>OX458964.1:6118704-6395274 GCA_949774945.1 Hoplodrina ambigua | reverse complement strand
TAGCCGAAAGGTATGCAGCAATGTCAACTGCGCAGATGAACTTGTATGTGAGCGAGTATCTAGTGCAGGCCCCACCGCCACCACCACCGCCACCGCCGCCACCGCCGCCGTGCCCTGCCGCATCGCAGCCACCACTTCCAGCCCCTCTGCCACCCCTGCTAGCGCCGCCGCCCCCTCCGCCGCCGCCTCTACCAACTACCACAGCTGCACCAGTTCGGATGGCACCACCCATATTCTCAGGTATTTTGCTTTTATTCTAGTTTTCATTACATGTTTGTGCCTTTTTCTTTATGCCTTTCTTTATTTAGAACTTGGTCTAGCTATAACCCTAACCATTATTCTTTAACTACCTATTTTACAACACAACACAAACAGCACATAGACTTTTAAGTGTTACATATTTGATTAAGTTGTGCAGTAAGTCAGTATTCATTAATGCAATGATGATATGTGCATCATAGTCAACAAAAATCAGTACAACATTATGTCATCATATTCCAACGAAGTAGCTCTATGTGTATCGGCTTCATTACAACATGGTTACCGCCCAACGAAGTGGGCACGGGTCATCTATACTAATATTATAAAGAGGTAAAATTTGTTTGTAAGTTTGTTTGTAGGGGGTAATCTCCGGAAGTAATGAACCGATTTTAAAAATTGTTTCACTGGTAGAAAGCTACATTATTCGTGAGTGATATCTAAACTTCTATACTAATATTATAAAGAGGTAAAATTTGTTTGTAAGTTTGTATGTTTTTAAGTTTGTAAGTTTGTTTGTAGGGGGTAATCTCCGGAAGTTATGAACCGATTTTAAAAATTCTTTCACTGGTAGAAAGCTACATTATTTGTAAGTGCTATAGGGTATAAATTATAAAGATATCATGCATATTAGCCGAACTATCTCAATTTTTGTATAGCCAGGCGGAAAAAAATAGCTCTTACAACAAAGTTATTTGCATGCGCTGCCTTAACAGTTGTATATAATTGAAAACAATGTATGGCAGCCTGGTCCGCCTTTAATAGTTCTACAAAAAAGTCCGCGACACCATGTTTCTATCTTTTATATTTTAGCAGATATATTAGCTTTTATGTATTGAAAAAAGAATTTTTCGACGTACTTACCTTTGGACGATTTTTTAAACAACAAAATATTAAACCTTATCGAAAAAAATATTATTATCATCACAAGAACATCATAGAGATACGATTGGCCCAAAACAGTATGTCAATTGGTTAAATCGTTTCGAAGATAATATAAAATTACTAAATCGCAAAATGCGCCGTTCATCCACGAATCAGATAAGAACATGCTTTGTACGGACGTTTTATCCATTTACCCATGGTATTTCTGTTTTTTGTATATCGGACAGTTTCAGCGATTGTTTATCATGCCTAAAAGGAAATCACAACTTTCCCGTCAGACATCCCAGAGCAGCTCGAGTACGCCGTACGGAAGTGTCTGCTCTTGAAAATCATCAGCGCCTCTAGAGGAATAGAGAAAATATTTCGCAAGCACGCGCTGGGGAATCTAGCTCCGAGCGTTCACAGCGGCTTGCTAACCAAAGCTGGAGAACATCGCAGGCCCGTACTCGGGAATTTAGCGCTGAACGTGCGCAGCGTCTCAGTGATTTAAGGCAGCATGTCTCTGCAACAAGGGATAGGGAGTCTAGCGCTGAGCGCTCGCAGGGGCTCGCTAGCCAGAGCACGAGAACATCGCAGGCCTGTGCTCGGGAATCTAGCGCTGAACGTGCGCAGCGTCTTTAGGCAGGAAATTAATCATAGCACTCAGTACTAACCGAACCGCACTCATAATTTCATCACAAGAAAATGGTTACCGCCCAACGAAGTGGGCACGGGTCAGCTAGTTTAATATATTGGGGGTGGTGCGGAATATAACAATGTTAACTTCGCATTAATAAAGTATACAATAGAACATTGAGCCTATAGTGCTGGAAGTGGTGTTATTTTCGATAACTTATTTGTACTAATTGACACGATAGCAGCCATCATACACGATTACGGTACCTACGTATAGTATTTAGTAAAAGAAGTAAAACTGGGTGTAGTTTTATTATCCTTCTGATGAAATAATAAAAGGGACTAAATTAGTTTTGCAGTTCATGAGTAATAACAACGAATAAAATGGCCGCCAGCCGCCTTTACCGCAACAGACAGTGCCATCAACAACGGCACCTCGCGGCGGCGACGGCGGTTATACCTAAAGTCCCTAAGTCATTGGCACCAACGGACCCGCGGTTAAGAAATGCCAATGTGCCTTCTACTGACCAACTAAGCAAAAAATGCCGTGACTTTATGTGGGGTATTTGCAGTAAAGGCGCTCAGTGTAGGTTCCGTCATGAGTTAGACGTGGAATCTATGAAAGACATTTTGAAATTCTGCCATGACTTTCAGAACAGGACAAGTTGTACCAGACCAGACTGCACATATTTGCATACGTCGAGAGAAGAAGAAAACCTGTTCCTGACTGAAGGTCAAATACCTAGAGCGTTAGCCGAAAGGTATGCAGCAATGTCAACTGCGCAGATGAACTTGTATGTGAGCGAGTATCTAGTGCAGGCCCCACCGCCACCACCACCGCCACCGCCGCCACCGCCGCCGTGCCCTGCCGCATCGCAGCCACCACTTCCAGCCCCTCTGCCACCCCTGCTAGCGCCGCCGCCCCCTCCGCCGCCGCCTCTACCAACTACCACAGCTGCACCAGTTCGGATGGCACCACCCATATTCTCAGGTATTTTGCTTTTATTCTAGTTTTCATTACATGTTTGTGCCTTTTTCTTTATGCCTTTCTTTATTTAGAACTTGGTCTAGCTATAACCCTAACCATTATTCTTTAACTACCTATTTTACAACACAACACAAACAGCACATAGACTTTTAAGTGTTACATATTTGATTAAGTTGTGCAGTAAGTCAGTATTCATTAATGCAATGATGATATGTGCATCATAGTCAACAAAAATCAGTACAACATTATGTCATCATATTCCAACGAAGTAGCTCTATGTGTATCGGCTTCATTACAACATGGTTACCGCCCAACGAAGTGGGCACGGGTCATCTATACTAATATTATAAAGAGGTAAAATTTGTTTGTAAGTTTGTTTGTAGGGGGTAATCTCCGGAAGTAATGAACCGATTTTAAAAATTGTTTCACTGGTAGAAAGCTACATTATTCGTGAGTGATATCTAAACTTCTATACTAATATTATAAAGAGGTAAAATTTGTTTGTAAGTTTGTATGTTTTTAAGTTTGTAAGTTTGTTTGTAGGGGGTAATCTCCGGAAGTTATGAACCGATTTTAAAAATTCTTTCACTGGTAGAAAGCTACATTATTTGTAAGTGCTATAGGGTATAAATTATAAAGATATCATGCATATTAGCCGAACTATCTCAATTTTTGTATAGCCAGGCGGAAAAAAATAGCTCTTACAACAAAGTTATTTGCATGCGCTGCCTTAACAGTTGTATATAATTGAAAACAATGTATGGCAGCCTGGTCCGCCTTTAATAGTTCTACAAAAAAGTCCGCGACACCATGTTTCTATCTTTTATATTTTAGCAGATATATTAGCTTTTATGTATTGAAAAAAGAATTTTTCGACGTACTTACCTTTGGACGATTTTTTAAACAACAAAATATTAAACCTTATCGAAAAAAATATTATTATCATCACAAGAACATCATAGAGATACGATTGGCCCAAAACAGTATGTCAATTGGTTAAATCGTTTCGAAGATAATATAAAATTACTAAATCGCAAAATGCGCCGTTCATCCACGAATCAGATAAGAACATGCTTTGTACGGACGTTTTATCCATTTACCCATGGTATTTCTGTTTTTTGTATATCGGACAGTTTCAGCGATTGTTTATCATGCCTAAAAGGAAATCACAACTTTCCCGTCAGACATCCCAGAGCAGCTCGAGTACGCCGTACGGAAGTGTCTGCTCTTGAAAATCATCAGCGCCTCTAGAGGAATAGAGAAAATATTTCGCAAGCACGCGCTGGGGAATCTAGCTCCGAGCGTTCACAGCGGCTTGCTAACCAAAGCTGGAGAACATCGCAGGCCCGTACTCGGGAATTTAGCGCTGAACGTGCGCAGCGTCTCAGTGATTTAAGGCAGCATGTCTCTGCAACAAGGGATAGGGAGTCTAGCGCTGAGCGCTCGCAGGGGCTCGCTAGCCAGAGCACGAGAACATCGCAGGCCTGTGCTCGGGAATCTAGCGCTGAACGTGCGCAGCGTCTTTAGGCAGGAAATTAATCATAGCACTCAGTACTAACCGAACCGCACTCATAATTTCATCACAAGAAAATGGTTACCGCCCAACGAAGTGGGCACGGGTCAGCTAGTTTAATATATTGGGGGTGGTGCGGAATATAACAATGTTAACTTCGCATTAATAAAGTATACAATAGAACATTGAGCCTATAGTGCTGGAAGTGGTGTTATTTTCGATAACTTATTTGTACTAATTGACACGATAGCAGCCATCATACACGATTACGGTACCTACGTATAGTATTTAGTAAAAGAAGTAAAACTGGGTGTAGTTTTATTATCCTTCTGATGAAATAATAAAAGGGACTAAATTAGTTTTGCAGTTCATGAGTAATAACAACGAATAAAATGGCCGCCAGCCGCCTTTACCGCAACAGACAGTGCCATCAACAACGGCACCTCGCGGCGGCGACGGCGGTTATACCTAAAGTCCCTAAGTCATTGGCACCAACGGACCCGCGGTTAAGAAATGCCAATGTGCCTTCTACTGACCAACTAAGCAAAAAATGCCGTGACTTTATGTGGGGTATTTGCAGTAAAGGCGCTCAGTGTAGGTTCCGTCATGAGTTAGACGTGGAATCTATGAAAGACATTTTGAAATTCTGCCATGACTTTCAGAACAGGACAAGTTGTACCAGACCAGACTGCACATATTTGCATACGTCGAGAGAAGAAGAAAACCTGTTCCTGACTGAAGGTCAAATACCTAGAGCGTTAGCCGAAAGGTATGCAGCAATGTCAACTGCGCAGATGAACTTGTATGTGAGCGAGTATCTAGTGCAGGCCCCACCGCCACCACCACCGCCACCGCCGCCACCGCCGCCGTGCCCTGCCGCATCGCAGCCACCACTTCCAGCCCCTCTGCCACCCCTGCTAGCGCCGCCGCCCCCTCCGCCGCCGCCTCTACCAACTACCACAGCTGCACCAGTTCGGATGGCACCACCCATATTCTCAGGTATTTTGCTTTTATTCTAGTTTTCATTACATGTTTGTGCCTTTTTCTTTATGCCTTTCTTTATTTAGAACTTGGTCTAGCTATAACCCTAACCAT
This sequence comes from Hoplodrina ambigua, assembly GCA_949774945.1. Lineage (NCBI taxonomy): Eukaryota > Metazoa > Arthropoda > Insecta > Lepidoptera > Noctuidae > Hoplodrina > Hoplodrina ambigua. Next base: position 6,389,920 of record OX458964.1, on the reverse strand, counting down.
TATTCTTTAACTACCTATTTTACAACACAACACAAACAGCACATAGACTTTTAAGTGTTACATATTTGATTAAGTTGTGCAGTAAGTCAGTATTCATTAATGCAATGATGATATGTGCATCATAGTCAACAAAAATCAGTACAACATTATGTCATCATATTCCAACGAAGTAGCTCTATGTGTATCGGCTTCATTACAACATGGTTACCGCCCAACGAAGTGGGCACGGGTCATCTATACTAATATTATAAAGAGGTAAAATTTGTTTGTAAGTTTGTTTGTAGGGGGTAATCTCCGGAAGTAATGAACCGATTTTAAAAATTGTTTCACTGGTAGAAAGCTACATTATTCGTGAGTGATATCTAAACTTCTATACTAATATTATAAAGAGGTAAAATTTGTTTGTAAGTTTGTATGTTTTTAAGTTTGTAAGTTTGTTTGTAGGGGGTAATAGGAGTCGTCAATCTCGTGTCACTTAGTACAGACGTGTGTCACATGTGTCCGTAAATATTCAGATTAAAAAATCCTGATTGGCTAATAGTGCAAATTTTGATTCTCGTTCTTTCTTTAGTAATTTAAAGCTGTGACTCCGCCCAGTGGGCGTTCCTAGACAGAGACAAATAAATTAATATCAATACCGGTCGAAATTAACTGAGTGCCATCCAATTAACTGTTCGTGCGTACCTTGAGTTTGAACCCGGGACGAGTGCGCGGCGATCGTGGCCGAAGCCGCTTGACCAGCGAGGCAGTGAAACAAACTAGCGAATTTAACCTCCGCTACATAAGGTCGGCTACGAGGTGTGCGGCTACGGCATCTGCTACGTCTGACGTCACCCGCTACGGCTACGCTCTAGTGGTGGGATTGGAGTCTCAACGTGTCTGTGAGTCATAGTCTCCGCTGTGTGCTACGCAATCAACGTTAACGGCTACGAATACATTGCGCGCGTGGATACACAATAATAACAAGGGTCTCAAAGCAAACATGATAAAACGCACGCCACCAACGACTCCTATCGCTCAAGTTTTATCACAATCCGAGTCAGACCTACCTAGAGCGATGGAAGAAGGAGTCATTAACATCACATCTCGGTCTAAAAGACCCAGGAAAGAATCTTCCTCACCAACTAATGATTTCACTACCTTTCAAATGGAAATTAGAAGCATGTTTGAATCATTGAGGACAGGACAAACTGCTTTACTACAGAAATTAGCTGAGGATGTCAATCAAATTAAATTACAAAATATTAATATACAAAAGAGTAATGCTGAGATCGAAAAATCGATTGAAACTGTCAAATCGAACTATGATGAAATGAAAATACAACTGGGCAAGCTTGAAAAGGAACGTATTGAGTGTTACAATTACATAGATAAGCTTCAAAAACGGATCGAGGATCTTGAGTTTGGTCCCAGGTCATCAAGCATTGAACTTCGAAACATTCCTTCGAAAGTAGATGAGTCACAGGATGATATTCTAAAATATGTTATCAATATCGGAAAGACGCTAAACCTGGAAATAACCCCCTCCGACATTCGAGATGTATACCGCCTACCAGCTAAGCCTGGCAGGAACAAGGGAATTGTCGCTGACTTCAGTACAGTTTTTACAAGAAACATGTTCCTTGCTTCTGTGCGCAGCTATAACCAGAACAAGGAGGCTGGGTTAAAGTTGAACTCAAACCTGATAGGCTTAGAGGGAAAATCGAACCCGATTTATGTGTCCGAATACCTACCGGGAAATGGGAGAAAGTTATTTTACCAGGCCAGGGCATTTGCTAACCAAAATAAATATAAGTTCTGCTGGACGTCAAACCAACGAATCTATCTACGTAAGGAAGACAATGGTAAACGTATAAGAATTAATTGTGAAGATGATCTTATTGCCTTACAGTCAATATGACTACACAAATATATGTACAGCGCAACATCTTGGAATACTTTACCACTATGTATTACTATCACTTTTAATTTTTCATGTTCTTTTTATATTCACTTTTTCCCTATGTCAATTAAATTATTTTTTAAATTGCCACATATATTCACCTCACTCATAAAACATCACACTAACACACAGTCTAACTCACTGATACTCTCACCCACAAGACACTTACATAGTAAGCTAGTTTCTATAAAGTACGATAAAACTAAGTGTAACCCGGTTTCTTACTCATTAGTACACTGTGCGAAGGTGTTGATGTGGCTCAGGTTCAGAACGGAAATTTTATTGCGAGTGTCAGTTATACCTTAAATACACGCAATGAACAACAACATAAATAGAATTACATCTGAACTTGAGGCACTTCATAGCACACAGTCACACATCTGCGCGCCGGATGACTGTATTCGTCTCACGAGTAAAGTAAACAGTCCTTTTTCCATTTTACACCAGAATATACGCAGTATTAACAAAAATATTGACCAACTTGTAGCATTACTCGCTTTAATTAAAGTAAACTGTGACATTATTGTGCTCACAGAGTGTTGGCTTTCTAAAATGCTGAATGTTCCAGCTATAGATGGGTATAATTCACACCTGACACTTAATGCAATCAATCAAAATGATGGTATCGTAATATATACTAAAACAGACCTCGAATGCACATTATATGAACCTGAATATATTAAGGAATTTAACTGTTTGATTTGTAAAGTAGGGAAAGAGCTGGCTATTGTTTCAGTGTATAGATCACCCTCTTCGAACAACATAGACAGTTTCTTAGACGGTCTCGAAAAGGTTTTGGTGTCGCTTAATACATACACCAATATATGTATACTCGGAGACATGAACATTGACATTAAAACAAACAATTTGGATCGTAGATCCGGAGACTATTTAAATCTTTTGGCCTCTCGTGGCTTCCTACCAACGCATCTATATCCAACGAGAGCTGAAAATTGCTTGGATCATATTCTAGTAAAGTCTCAACTTGAATCTGTCACATTGGTCTTAGAATGCTACATCACTGATCACTGTCCTACGCTTCTCACAATTTCCCTTAAGAAAAAGTCAACTTCCCCAGCGCCTTGCCGCACTAAAATTAATTACAGCGCAGTACGTGATGCCTTGGTTCAGGTTGACCTTACGCCTGCACTGAACTCTGACGACGCGAATTATGCTGCAGAATATTTGGTGGGTGTTGTATCAGACATAATTAAAAACAATACCAGCAAGTGTAAAATTTCTCGTAAAAAAAGGATAATAAAACCGTGGATCACACCGGGTCTAATACGTTGCATTCATAATCGCGATAGGATGCATAAATCAGTGAAAAAAGATCCCACAAATATAACACTTAAAATATCGTACATTAGATATAGAAACTTTATCAACAAATTACTAAAAAAACTGAAAACAATACACTATAAAAATCTTCTTGAGGATGCAAAAAATAACTCGAAGGCTACGTGGGAAGCTATTAAAAAAATAACACATACAAACACAAAAAAGACATCTGCTGCGCCGCTTCTTAGTACACACGAAACCCCTACATTAGCAGTGAACGCGGTAAATCATTTCTTTATTAACATAGGCAGGGAACTTGCTACTCAAATCCAAAATAGCACGCCTCCCTCTAGAGCATCTAGCTGCGTCACACAGTCCCCGTCACAGTGTGATTCGTTGGTCTTACTACCAACCGACGAAGCTGAGATGGAGTCACTTATAAAAAACTTGCGAAGGGATTGTGCTGTTGGTTATGACAATATCTCTGCGGCTATTCTACAATCCTCAGTAGACGTGTTTGTTCCAGTCTTAACGCACATTTGCCAACTATCTTTGTCTACGGGAGTGTTCCCTGATGTTTTTAAGAGAGCCATTGTTTATCCAATATATAAGAGTGGGGATGGAGACGTGGTCAATAATTATAGGCCGATATCGGTTCTTCCTACGATGTCCAAATTACTAGAAAAATTACTATATATAAGACTAACCAAGTATTTAGACTCAAAGGGTATTATTTCTGATCATCAATTTGGTTTTCGAAAGAAGAAATCAACAGAAGACGCAGTTTCATTCCTTGTCAATAGAGTGGTAGAATGTTTAGACAAAAGAGAAAAATGTCTGGGAATATTTTTGGACCTCACCAAGGCGTTTGACACCGTCTCCATCCCAATTCTTATCTCTAAAATGGAGAGGGTTGGGGTTAGGGGTTTGGCTCTTGAAATATTTCGGGACTATTTGACAAACAGAACACAAGCAGTCAGGGTGGGAGAATGCATAAGTGAAGACGCGGAACTGGTTTTTGGAGTCCCCCAAGGCAGTATTTTGGGTCCTCTTTTATTCACCGTCTATATCAATGATCTCTGCGAATTAAAATCTCCCAACTGCCAGGTATCTGCTTACGCGGATGACACTGCGCTAATCATACACGGCCCTGCATGGGATGAGGTAAAAGCTTATGCAGAAACCGCGTTAAGAAAGGCAGTGCTCTGGTTGTCATGTAACCTACTAACGCTAAACATCAACAAAACAAACTTTATAACTTTCAGTATAAAGAACTCTGGAGCTCCACCCTTGGACTCCTTCTTTATCAAATCTCATACTTGTATGTCACACTTTTCTGATAACTGTGATTGTCCGACTATATCTCGTGCAACCACTGTTAAATACCTGGGAATCATAATTGATCAGTCTTTAAAATGGCAGTCCCACATTAATTGTTTAACCTCTCGTGTCAGGAAACTAATTTACGTGTTTAAATTGCTCCGTAATGCCGCCAGCCTTGAAACTCTTAAGTTGACCTACCAATCGCTTTGTCAATCCATCATGTCATACTGCATCTCCGCTTGGGGTGGAGCAGCGAAAACCGTATTATTACCCTTAGAGCGAGCCCAAAGAGCAGTTCTCAAGGTTATGTCCAAAAAGATCTTTCGGTACTCAACTTCAATGCTTTACAAAGAAATTGGTGTACTGACCGTGAGACAGCTATTTATACAACATATTCTAACTAAGAAGCACGCCAGCTTAACATTTGACCCCTTATTATATCACAATAAACGTCGTTCGGATATAGTCTGCCCCTCTGTTAGATATAGAACTATAATGGCCAAGCGGCACTATAAGGTTATTAGCGGACTACTATATAATAAAACTAATAAAATACTGAATATATACCCACTAAAACTAACAGAATTGAAAAGGAAAACAATATCTTGGCTTTTACAATTAAATTACATAGAAACTGAAAGTCTATTAAATCAATAGCAGTCAGTATTTAATATAATGATCAATGTCACATCTCACAAGCATAATAATAATAAAAAAAAAAAAAAAAAAAAAAAAAAAAAACATATCAATCTACTTTTAATCAATAATTAAAAAATATATATACGAAATTTAGAAAACACACTTACCTTAATCTCCCACAAAACACTTACATCCTCTAAATCACAGCAAACACACATCACCAAAAGCACACACACACCATATACTCGCATAACACAACATTGTTAATGTGGCACAACTAACTTCATTATTTTATACTTCTTAAATTAGTACCTATCTAGGTTTATACTGATTCCCTATCAACAGGCATGCCTATTTAGGGAATTCAGTGAGTCAAGTACTTTTATGCTACTGTAATGATTCATATGAGCCTGTCTTTGGTGCGGGGACGAAGCGTGCCCTAGTTCCTGTAACACAAATTCTAATTTAATTAATGTTCCAATAAGAATTTAAATTTTAACAATTTTTTATAATGGAAATGTTTGCATGCCGAATGGTGAAATATGGCAGAACTCTGATGAAAACCTACTACTACCTACTTATGTATAACCCATATTTGCAAATAAATGATATTCTATTCTATTCTATTCTATTCACAGGTTAATTCCTAGCACGGGGCTGGGGCTTGCTCTGCTCTCCGTTCTAGCATGCCTATGACTCTGTCTTTTATACTGCTGTAGTATATAAGTTCTTTTGTACTCAACTTTTTTGTCAATAAAGTCTTATTATTATTATTATTATTATTATTATTATTATTATTAATCTCCGGAAGTTATGAACCGATTTTAAAAATTCTTTCACTGGTAGAAAGCTACATTATTTGTAAGTGCTATAGGGTATAAATTATAAAGATATCATGCATATTAGCCGAACTATCTCAATTTTTGTATAGCCAGGCGGAAAAAAATAGCTCTTACAACAAAGTTATTTGCATGCGCTGCCTTAACAGTTGTATATAATTGAAAACAATGTATGGCAGCCTGGTCCGCCTTTAATAGTTCTACAAAAAAGTCCGCGACACCATGTTTCTATCTTTTATATTTTAGCAGATATATTAGCTTTTATGTATTGAAAAAAGAATTTTTCGACGTACTTACCTTTGGACGATTTTTTAAACAACAAAATATTAAACCTTATCGAAAAAAATATTATTATCATCACAAGAACATCATAGAGATACGATTGGCCCAAAACAGTATGTCAATTGGTTAAATCGTTTCGAAGATAATATAAAATTACTAAATCGCAAAATGCGCCGTTCATCCACGAATCAGATAAGAACATGCTTTGTACGGACGTTTTATCCATTTACCCATGGTATTTCTGTTTTTTGTATATCGGACAGTTTCAGCGATTGTTTATCATGCCTAAAAGGAAATCACAACTTTCCCGTCAGACATCCCAGAGCAGCTCGAGTACGCCGTACGGAAGTGTCTGCTCTTGAAAATCATCAGCGCCTCTAGAGGAATAGAGAAAATATTTCGCAAGCACGCGCTGGGGAATCTAGCTCCGAGCGTTCACAGCGGCTTGCTAACCAAAGCTGGAGAACATCGCAGGCCCGTACTCGGGAATTTAGCGCTGAACGTGCGCAGCGTCTCAGTGATTTAAGGCAGCATGTCTCTGCAACAAGGGATAGGGAGTCTAGCGCTGAGCGCTCGCAGGGGCTCGCTAGCCAGAGCACGAGAACATCGCAGGCCTGTGCTCGGGAATCTAGCGCTGAACGTGCGCAGCGTCTTTAGGCAGGAAATTAATCATAGCACTCAGTACTAACCGAACCGCACTCATAATTTCATCACAAGAAAATGGTTACCGCCCAACGAAGTGGGCACGGGTCAGCTAGTTTAATATATTGGGGGTGGTGCGGAATATAACAATGTTAACTTCGCATTAATAAAGTATACAATAGAACATTGAGCCTATAGTGCTGGAAGTGGTGTTATTTTCGATAACTTATTTGTACTAATTGACACGATAGCAGCCATCATACACGATTACGGTACCTACGTATAGTATTTAGTAAAAGAAGTAAAACTGGGTGTAGTTTTATTATCCTTCTGATGAAATAATAAAAGGGACTAAATTAGTTTTGCAGTTCATGAGTAATAACAACGAATAAAATGGCCGCCAGCCGCCTTTACCGCAACAGACAGTGCCATCAACAACGGCACCTCGCGGCGGCGACGGCGGTTATACCTAAAGTCCCTAAGTCATTGGCACCAACGGACCCGCGGTTAAGAAATGCCAATGTGCCTTCTACTGACCAACTAAGCAAAAAATGCCGTGACTTTATGTGGGGTATTTGCAGTAAAGGCGCTCAGTGTAGGTTCCGTCATGAGTTAGACGTGGAATCTATGAAAGACATTTTGAAATTCTGCCATGACTTTCAGAACAGGACAAGTTGTACCAGACCAGACTGCACATATTTGCATACGTCGAGAGAAGAAGAAAACCTGTTCCTGACTGAAGGTCAAATACCTAGAGCGTTAGCCGAAAGGTATGCAGCAATGTCAACTGCGCAGATGAACTTGTATGTGAGCGAGTATCTAGTGCAGGCCCCACCGCCACCACCACCGCCACCGCCGCCACCGCCGCCGTGCCCTGCCGCATCGCAGCCACCACTTCCAGCCCCTCTGCCACCCCTGCTAGCGCCGCCGCCCCCTCCGCCGCCGCCTCTACCAACTACCACAGCTGCACCAGTTCGGATGGCACCACCCATATTCTCAGGTATTTTGCTTTTATTCTAGTTTTCATTACATGTTTGTGCCTTTTTCTTTATGCCTTTCTTTATTTAGAACTTGGTCTAGCTATAACCCTAACCATTATTCTTTAACTACCTATTTTACAACACAACACAAACAGCACATAGACTTTTAAGTGTTACATATTTGATTAAGTTGTGCAGTAAGTCAGTATTCATTAATGCAATGATGATATGTGCATCATAGTCAACAAAAATCAGTACAACATTATGTCATCATATTCCAACGAAGTAGCTCTATGTGTATCGGCTTCATTACAACATGAAGGTTTAAGCAATCGTCGAGTATGTCCGAGCAACATCACAAATTTCAAGTTGTTTGTGGTGTGAGTTCCGACTCGTATATATTGAGTCCTTCCTCAAAGAAGAGTTTTGTTCAAAGAGTGTTGAGTAGGGGAGACCGAGGAGGGTTGTGACAATTTTTACTTAAATGAACATATCTCAATAAAAAATCATGCCACGATTATAAACTCTTTGCCTCAATGTAGCTCATTTCTTCCACTTTTAAAAGCAGTAATCAGAATCAATGAAAGTTATGAGGTTTCTGAGAAAATCCACGAAATCTTAAACTACTCCTTTTGTCACAATTCTCCTAATACCGAGGTAAGTTGTAACAGGTACCAAGGTAAGTTGTGACAGCTGTAAATCTAGACTATAATAGGAATTATAAACAAAAATACACTTTATTTTTTACATAAAAGTACTTTAATTATCATTTGGTATAATTGTAGGAACTACAGTAACATGAAACATTAACGTACCAAGTATAAAATAATTAGTAAGTAATTATGGCATCATTACGAGATCAGTCGTTTGAAAGTCAATCAAAAATCTTAATCTTATCTGATAAACAATTATGATAGACGTCTTGCAGCTCGCCCCAAGTGCAATCTTCGTGAGACCAGCCTTTGCATTTTAGGCACTGAACCCACTACTCATTTATTTTGATCTGCTACTGCCAAGAGGATGCGGCATTTCGAAGACCTTGACGTAACTTCTTCAAAGGACAGTTCATAAATATCAGTTCTAACCATGCTTCCTATCAGTCTTTCGTGAAATAATTGTTTGGCATCCTGAAACAAAAAATAAGAAATATAGCATGCAATACCAAACCTCGTGCCCAAAAAAGTTCTTGACAAAAATGTCATTTTTAGACAGACTTGCCGAATACTTTTTATGTCAAACTTATGTTCCGAGAATTGACTAAATAAACGAACATACATGTAAACATAAAAAGAACATTGCAAAAAGCAAGTAAAATAAGCGAACTAGAAAATAAACTTAAATTTTAAATACGTAAACGTCCATTCCATGTGATACTCTAGCATCTAGAAGTCGCTTTATAGCCCCTCCTACACCATCTCCAGCACCCTTCCCGTGGTACGACTCTGAAAAGTTCCAAGTCCCTTGTTTGAAATCCAACTCCTCAAGATGTAATTTATACAGATAAAAATTCTTTTTCTGCTTGTGTTGGGTGGCGGGGCCATCTGAAAATACGTGCACAATGGTGCCGATTCTGTTGTACACCGAACTTAACTAAATTATCTCTAAAATTCTCTATTTTTGGTTTAGAGAATCATAAAAGCTATTCTGCAAACAAGATTCTCTAAACTTAAAAACATTTTTGACACATCTATAATCGAGTTTGACAACTGCTAAGTTGAGTTGACCATAAACTAAGATGTGTCGGAAAATATTTTAAAGAGTGAATGAAAGTGAACGATATGATCCAAAGTGCAAAAAAAACTGAGTAAAATTAATTAATAATCTTTAATTGTTTATCAATAATTATTTAAATAAAATATGGGGAGCATAATGACGCCATAAAACTATATTTTTGTTTTTAATTTAATAAATTAAGATGTTACAATATGTACTTGTCTTCATTATCTGTGATCATTAACCCTTTTCTTGATAATGCATCTTGTAAGATACATAACGTTTAAAAAAAATACTGCTCTTTTATAATTCATGTAAAACGGAACGTTTACTTATTTTTCTTTAAACTATACGTTTCTGAACGCACACCAGTGACACAATAACAGCTTACGTCAACTACTTTTTCAAAACTTGTCAAAATGGCGAACCGGTTGAGTGCAATTCCGCGGAAGAAGGTAAGAATTTATTATTTTTGATAGTTTTTCTTTTAAAATGGCATGAGGAATTGGTGTTATAATATTTCATATGTTTGTACTTATGCTGGAAAGTAACTCAGCAGGGGAAATAATTACGCTTGGCTTCGCAAACTAACAAATACAGTGAATGTGTCCTACAGGATACGTTGCTAGGTGTACTGAGATTCTTTGTACTAGGTTAGTGTATTTTCTATGATACATTGCCAATTGCACTACGATTCTTTGTACAAGGTTAGCGTATCTTATAGGATACATTGCCAAGTGAACTAAGAATTTTTAATATATATTTTTTTAACTGTGTTTTGGGGAAAGGGCATTATATGCTTGGCATGAGTGTGAGAGTGGGATTTTTTTTCAGGGAGGGACGCAACCATCTTTTTCCAGAGCAAAAAGAATTTGTGCTCTAGTACCAAAACCACGTAAAAAATCTGACGACGATGAGTCTGAATCCGAAGATGAACTTCAGCAGATTCCTATTGGCTTGAGTCATGTCCATACCCATGTGACTGACTCCGATTCTTCACCTGCGCCATCTTTGCCTTCGTCTATAGAAAACTTGAATTTGCTATCTGATGAGGAAATAGTAGACGTACAAGACGCTGTTACTCAGTCTCCTTTGCTGCCTTCGCCTGTGCTGCCTTCACCTCAGCCACTTCCAGCTCGACTACCATTTTCATTGAAGCAGAATGGCTCTCCTGCACCACTTTCTCTGCCACCATCTTCACTTTCTTTGCCACCATTAATTGCGTCTAACAGCCGACCAAGAAGACAACCTTCAACATCCGGAAGGACTCCAAGATTAGTCACACCCCGACGTATTTTTCAAAAGCCTCTAAATTTTCAGTGGACTAAAAATAAATTCCAACATTTCGCTCAGATCTCAAATAAAAATCTTCCGCAACCTGAAATAGCCAAAACTCCTTACGAATATTTCACAGATTTTTTTACGGATGAAATTTGATTACATAACCGAGCAATCTAAAGCAACAAAAAGGAAAACCCTTAAATTTAACTAAAGAAGACAGAAGATGTTTCATAGCTATTAACCTTCTAATGGGAATTGTCTATTTACCAGCTTACACAGATTATTGGTCGCGTGAGTTCCGCTACAGACCCATTGCAGATATTATGTCACTTAAAAAATTTCAATTAATACGGAGATACATTCATTTTAATAATAATTTGTTAGACGATGGTGACCGTTATTTTAAAGTGAGGCCCTTGTTACAAAAAGTCCGTGAAAACTTTTTGAAAGTCCCACACGAAACCAGATTTAGTGTGGATGAAATGATGGTCCCATATAAGGGTAAAAAAGCTGGCAATAGAAAACAATATGTTAAAAACAAGCCAAAAAAATGGGGCTACAAAATTTCTGTTCGAGCTGGCATATCTGGTTTCGTTTACGATTTCATAGTATATGGTGGTGAAGATACTTTCCGGTATGATTCGCTAACGCCTGAGGAGTCCAGTTTTGGTCTTGGTGCTAAGGTAGTTCTGGCTCTGTGTAAAAGTATACCAGGCCGTGCTTGTTCTGTGGTATATTTCGATAATTTTTTTACAAGTTTAGAATTGATTAACTATTTACGAGAAGAAATGGGCATATTTTCTTTAGGTACCATTAGGTCTAACAGACTGCGAGGAGCGGAAAAAAGGTTACTTATAGACAAAGCTCTGAAAAAAAAACCTAGAGGCTCTCATTCGCAAGTTGTCTGCAACAAAAATAAATTATGTGTCGTCAAATGGTACGACAACAAATGTGTAACCACAGCTTTTTGTTTGGCTAACTATTCTGCCTCTATTGAGCAGTCAAGTCATAAACTTTGTTTGAATAAGCAGAGCTTGGAATTTGTTCCAAGTAATTTAAATTACAACATGGGATAATAGAGTCAATCTCTAGCACTAATTCAAATACCAAGATAGACTTATACCCAAATTCAAGGGGTTTTGAGACAAAGAGTTAAACTCTAGCAATAATGTAAGCCATTCTTTAATATCACACCCATCAGATTCTTGTAACATAAGTGAACTTACCAGCAATAATTTAAAAATAGTTCATCAAAATATACAGGGTGTGATAGGTAAAGAATTAGAATTGGAGCTGTTCATGAACTGTAGTTTTGTTGATATTTTATGTGTAACTGAACATTGGTTAAAAGTCCACCAATTCATGTTCAGCTTCAATAACCACCTGGTGGCCAGCTCGTTCAGCAGAGTGAATATGATACGGGGTGGCTCCCTCATCATTGTTCGCAACAATATTAAATTTAAGGAACGTAAGGACATAGTAAGCCTCTCTGTTGAGCGAGTTATTGAAATAGCTTGCATCGAGCTTGAGCAGTTCATTGTAATGAGCGTGTACAGGCCCCCATGTGCTTGCTATGATATTTTTGGAAAATATATGGAGGAAGTATTATTGAAGACTTGTAGCAGTAATAAAACGGTTGTTGTCTGTGGAGACTTTAACATTAATATACTAGAAAAATCAGCTACTGTAAATAAATTTTTAACTTTATTGAAGTCATATAACTTGTACCACATATTCCTTGAGCCAACTAGAATTACTGCCACTAGTGCCACCTGCATTGACAATATTTTTACAAACTTAAGACCATCCAGCCGTTTAATTATAAACAAGTTGGACTCAGATCACTGTGGCCAGTTAGTTACTTTCCCTCAGAAAGAAGTTGAAGCTCAAAGGAAGTTTGTGAGTTTTGTTCCTGTATACAAAAGTCGTTTAGTACAATTTAAAAGTAATTTAATGGAAAGGCTACCGAGTTTGCCTTATCACATCAACCCGGACAATGCATATAGTTTATTACTTAATCTTATCAATTGTGAATACAGGAAAGTTTTCACCTCAAAAACATTACCTGCTTGTGACCGTGTTAAATTTAGTGACTGGGCAACACCGGGTATTTATAAAAGTAGGGAAAGGTTATATGAATTGTACAGTGAAAAATCATATAACCAAGACGAAACTTTTAAAGAATTTGTTAAAAAATATTCTAAAACTTTTAAAAGAGCCTGTTCCTCAGCAAAAGCCATACACATAAGAAATAAAATAAAATTATCTGGTAACAAAATTAAAACAACTTGGAATATTATTAATTCAGAAACGGGAAGAACTACAGTACGCAACCGTGATTTCCATTTGAAAATCAACAATGTAGATTTTAAGGCAGACATGGACGTGGCAACAGAGTTTGAAAATTTCTTTACTAATATTCCAATTTTAACAACCAGGACTCTGTCGTCGTCGTCCACTTCTGCTTACTCTATACTAAAAGAATGTGTACCAGAATGCGACAAACATTTTGAATTTTTTGTTGTGACTGCTAAAGACATTGTTGTTTCCTTTAGGGATCTAGATGTAAAAAAAACTGCCGACCTTTGGGGATTATCGGTACATATCATGTCTGAAATAATTGATGTTATTTCTCCTTTTTTAGCAATTGTTTTTAACTCTTGCATTGCATCTGGTGTATTTCCTGACCTGATGAAACTTAGTAAAGTGATTCCACTGTTCAAATTTGGTAGTACAACTGATCCCACGAATTTTCGGCCCATCTCCATATTACCCACATTGAGTAAAATCTTTGAAAAATTAATTTTGAATCAAATGTTAAGGCATTTTAATAAATATAATTTACTCCATCTGAGACAGTACGGTTTTACAAAGGGTCGTTCAACTACAGATGCGGGCGTGGAGTTACTGAAAAACATATTTGAGGCCTGGGAGGAATCGCGGGATGCTCTTGGCATTTTCTGTGACTTATCCAAGGCCTTTGATTGCGTAGACCATAATACACTCATCAGGAAATTGCACCACTATGGTATAAGGAACAGAGCTCTCGACCTTCTGACTTCTTATCTGAACAACAGAATTCAGAGGGTTGATGTCAATGGCAAAATGTCTGCAGGATCTGCGGTTACCATGGGCGTTCCGCAGGGTTCAATTCTAGGACCTTTCCTGTTTTTGATTTATATTAAAGACTTACCTTATCACGTAAGGGATAATCACAAAATTGTATTGTTCGCGGATGACACTTCACTAATTTTTAAAATCAAGCGACAGTTAGAAAATTTTGACGAAGTTAACAATGCACTCTGTAAAGTTGTCCATTAGTTTAATGTAAATAATCTTCTGTTAAACGAAAAAAAACGAATCTCATTAAATTTTCAATGCCAAATGTCAGGCAGCTAAGCACCAATGTACAGCTTAATGGAATAGAGTTGAATCCTGTTGAGTCAACGGTATTTCTTGGAATTACCATTGACGCCAAATTAGTATGGGGCCCGCACATAGAAAAATTGTCAGGCAGGCTCAGTTCGGCCGCCTATGCTGTTAAAAAGATTCGACAAATAACTGATGTGGATACAGCCAGAGTCGTTTATTTTAGTTATTTTCATAGTCTCATGTCGTATAGGATTCTTCTCTGGGGAACCTGTGCGGACATTAATACTATCTTTGTTCTACAAAAAAGGGCTGTTCGAGCCATTTACAACTTAGGTCCACGGGATTCCCTTCGAGAGAAATTCAAAGACATAAATATTCTGACTGTAGCCTCACAATACATATTTGAAAACCTCATGTATGTACACAAGAATATTTCAAATTTTAAGAAAGTGTCCGATGTCCATGGACTTAATACTAGAAATAAGCACAATCTTGTGTTACATCACACTCGTCTCCACAGAGTAGGCAACTCGTTCATGGGTCAATGTATACGTTTTTACAATAAACTTCCCATTGATGTTCGAAATTTACCAATTAAAAAATTTTAAAGTTGTATTAAAGCCAAACTATACAAAAAGGGCTACTATAAAATTTCGGATTATTTAGATGATAAAAAAGCTTGGGATTGAACTGCTCGCTCTGCTAAGCCTTGTGATTATGCCCTTTGCAAATTACATTTTTCTTTTTGACATATTTTACTAAACATGATCTTTTAATTTAACGTTAATATGACATTTAGAGACTATTGTATTTTTATATTTATTATTTATTTTTTGTTTTTTATTCTCATTGGGATATACTTTGAAAAGTATTTTTTTATATATTATATTGTAAATATGTGAACTATGTGGGTTGTTACATTTTTTCTGATTAGATTTCATGGTTGTCTGATAGTTTGAGTACTCGATGCGGCCTACCCAAATGTCCTTTCTTTGGTATTGTTCGTCGTGTCGTTGAGCTCCTTAAATTCTGAGTCGAGCTTGACGATTTCTGACAAATGCGTGCATTGACTGGACAGGCCGACTCAAATTTGTGTGCCTCTCTCCTCAAGGGAGCACCTCGGACATTAACCCACTTGGTTCGCATATGATTGATATGAGGACTTTAAAAGAGACTTTGACCTCTGAGTTTGTTTCGGTGTTTCTTCTCAGAGCAGTCGGCTAGGAAACACTGGACTCATCTAGTTTAAAATGTGACGTGTAAAAGTGTTATTTATAACCAATTTACTGAATAAATATCATTTCATCATTTCATTTCATTTCATTTCAGCTAGTAGTTATGTGGCTGCTGAGCCTGTCAGTACCATACAACGTTATGACAAAGTAGCGAAAAGAAGAATAGCGGTACCCTGTCCGGAAATTAATAAACATTATAAAGCCCACATGGGGGGCGTAGACTTAGCAGACATGCTGATCGCTCTGTATAGAACAGGAGGTCTACTCTGAAATGACACATCCGAATGTTCGGGACCGACCGAAACACGACCGAAGTTAGCATTGTTGTCCTACTACGAACAAAGTTCGGAATGGCTCTGTTCGGTCGGCACCATAGACAATGTTCGGAAAAATGTCGGAGTGAACGGAATGTAGGTCTAGAGTTAAATGTTTTATCGATATGTTTTTATTAGTCTATAATATGCATTTCGTTAAGATTTAACTGTTGAATTACAGATCAAAATTATTTTCTGTAACAAGGAAATTGAACTTCGCTTTTAAATTAGTATTTATATCTACGAACTTTGTAATATTTCTAAAAAAAAACAATATATTTTTAGCAGACGTACAGATTGCCTTTGCCGATTGTCAAAATAAAACAGTCAAGTCAATGGATGACAAGTTAGTATACAAACGTAACAAGCGGTGCTTGAGTTTTTTTTGCAAAATTCAGGAACAAAATACTTCAACTAAACCAAATCTCGTCTGTCGCGATCGTTAAAGCGATAACAGTATTTCGGTTGTTTATCATCAAGTGCTGAACTGCTGACTGAAGTGTAAAGTGTTCAAGTTTAGTTATGAGTTGTCAACAAAAAAACAATCTAACTATACTTTAAAATTATTTACTTATCCCGTGATTAAGTGCCTCTTGGGTTTATCGTTTTCAAATGTTTGGTTTTTGGAAGTTCGGGAATGAAAGTTATTATGAACAAACACTCTACAAGACGAAGTCACCATGTCCAGACCGACAGCTGCACAAATTGATGCTCTGCTTAATTTCCTTGAAGAGCATCGAGATTTGGCTCAAGGCAATTTTCTGAGCATCGACGGTCGTACTCTGAACCATCGACTGTGGGAAGAAATTTGCACCACCCTTAATGCTATGGGTGGGTGCACCAAAACGACGAAACAGTGGCAAAAAGTAAGTTTTCTTTAATTGATTTATTATGTACTAAGTAGGTAATTTGTATCTAAATAATATTCCTGTCTGTTGAGCTTAAGTTTTTCAGCATATTTACCTACTAAGTATATATTTTTTTACATACACAATGCTTCAATGTGACTATTAAAATTCAAATGATTTTCTGATAGGACTGATTTAGATTTTATACAATATTTTTTTGTGAGTGAATGTGTAATTACATTGTAATTTTTTTTTAGGTTTGGACCGATAAGAAGCATTTAGCAAAAAAGGCAGCAGCAGCTGCACGGAGGTCTGCATCTGCCACAGGAGGTGGACCGCCTTCACTCTCCCAATGGGAACTAAAAATAGTTTCCATAATGGGTGATGGATTTGGTGAACCGCAGACCTCGGCAAGATCACAAGCTTTTATTGAGCATGTATGTATCTTTTTCTTCTTATTTTTCCATTTATTAAAAGTAATATATTTAATTTTTCAATACAAACTTGCCCTTGTGCCTGATGCTCACTGACAATTTATATTGGAAAATAAATTAATGTGGTATTAGCTCAACTCATATATATTATATGTTGCTTTCCAGCCATCTCAAGAGGATACTGCTGCTGCCTCTACCTATACACCATCCAATCAAGAAGGGGACCTTTCTTTACCAAGTGGTATGTAGTGCAACTAAATAATATTCCAGTTTAATTATAATACTTATTAAAAAATATTTTTGTTCTGTTATTGTAAACATTCAAACCAACTTAACATTAATAATGTTATGTTGGTTTCAATGATTACAACTTAAATTACCATATGCTAAATTTGTTTATTTTTTTGTTAAACTATTTTTGTTTTTATAAATTCGAAAACTTCTAGGCACTTACTTAGTGCTTAGTTTATTTTGGTTTTGTATACCTACTTTATAATATTCTTAATCCTTGCACAACTTTTGCCAATAGAAACACATCAAGAACAAGAAACAAGCCAACAAGCTTCAGCCGCACCAGTCAGAAATACCTTGACAACACACAGCCAACTTTCTTGTGTCATTCTTTAATTTTAATTTAAATCATTCAACTAGTGTCTTTTTCTTATTGATTTTTCTTATAATATTTGTTCAAACTACATCTATATTTTAATTGATTTTCTGTCATTTTACAGCCATACGACGGCGCAGAGAATCTCGGCGTCATCCTGAATCTCTTCAAGCTGTAAGCTCTGTGCGTGAGAGACTTTTTAGAACAGATGAACGTCGTTTGATTCTTGATGAACAAAGGAACGTGGAAATAGCTGGCATAAGAATGGCTGTTGTAAAGTTGTGCGGGTATATGCAGCAGATCAAAGAGCAATTGCAATCAAGAGTATAAAAAATAATAATTTTAAAACCTAACTTTTAATGTGACGATTATGTTAACACATGTAAAAGTGTGGGGTGCTTGATATTAGTTGGCTTGACTGATATAAAGCACTCCACACTTTTTACATGTCATTCATCAATCATTACAATAAAAGATTATTTAAGTTCAAATACCGTTTTTTAGTTTTTTCAAAATATAAATTTATACTCTTGATTCTGAAATATATATTTTTTTTTTTATTGACTGTGTTTTTTAGTTTTATTTATGTTTAATTCGATATTAGATCTAGATGTAATTTTTGGCATAGTGTTAATTAAGGTTAGGTTAATTTGTAAAAAAAAATAGAGTGATAAGTTAAAAATATATTTTAATCATTATTTTCCAATAATTGTATAAGTGGGAAGCACTTATCCCCTCTCTCTTTGTCCCCTCCTCAAAGCATCTGTGGCAGATGTAGCAGGCTGATATGTGACCTGCCGGGAGTTCTCGGATTCAAAATCATCCTGGGTTAACTCTGGCCCACTCACTCCTGCCCTCATGCACATATTATGTAGAACGCAGCAGGCTAAAATAATTTTGCCTGCTCTATCGGGATCGTAGTGCAGCTCCCTTGCTGCCAAGAGACACCTCCATCGACCCTTTAGTATCCCAAATGTGCGTTCAATGATAGAGCGAACACGCTTGTGCACAGCATTAAACCTGCCTTCTGGAGTGTCTTCTACAGCATTACCTACAGGTGTCAGAAGATATTCTCTTAAAGGATACCCTGAATCACCTGCCAAAGTAAAATAGTATTGGTTAAATTTTATTTATTATTTTTATGTAAGTATAAGTTGTATTTTAATAATGAATATCTTATTTATACTTGCCTAATAGATATGTTGTTTCAGTGAGACTCTCCAGGTGCTCTTTGATCTCACATTGAGACCAAATAAACGCATCATGCGTGGCTCCACCAAATGTAGCATCCACATTTAGGATGACACAATCTGAATCGCATATCTGGAAAACATAATCATAATTATGACTCTTTGAGTCAATGCATAATGTTCTTAAAAATGTAAGCATTTTTTTACACATTTACTTACCACTTGGGTGTTAATCGAGTGGAAATGTTTTCTATTAAAAAACCGCTCCTCATGCTCACTGGGTCTCACAATAGCAATGTGAGTGCAATCAATACACCCAATCACACCCGGTAAATGATATTTTTCAACCGACTTCAAAAAGGAGGAGGTTCTCAATTCGTTTGTGTTTGTTTTTTTTTGTGTGTTTGTTCAACGATTACTCCGCCAATTATGAATCGATTTGGATGATTCTTTTTATGTTTGAAAGAGTATGGTCCCGAATAGGTCCCATAGGAATATTGTCATGATCTGATGATGAACTTTGGAGATATGGAACGGAACTCCTTATAAAATCACAGCAGAACCGCCGTAACAAGAAAAATTGCTTTGTATAAACGTGTAATCGATGACTGACTGAAGGAAGTGGGGAGGGGGTACGTCAACTCCCCTCTTACCACTTTCCAAAATTAAATATATCGTGTGAGGTATTGTTTGAAAGGGCTTTATGTAAGGATTTCAAACATTAACACACAAGCACTAAAAAGTGAAAAATATAAAACTTTTTTACAAAAAAAGATCACCGCCTTCAAAAACCAAAAAATAAAAAATAACTTTAGCTTGGAAGTCGGTGGCAATACCTATGTTACAGTACAATATCTTTGTGCTGTATCTACAATCTACATCGCAATCTTATGTTCTTTATCGCACGTTCAATATCTATTAAATGTTTCTACTGTCTGTTATCGACACGTAGTCGTTAGTATATAAGATGCACCTTTGGATAATTATAACCAGACTATACTACATCTTTTGTCTCATTTATACCTAACCATATACTGCCAAGAAGTTTGGCAAATTGGTGACCCCGACGAACGAATACGCAGCAAGAAACATGGCACAATCACCGTGCAAGGCGAACATAAATCAGCAAGGAACACTTGAAGTAGCTGCTGGCACCTCGGTTTTATCCCGCATTCCGGAATTTTGGAAAGACCAACCAAGATTATGGTTCACGCAACTAGAAGCCATATTAGCACCACAGAAGCAAGGAGACGAATACAAATACTGTACAGTAATAGCAAGGTTATCCAAGGAAGGAATACTACAGGTTAGTGACCTAATCACTTCACCACCGACTACAGATAAATACAAAAACATCAAGGAACGTTTAATTGATTGTTACGAAGAAACAGAACAGCGACAGTTTCAAAAATTAATATCAGAGACAGAACTCGGTGATCAAAAACCTTCGCAGTTATTACGTCAAATGCGAGTCCTCGGGAGAGGAAAAATCAGTGACGAAACAATTAAACTACTATGGTTCAGGCTTTTACCAACATCAGTTACTACGGTTCTAGCAGTAACGGAAGACATGGAAATTGACAAACTGAGCCAAATTGCAGACTAAATAATAATGAATTCAAAAGTAACCGAAATATCAGCTGTTAGCAACGACACTTCAAACGACAGCAATACAGCATGCATTTTAACCCAGCTAGCAAAATTACAGATAGATATTGACGCAATTCAGCAAGGTCAATATGGCTATCGACCCAACACGCACAATCATTTCAAGAAACGTCAACAACTCCCGATTATGAGGCCGAGAACAAACTATAGAGGAGCAAATCGATTTTGTTACTACCACGAAAGATTCGGAAAATATGCAAGGAACTGCATTAAACCATGCGGTTGGAAACCAATGACTTACGTACGGAACCAGGGAAACGAATAAGAGCACAGACAACGGCGAAACTCTGTGCAATCCACCCATCCAATCGCCTCACCATTACCGACCGAAAAAGTGGTATGAAGTTTTTGATTGACACGGGCGCAAATATCTCAGTCATTAGCAAGCAACAGAGATATTCAGTTTTACAAAATGAACAATACACACTATACGCTGCAAATGGGAATAAAATTAGGACTTACGGCGAGAAGACGCTTACCTTGAATTTAGGACTACAACAATGTTATAAATGGAATTTTATAATCGCCGATGTTACACAACCAATAATTGGAGCAGATTTTCTAGAGCACTATAAACTATTAGTCGACATAGCAGGTCGCAAACTTATCGACAAAGTTACAGAGCTGACAACGCATGTAACTTCAGAAAAAGCGACACAGCAAACAATTCGTACTATCGCAGTGGGAACGAATCCACGTATTACGCAACTTTTAAACAAATACGAAGACATCACGAAAGAGTCCTCTCTACGCAATGCGCCCAAACATAAGATTGAACACCACATTATCACTACAGGACCACCCGTCGCAGCTCGGGCAAGACCATTTCCTCCAGAAAAATACGACATAGCCAAAAAGGAATTTCAAAATATGATAGAACTCGGAATTTGCCGACCGTCAGATAGCCCATGGGCAAGCCCATTACATATGGTAAAAAAGAAAAATGGCGAATGGAGACCGTGCGGAGACTATCGAATGCTCAATAGCACGACAGTACCGGACAAATACCCACTACCAAGATTAACTGACTTTACATACATATTAGAAAATAAGAAGATACTAAGCAAGATAGATATACGCAAAGCATACCACTGTATTCCTGTTAAAGATATAGAGAAAACAGCCATCATCACACCTTTCGGACTTTTTGAGTACTTAAGAATGCCTTTCGGATTACGCAATGCGGCACAAACATTTCAACGATTCATGGATTCCTTATTTAGAGATTTAAATTTCGTATTTATATATGTAGACGACTGTCTCATCGCATCGGACAACGAAGATTTGCATTATCAGCATTTAGAAACGGTTTTCAAACGTTTACACGAGAATGGAATAACCATTAATCTCGAAAAATGCGAATTTCTCAGAAGGGAAATAGATTTCTTAGGTTATCATATAACGAGCCAAGGAATACAACCTACCGAAGAAAACTATAAAGCAATCATGGAATTTCCCAAGCCGAAAACAATTCAAGAATTAAGAAGATTTTTGGGCATGGTCAATTTCTACAGAAGTAATATTCCACGCGCAGCGGAAAATCAAAGAATTTTAAACGAATATCTACATGGTTCAAAAAAGAACGATAATTCACCTGTTCCTTGGACAACGGAAGCAGACAAAGCTTACGAAAAATGCAAGGAAAGCATGAAAAACGCAGTATTAACAGCGCATCCTTCCCGCAACGCATCACTTGCGCTCATGACCGACGCTAGTGCTACTTGCGTTGGTGGAGTTTTACAACAAAGATCCGGACGCAATTGGGAACCATTAGGATTTTTTTTCACAAAAATTGAGCGAAACTCAACAAAAATATTCTACGTTTGACAGAGAGCTGTTAGGAATATACATGGCCGTCAAACATTTTCACAGATTAATCGAGGGAAGAGAATTTACAATATTTACGGATCACCGACCTTTGACATACGCATTCTCCCAAAAACCATCATCAAACGATACACCGCGACGGGTCCGGCAGTTAGATTTCATTTCACAATACAGTACCAACATCCAACACATAAACGGACGTGACAATATTACCGCCGATGCCTTATCTCGAATAGAGGAAATATACGTGCCATCACCTATCGATTACGCAGAATTGGAAAAATGTCAATCAACAGATAATGAACTAAGTAAATTACATGACAATAAAAGATTAAAATTCAAAAACATTACGCTTCCGGGTTCCACAATAAGCATCACCTGCGACACGTCTACTGGAAAAAGCCGCCCCTACTTACCAAAGCATTTTCGCAAACAAATTTTCGATACCATTCATGGTATGAGCCATCCAGGAAAAAGAACTACGAGAAAAATGATAACCCAAAGGTATTTATGGCCGTATATGAACAAAGATATCAATAATTGGTGTAGATCATGTATAGCCTGCCAAAAATCAAAAATACAACGACATACGATATCACCTCCTGGTACATTTATGACAGCGCAACGTTTTGAACATTTACATATTGACATCGTCGGACCACTTCCGATTTCACAAGGGAAGAGATATTTAATCACAATCATAGATCGTTGTACGTCATGGCCCGAAATATTTCCGGTAGGAGATATAACTGCAGAAACAGTAGCCAAGACACTTTTCGAAGGATGGATTACTCGTTTTGGATGTCCATTGCGCATTACTACGGATCAAGGCCGACAGTTTGAATCAAGAATATTTGAGTCACTCTCACAATTTTTGGGAATACATAAAATTAGGACAACACCTTATCATCCGCAATCCAATGGAATGATAGAGAGATTTCATAGAACTTTAAAGGTAGCGTTAATGACAAGAGAATCCAACGAAAATTGGTTAAAAGAAATCCCAACAGTTTTACTCGGGTTGCGGAGTAGCTTGCGAGAAGACACAGGTTATAGTTCAGCAGAGTTGACATATGGAACGCCAATACGACTCCCTGGAGGATTTTTTGAGTCATCAGCAGCACAGTTATCAACGTACGAAGAATTTGTAAAACAAATTCAAAAGGACATCACACGAATGACATCAATTCCGAAAAGAATAAACCATAACCAAGCTATATTTGTGCATCCCGAACTCAAAGAATGCTCACACGTATTTGTTCGGTGTGATAGAATGAAGAAAGCCCTGACACCGCCGTATGAGGGACCCTACCCAGTAATTAGTAAAACAGATAAAACATTTTGCATTAGAATTAGGGATAAAGAGACAGTGATATCAATTGATAGATTGAAACCAGCATTCATGATCAATGTCGAATCAAACTACGTGCCAGATTCAAAGGATTGCGACAGACATTCACACACGTACACTACACGATCGGGACGTAAGGTAAAGCCAGTAGTACGTCTATAAAAAATCGCTGATAGAAGCAAGTTATTCGTATATATATTAACATAGATCTTAACATATACCATTAATTCACAACTACTCGTGACAACAAGACATCTAAAATGGGAAATCAAAGTTCTAAGGACCAGATAACATACAATACGGACAGTTGCCTCAATCAAAACGAAGCGGACAAACTCCGTAACTTGATCCAGGAGGACTTACGGTGGACAAGAAATGTTGCAATGGGACAGATTATTTTAACAATCGGTGCGATCCTAATTTACGGCATAATGAAAACACTGGACAGAAGAATGAAGAGTTTAACGGAAAAAAATAATAAACACTCGTGCAACAGCTAAGTCAAAATTACAGACGTCAGCAAATCACACCTCAACAGGCGTCATCAAATTCCACCGCGTACAATAGCATTATTATTTATATACATCAGCAAATAACTAGTAAGGTCTAGGTCAAAATTTATATTGTAAACACTATTACCATAATATTTATTTATTTTTTTTCTTTTAAAGGGGGGTGTACTGTTACAGTACAATATCTTTGTGCTGTATCTACAATCTACATCGCAATCTTATGTTCTTTATCGCACGTTCAATATCTATTAAATGTTTCTACTGTCTGTTATCGACACGTAGTCGTTAGTATATAAGATGCACCTTTGGATAATTATAACCAGACTATACTACATCTTTTGTCTCATTTATACCTAACCATATACTGCCAAGAAGTTTGGCAAAACCTACATAACAAGAAATAAAACCAAAGCCGCCGACTTCCTAGATAAAGTTATTTTTTATTTTGTGGTTTTTGAAGGCGGTGATCTTTTTTCGTAAAAAAGCTTTTTTCATAAAATCTGAAAGGAAAACATAACTAATTTGAAACAAAAATTACCTACATTAAAGGCCATCATAGTATTTTTTTTCATAGTATGTCTTTTTTTTTATTGTGCTCATTATAAAAATATTAGGTTAAAGTTATTATTGTAGGTTATAAACTTTAAAACTCACTTCCTCTTGATAACATTCTTTTCAGTTGCATTTTGTGGAAATCTTATATACTTCCTAATTATTTCGGGTGTATTCATTGCTAATGAGACCTCTCGTATACATCGGGAAACGGTTTGCTGGGCCATTGGAGCATCATCATTCTGCCCCACAGAGCCTTGATAGCTGCCCCGAGCATAAAAATTCAAAGCAACAAGAATCTAAAATTTATTTATTTATTTAAACTTTATGCACATGTAAAAAAATACAATGTACAAAGGCGGACTTAATGCCTTGGGCATTTTCTACCAGTCTACCTTAGGGTGAGGCAGAGACAAAACATAGTAGGTGCACAGATAAAGAAAATTTTCGAGAATAAAATATAATAATAAATACATATATATATACATACAACAAAATATATAAAGTAGAGAGAGATAAAAATATAATTATAGGTGGTGAAGTACGACAAATTAATTGTGGGACGAGTCTGCCAATTTGTTTTGTAAGTGCTCGCGAGCTTTTACCCTGAATGTGAACCGACTGGTGGCCATCCTGATATTCTGAGGGAGAGAATTCCATAAGAAAACCGCCTGGACAAGAAAAGAAGATTTAAGAAAACCAGAGCGGTGGGAAGGACATCGCAGAATACGATTATTAGAGGAGCGAAGATTCTTGGTGTGCGCAGAACATAAATATTGAAAGTGAGAAGTCAGGTAAGAAGGAGAACTAGGTTTATCGAGGAGAGAAAATAAGGTTGTCAAAGCCCTTAACGCTCTGCGCTGCCTGATAGGAAAAAGAAGAAAAAATAAAGAAGAAATAAAAATAAAATTGAAGAATGATTAATTGTTGTTATGTTGTTAATAATGTAATAGTTATTAGAGTACGAAAAATGGGTTTTATGTATCAAATATAGGTTGAAACCTTTGTAGCAGGGTCAATTGCACGGCGATTACGCTTCCGGGGTAACAGGGGCACTATATCTTGGCAGAGTTCTTCATATAATGATCGACTGAGTCTGTAATTAGCTACAAACTCAATGTCCGGCACTAAATTGGTATTGAAGGAGTCACGAGTTTGTCTGCGATTTCTTCTGCGCTCCAAACGCTCTTCTCTGAGAGCCTCTTCTACCAAAAACATACGTAACGCCATTTCGCTTAAATTATAAATAGGTACAATTAAGACACATTCACTAATTCACTATACCACTTTAAATAAACATAAAACTCAAGATAGTTGTTAATAATTCATTAAATTGCATACTTACGATACTCAAAAGATAACTATTTTGTTGTCGTGAATTTTGACACTAGTTTCACGATGTAACTCTTGTCAAACTCAAATTATCGGTCGGACTTTTCTCGTTCAGAGTAGGGTTTACGATAAAACAAACGTCAAAATGAAGTTCGGTCGGATCCAAACCGACCGAACGAAAAAGAATGAAGTTCGTAGTAAGAAACGTCCGAACATTCGGCCGATACTTCGGATTTATAACTTCGGAGTAGACCCCCTGACTTCAGAGGCCATCGATGGTATTTGCCATTAGTGTCGCAAGTCCTAGATATTTGCGTAAATAATAGCTGGATTTTATACAGACGTCATAGTGTGGGAAAGACAATGCCTCTAAAAATTTTCAGGTACCAAGTTGCACAGAGCCTCCTGAAAAGGGGCCGAGGAGATACGGTCAACAACTGTGAAGTTGCTGGGCGAACTCCGTCTAAAATAATACAGGCATCTGTAGCACCAAGACCTCCACCGGATGTGAGGTACGATGAGGTCGGTCATTTCCCGCTGTTTGGTACGAAAGGGCGGTGTAAATTTTGCGTAAAGGGCCAAACTACTGTAATATGTGCCAAGTGCTCATTGCGCTTATGTTTTAAGCCGGAGAGAAATTGTTTCGTAAAGTTCCATACGGATAAATAATTATTTCAGCTAATGTTTACACCTCAAATCTTTTTGTTTAAATTATTCTTTTAGTTGCTTTTATAACTATAATTGTTACTTTATGCAAATTTTAACCATAAATATTATTAAGAAAATTTTGTGTATGTTATTTCTTCAAACCTGGCAACGTATCCTCAAAGACACTTACACATAAGGTCAAAGTTTTTTGTTAAGCTGGCAATGTCTCTTTAAAGATACATATAGAATCTCATTATCTGGTCATGTGCGATTTATTCGTCCTATTCTATTCCTAGATCCTACGTTCATAATTAACATCATATTCAAAAAATATTTGAAAATATACATTTTTATTTTTTGCCAAGAATAGGGTTAAGATACAATTTATAGTCTGTGCTTATCAACGTAGGGATGTTCAATCCGGGTGCTTTGTATCAAAATTCTGGATCGAAATGAAACGTAACACAGTCTAATATTATCCAATTGATAAGTTACAATTTTTCGTATCAAATCAAATATTTTAAGAAATAAAAGATGTTGCATTTTATTACATCATAATTTAATTTTATAGAAAAATATGAATAAATTTGCCAATCTTTGGTTATTAAAGAATCTTTATTTACCTACTCAAAAGAAATTTTACAAAAAAGTACGCATAAACAGTAATTTCGATAACCGCTCCGGATCTAGACGATTCAGACTTTTGTTTAAGGTACGATTGGCCAACGAGAAAAGAAGTTCGGAAAGCACAGACATTCCTACCACTGATAAATAACATAAGGTTATGTCACCCCAAACGATTCCTCTCGCTGACCAATATTTTTTTGAATTTGACTTTCCGTTTAACAAAGGTTCAGACAAATATTGCTTGAAAAATATATAGAAGCCTTCTTGTGGTCTACTACTTGTATTTAAGAAATGCGGTATTAGTATTACTTATAAAATTATAAATATTTAGGCCTACTATTCCGTAATTCTATCTTTAAAACAAGAATCTAATACGATGTTTGATGTGTTCCTTAGTGCATGTGTATCGATTCGCGATTACTGATCGAATACTATTGTATCAATACAAAAATCGAGCGAACATCCCTAGATCAATGACAACTTAATTTTATTTATTTACTCTTTACGAATTTATTATTCTAACAATTCATAACAATTATTTACGTACATTACGAATTCTTTTCGAATGAAAATTGTGACTGGAGATGAGTCGTAGATGACCGATTATACGCCTGAATCAAAAAGACAAGTCACCACAGTGGAAAAAAAAAACAAACAAAAAGCAATAAAATTCCCTAACTGACAAAACATGTAGAACCACAATTTTGGAAGAAAATCACGGCCTCAGTGGTTTGGGATCGACAAAGTATCATTATGGTCGAATTTCTGTATTAGGAGGAGACTATTAGTGCACAAAGCCACTGTAAGACCCTGAAAAATCCAAAAAGAGCATTGAAAACCAAAGGTCTGCTTGTTGAAGGACAAAACCTGATTTCGCATAGCTTTAGTCACCAAGACGCTCTTGGACTAATTTGTTTAAAATGTTTTAAACTAACTCCCGTATTCGCCTGACAGATATTTATCTTTGCAGCTCCCTGAAGACACGCATGTGTGGAATAAAATTTTCAACCGAAGAGCAGTAGCAAAAAGGTCCTCTTAAGTAGTAGCTGGCTGAAGAGCTTTTCAAGTAGGTCTAAAAAAGCTCATGCCACAACTCATCATAATCATATTATTATTACAAGCTTTTTATTTAGTTTCACTTGTATTTGTCATCATAATTTGAAAGCTAAATTTATGATCCCCTTCCTGAGTACTGATTGAGCTGAAATTTTGCATGCATGTCGTCATCGGGGCACATTATAATATTATTATGACAAGGTGCTGATCAGATGGTGGAGCTGGAAGGTGGTCATAGGAACGCGGTAATAAAACGACACTACACCATCGAGTTTGGGCTCGTTTGATTCGTCTAGACGAGTACTTTGGTCCTAGATGGTACAAGAGTCTGATGATGGAGCTGGAAGGTGGTCATAGGAACTATTGTAAATTATATTATTTAAGATTGAGGATAGATTTAATAGTAAGAAAATTAAAGTTTGAATAGTAAAGAAATAAAATGTTTTATTTAATTAAAATTATTAACAAGCGATTGCCGAATTTCCCTTGCTTCGGCAGAGAAATTGGTGCTGGTAAGTATAATTGGTGCTCCCTGCTCACTGTCCTCGGTGACATTAATATCTTCTTCATATGTAAAAATACATTTATTTAAATTTCTTCTTCTTATTTTGCAAACGTAAATGAAGCAGAAGTAGAATTACATAATAATACTCTGCCCCCAACTTCGTCCCTCATTTTTTTTTGCCTTGTGCACCTAGCAGTATGAAATACACTTTAAGACCTATTATATAGGGGTAGGCACAGTTGTATACTCACAATTCACCAGATAGGTCTAAGCCCCATGTAATAGGGGACAATCCTTTTGGCGGGTTTGAGTGAAAACCCGCAAGAGCTAATGTGCCCAGGAAAAGGAAGGTGTTAGGAGAGGGAATCTTGACCGTACTTCTGGGATTTTCCTGATAGCTGTGGAATAATTTTCGTTAATCAAGCACCTCAAAATATGTTGTCACATTGTGACTATGTGCAAGCAACTGCTTAAGGGGGCCAATTCAATGAGTGTGCAAGTCACCCCCTGCCATTTTATCCGTGTTTACAAACATTGTTCAGGCAGGGGTCATAGTCACTTCGTAGTTTCATGTAACCATGTCACTAGCATCCCATACCCATAGTCTAATATTTTTAGTTTCCATATCGTGTAATAGCACTGCACCAACTAGGGATTGTTCTTTGGATACACTTGCATAGTGCATACAGGGGTATTTTAGCAGTTGGTATCTCATTACATTTGAAGTTGCCTAAGGAGCCTCTGCGAGTTGCCTTCGGCCCCTCATACGCCTTGGAAGGACCAAGGAACCCAGGGTCCCGCGATATATAGAGTCACAATAATAATACCAGCCCAATACTGCCCCATGGCAGGGCAAAAGCATTTCGTATTGTATTATAATAACAATCATATTATATTTACCTTTCTTCCGAATTGACAACAGCTACACCACCTAAGCTTCCATAATAAATCAATTTCCAAACTCACAAGCATCTAAACTTTCATGAACTTTATGAGAAATATGTTTTGTAAATTTTATTTCATGATGACTAATTTTATTCCACACCTTTTTAATCGCGATTATAAATAATCTGATTTAGTTTGACAATCAAAATTTTAAGCGATAAACGTCAAAATCAGAATAGCAAAATTACCATTTCACCTAATTGAGTAGACTAAACGATCTTAGAGATAATTTTATATTATCTTCGAAACGATTTAACCAATTGACATACTGTTTTGGGCAAATCGTATCTCTATGATGTTCTTGTGATGATAATAATATTTTTTTCGATAAGGTTTAATATTTTGTTGTTTAAAAAATCGTCCAAAGGTAAGTACATCGAAAAATACATTTTTTAACACATAAAAGCTACTATATCTGCTAAAATATAAAAGATAGAAACATAGTGTCACGGACTTTTTTGTAGAACTATTAAAGGCAGACCAGGTTGCCATACATTGTTTTCAATAATATACAACTGTTAACGCAGCGCATGCAAAAAACTTTGTTGTAAGAGCTATTTTTTCCACCTGGCTAGACAAAAATTGAGATAGTTCGGCTATTATGCATGATATCTTTATAGTTTATAGCCTATAGCACTCACGAATAATGTAGCTTTCTACTAGTGAAACAATTTTTAAAATCAGTTCATTACTTCCGGAAATTACCCCCTACAAACAAACTTACAAACAAATTTTACCTCTTTATAATAATAAATACTAGCTGACCCGTGCCCAGTTCGTTGGGCGGTAACCATTTTAACTTGTGATGAAATTATGAGTGTGGTTCGGCTAGTACTGAGTGCTATGATTTATTTCCTGCCTAAAGACGCTGCGCACGTTCAGCGCTAGACTCCCGAGCACGGGCCTGCGATGTTCTCGCGCTCTGGCTAGCGATCCTCTGCGAGCTCTCAGCGCTAGACTCCCTGTCCCATGTTGCAGATACATGCTGCCTTAAATCACTGAGACGCTGCGCACGTTCAGCGCTAGACTCCCGAGCACGGGCCTGCGATGTTCTCGCACTCTGGCTAGCGATCTTCTGCGGGCCTGCGATGTTCTCCAGCTTTGGTTAGCAAGCCGCTGTGAACGCTCGGAGCTAGATTCCCTAGCGCGTGCTTGCATTTTCTCTATTCCTCGAGAGGCGCTGATGATTTTCAAGAGCAGACTCCTCCGTACGGCGTACTCGAGCTGCTTTGGGATGTCTGACGGGAAAGTTGTGATTTCCTTTTAGGCATGATAAACAATCGCTAAAACTGTCCGATATTCCAAAAAACAGAAATACCATGGGTAAATGGATAAAACGTCCGTACAAAGCATGCTCTTATGTGATTCGTGAATGGACGGCGCATTTTGCGATTTAGTAATTTTATATTATCTTCGAAACGATTTAACCAATTGACATCCGGTTTGGGCAAATCGTATCTCTATGATGTTCTTGTGATGATAATAATATTTTTTTCGATAAGGTTTAATATTTTGTTGTTTAAAAATCGTCCAAAGGTAAGTACGTCGAAAAATACTTTTTTCAATACATAAAAGCTAATATATCTGCAAAAATATAATAGATAGAAACATGGTGTCGCGGACTTTTTTGTAGAACTATTAAAGGCGGACCAGGCTGCCATACATTGTTTTCAATTATATACAACTGTTAAGGCAGCGCATGCAAATAACTTTGTTGTAAGAGCTATTTTTTTCCGCCTGGCTATACAAAAATTGAGATAGTACGGCTAATATGCATAATATCTTTATAATTTATAGCCTATAGCACTCACGAATAATGTAGCTTTCTACCAGTGAAAGAATTTTTAAAATCGGTTCATTACTTCCGGAGATTACCCCCTACAAACAAACTTACAAACTTACAAACAAATTTTACCTCTTTATAACATAACATAAACATAACATCACGCCTGTAATCCCCGAAGGGTTAGGCAGAGGTGTACCCATCAGTACACCCACATTTCGCCAGTTATGTTTTTAGTCCCATGTAATAGGGGGCGAGCCTATTGCCATCAACTGGGCACAAATCCAGACTCCGAAGCTGCTTCTGAGAAATTCCTGATGGAAAAACCCAATAACACTTTGCCCGACCTGGGAATCGAACCCAAGACCTCATGCTCAGCAGTCGCACTTTGCGTCCACTAGACCAACGAGGCAGTCTATAATATTATTATAATATTATATATAATATTTATATATATTATATATTACAGTATAAATATATAATATAATTATATAATATAATATATATATATAGTAATATAGTATTATATAGTATAGACTAGTATAGATATAGATATAGTTTTTTTTTTGTTTTTCAATTTCTTTTTTTAGCCTTTTATAGTATCGTTGGTATTCTTTTGAGTTGTGTTTGTCTTTTATTTGTGACTTTTGTTTTATCTCTTGGTTTTTCTTAAGCTTTCTCCAGTTCCTTCTTCTTATCGCCTTTTGGTTTTCTGTTAGTTTAGAAACCGGCACATATTTCTTCTTAATTCTGTTCAGATTTTTTAATCGAATTTCTTCAAACTTCTGTGGGTTTAATTCTTTGAGCCGTTGCCTATACAGCCGTTGACGTTCCGCTGCTGTCATTGGCATCCTAAAAAGAGAAAGACAAACAATCAGAAAAAACATGCATAAATTAACTATGCATAAATAAAGTGACTACAAGTAATATGTCACAAGTGTTTTTGGGTGCAGTTGATATATATGTGCATACTATAGCGCCTGAATGTTTCACAAGGAATAAACAGAATTACCGAAATGCCACAAAACATAATAAAACAAAACTATCAAAAATCATAAAGACAGAAAAAACAAACAGTTCAAAAGAATACCAACAATACTATAAAAGAAAAAGAAAAAGAAAAACAAAAAAAAAAAAAAAAGTCTATCGACAAAAAATCTTGCTTATTTGTCAGTTCTGATTGACTGCCTCAGAGCAGGGGAATGCCGCAATACACAAAGAGCCGCAGACGCCAAATACAAAATCAAGAATTCCTCAAAACTATGACTACCCCTTCAGATCATGATAAAATGAAGATTAAAAAAGTTCTACCAGAAAACTTCATTTTGACTGAAGCAATAAAGCAAGAATTCGTGAATAACAAAATGGTAAAGATGGTTTTACGGAATATTTAATTTAATATTAGGTTGGGGAAAAAGTCTTTCCGCATTATAGTATGTATGAACTTGTACTAAAATCTTTTTGGCTATACTATTTGTATCTGGCTGGTTTTGGTATCATTAAAAGTTTAATTTTTAAAGAACATAATTCTAAATTCAAATTAGAAAAATGTGTTATTTTCATTTGTTTTTCATACTGTCAAGATGAGTGAATCTAATGAATAAATTTGATACATTTTAAAATTTTATTACAAAAAAGGTAAAAATGCAACACAAGCGGCGAAAAAAATTTGCTATGTTTATGGACCTAGTGCAGTGTCTGTGAGAGTAGCACAAATTTGGTTTAAGCGTTTTCAATCCGGAAATTTTGATGTCAAAGTCAAAGTCAAAACATTTATTTCAATTAGACCATTTACAGGCATTTTTGAATTGTCAAAGAGTCGGTCAGTTAGTCCGAAAGTTGAAGTTGCTCGTTCCAAAACGGAGGTAGGCCTCTATGGAGAAGAATGAGCAAGAAACTCCACGGCACTCTTTTAAATTAGGTTATTATAAAATCCTGGTTACATTATTCTTGTCGATTCTATATGTGATCACAATGAAGATGAATATAAAATAGTAGTGAAAAAAAAAAATATAAAGAAATTAAAGCCATAGCACTTAAGAGATGACCAATCCCAACTGACAGCACTCGTTCACGAGCATGACGCATGGATCAGCACCACCTAGCTCAACCATTATGGAGGGAGCCAAATGATCCAACAAACGCGCCACCATCAGCGAGATATTTGAGTGAGCATGACAAGCTCTCAACTGCCATGCTTATTAAGTCAAAACATATAGTAACTTAATAAATAAAAAATGCTTCATGGTACTCACATTTACAAAATTGAAATAAATGATATTAAATTATACAATTCTAACACTTCCAGTGTACTTATTCGTTGGATGACTGTGGTATGTAAAAAAATAAAATAAAAAGTAATCGTATTGATAACGGTAAAAGTTATTCAGGTCGACATAAAAAAAAAAGGTAAGAAACATCATTATCTTAAAAAAACAATCCTATTTAGTGAGCCCGAGTGGCTGTGGAGCAAGACTAGCATTTAGCCAAGCATTTTTGTCCGTGATATAATCATCTAACTTATAATATGCTTGATTACATAGTGTGCGTTTTATGCATATCCTAAATTTTCTCTCATTTAGTTGGAGAATATCGACTGGTATTTTATTATAGCATTTTACACAGTACCCCATAAAAGAAGTGCTTACTTTCGACAATCTGAAACTTGGTTGATCTAATTTGTTCCTATTTCTAGTATTAAAATCATGTCTATCACTAATTTTCTTTAAAAGATGAAGATTTTTTCGAACATGCATAATGTTTTCATATAATATTGACAAGGTACCGTCATAATGTTAATTTTTTAAACAATTCCCTTAGAGACTCGCGTCTGCCAAGATTATAGATGGCTCTGACAGCCCTCTTTTGCAGAACAAAGATAGAATTTATATCTGCAGCTCGTCCCCAAAGAAAAATACCGTAAGACATGATGCTATGAAAATAACTAAAATAAACTAGTCTCGCGGTATCCACGTCTGTTAATTGTCTAATTTTTTTGACAGCGTAAGCGGCTGAACTTAACCGTCCTGCAAGAGATGTTAAGTGGGGACTCCACTGCAGCTTTGAATGGAGCGTAATCCCTAGAAAAACTGTCTTCTCGACGAATTCTAACATATCGCACCAGGCGGCGGCCGACCTAGCGACGCGAGGGGTTGCGAAAGGATCCGGCAATTGGGACTCGAGGTGGCATTGCACAAATCCGAGGCCATGTGCTTCCATGGTCTTCGGAACGCGCCACCGTCGGGTTCCCAAATAACGGTGGGAGGGGTTCACATCGGGCGGCGTCGAGGCGACGATGAAGTATCTGGGTCTCGTCCTCGACAGCCGGTGGAGCTTCAAGGAGCATTTCCGACGTCTGGCTCCGCGATTGGACAGGGCTGGGGCTGCTTTTTGGCGGCTCCTGCCCAACCTCGGGGGACCAGGCGCCTCCTGCCGGAGGCTTTACGCCAGAGTCGTGCGGTCCATGGCCCTCTACGGGGCCCCTGTGTGGGCCCCTACCATCAGGCGGCGGCCACCAGCCAAGTTGGTGGCATGCCAGAGGGTCATGGCCATCCGGATGATCCGGGGATATCGCACGGTCTTCGGCGAAGCGGCAAGCCTCCTTGCCGGATTGCCGCCGTGGGATCTGGAGGCAACAGTCCTCCAGCGCGTCTACGAGTGGCGTGTGGACGCGCAGCGCCGGGGCGAAACCCCGCTGCCGCGGCAAATCGCGGCACTGCGGAGTGAGCTCCGGTGCGATCTCATGGCGGAATGGGAGATGCGACTGTCGCAACCCAAGTTCGGGCACGCCGCAATCGCGGCGATAAGACCCCTCTTTGAGGAGTGGCTGGAGAGGCGCTACGGCGTCCTCACCTACCGCCTGACGCAGGTCCTCACCGGACACGGTTGTTTCGGGAGGTTCCTGTGTCGGATAGGGCGGGAAGAAACGCCCGGGTGTCACCACTGTGTTGATCGCCCGGAGGACACGGTGGAGCATACGGTGCAGGACTGCCCCGCTTGGGCAGAGCACCGCCGTGTCCTCACGGAGGCGATAGGCGGCGGCGACCTCTCGCGTCCGGACCTGGTTCAGGCCATGCTCCGGGGCGAGAGGGAATGGGATGCAGTCACCTCTTTCTGCGAAGCTGTAATGCTAGCGAAGGAGGAGGCGGGCCGCGTGAGGGAGAGAACCACCTCACGCCCCAGCCGCCGCGGGAGACGCCCAGGGCGTCGGACGTCGCGAGGCGACATCCGGCCACCGTAGGTGCGGGCTTGCGGACGGCGAGTAATGGGTAGCTCGCCGTCCGATCAAGGACCAAGCCCGGGTCGACGGCGCGTTCTGTTCGCGCGCGCCTCAAAGAGCTGTCAGCACAGGGACGGGGCCCCCAACGGGGCCAACGCCTGCCGGGGTTGCGGGACGTCTTAACAGGATACCGTGGCCCCAGAACGTAAAGGGCAACAGAAGGAACAGGGTGGTTTTTTAGTCAGTAAAAGTCTGACAGTCCCTTCCGCACAAGAATTAGAATTCAGATGTCAACGAACGGATCAACTGAGTATTGTATACGGTATTGTCAGGAATATTGACTTGGAATTAGAGGAGAACGAACTCGCAGAGCTATTTCAAAGTGAATCAGATATTTTTGCAGTTAAAAGACTAAAACGATTAACTAATGACGGTCAATGGGTGAATAGTGAAGCTATACGTGTCGCCTTTAAAGGTTCAACTTTGCCCTCACATATATTTGGATATGGGTGCCGTTTTAAGGTTGAACCCTATTTGTTCCCTGTTACCCAATGTTCAGGTTGTTGGAGATATGGACACATGAAGCGCTTTTGTCCTACCCAGAAGGTTAAATGCCCTAAATGTGGGAAAGAACATGATAATTGTAATACTGTGGAGTTTTCGTGTATTAATTGTAAAGGCCCTCACATGGCATTAAATAAAAGTTGCCCAGTTTATCTTAAAGAGAAAATGATAAGAGACATAATGAGTAAGAACAATTGTTCTTATAAGACGGCGCTGGACACTTATTTGAAGCCATCAGAAAACAGTTATGAAGAAGTTACTGTCAGTACTGAAGTTAACAGAATAATACCTCCTCATCCCTCACAGGATAAAAGCTACAGGAATATTCTTATCCCCATGGAACCACAAATTAATGTCGAAAATACACGCATGGATACAAGTATTTCGATAGAAGAAACTAGTGAAAGTGAAGAAGAAATTACCGGAAGTAAAGCTTCCATAAGTCAACGAAATAAGAAAAGTAAGAAAAATCAAAGTGAAAAGAAAAAGCAAAAAAAAAAGAGTAATACTCAAAAATATTATCAGGAAATACAGAAGGGGAGGAATCAACATAAAACCGGTATAATAGAAGGAAGTCCCAAAAAAATCGTAAATAGCGAGAAAATATCTAAATTGACAAAGTTTTTTAATAAGGTAAAAGAAGTATGGCTATCAGATTCATCAACGGAACAAAAGGTGAAGAGGGCATTGAGATTAGTTTTAGAAGAAATTATGGTTTATGTTGCTTCATATTTTCAGAATTGGGACATTGTAAGTAGGTTGTGCATGTTATTTGTAAATGGATAATTCCCAAATTACTACTAATATCAACATTTATCAGTGGAACGCTCAAAGTTTGAAGCCAAAGTTAATAGATTTAGAACTGTTATTAAATCGGGAAAATATTCACATAGCCATTTTAAGCGAAACGTGGTTGGATGCAGAAAATCACATAAACATAAGTGGATATAATGTTTATAGAAAGGACAGATTTGATTCGTACGGAGGAGTGGCGATTCTTGTACACAAATCTCTTAAAACCCTGTCAGTTCCGATAAGTGTGACTAATACAGGCATAGAAATTGTACAAATTAAAATTCTTAATTGTAAATTAATTTCTAATATAATATCGGTCTACTGTCCGTCTTCTGTGAGAACCTCACAAACAGACTGGGAGTGTCTTTTTTCAAAATTTCCGTTAAACACTATTATTGCAGGCGATTTTAATGGGCATTACCCTTGCTGGTCAAATAGAAGTGATTCGCGCGGGAAACAATTGTTTGATGCTGCAATTGAAAACAATTATGTCTCATTGAATAATGGCGATTGTACTAGGATGAAGCTCGTGAATGGTTTTTTGCAAAAAACCTCCCCTGATGTTTCATTTTGTACCACAGACATTACTATTTATGGTTCTTGGAGTGTTACTAATGAAAACCTTGGTAGTGACCACCTAATAATAAAGATCAGTTTTAAATATGAAGACTGTGCCAATGTTATCCTAAAGCGTAATTTTAATAAAGCAAATTGGTCTAGCTACTCTCAAAATATTTCCAATTCCTTTTTAGAAGCGTCCCCGCCGTCGGGTAATGTTCAAAATATGTATGACTTTCTTGTTACGCAAATTAATGAAGCTGCTGATAGAACAATCCCATTTATTAAATTGTGTCATAATCCAATAGCTAAGTTTAAACCAAAAAGCTACTGGAACCAACAACTTTCTAAAATAGTAGCTGAGCGACGGTTAGCACTAACCAACTTTAGGAAAAACCCTATCCCGCAAAATTTAGATTTGCTAAATGGCAAAGTTTCCCAAAGTCAAAAGCTTATAAGACAGGCTAGGTCTAAGGCCTGGCATAATTTCTGTGATGGTATTAATGAGACTACAACTTCAACAATAATGTGGAGAAAAATGCGCTGGATGAAGGGCTTTAGGCAAACAGGAGTTTGTTCAACAGATAAAAAAAAGGAAGAACTTTTAAACTCGTTGGCTCCAGATTTTGTGATGACTCCAGATCCAGTGTTTAATAATTATGAATCACCTCTAAATTGTGAATTTTCGAAGCAAGAACTCGAATCTAGTTTTAAAAAGAAAGATACGTCTCCCGGTATCGATAATATTACATATTCAATGATTTCCAGGCTGCCTATTGTTGCAAAAAATTATTTACTCGAATTATATAATTTAATCTATAAAACATCATCGATCCCCTGTCAGTGGCGGGATATTTCCATAATACCTATTCCCAAAACTAACAGTGGTTCCGATAGTAAGCTACGACCAATAGCACTAATATCCTGCTTATGTAAATTGTTTCACTCCATGATCCAGAAGCGACTGGAATGGTTTATAGAATATAATAAAATACTATCGCCGAGTACAACTGGTTTTAGAAGAGATCACTCCTGTCAGGATAGTTTATCACGTTTAGTTACAAAAGTACAAATAGGATTTACCAATAATATGCCAACCTTAGCTGCTTTTTTGGATGTAGAAGGAGCATATAATAATGTTCTAATTGACCGGATTATACATATTTTGAATAATCTAAAGGTTGGAAAATATATTTGTTCTTACATTTGGGAATTTTTAAGGGAGAGACATCTTATTATAAAAGCTGAAGAAAGTAACAGACAGTTTGTTAGGTGGACTGGTAAAGGAATTGCTCAGGGTGATCCATTATCCCCCCTTCTCTTTAATATAATTACAGCAAGTATATGTCAAAATATAAATAGTGTTTATGTCAGTCAGTATGCTGACGATTTTGTCCTATATTGTAATTACAAAAAACTGCAAGATAGTATAGATAATCTGCAGCGGGCTCTGGATTTTTTTGTCTTATCCATAAACTTTTTAGGTTTAGAATTATCAAGTAGTAAATCAAAATTATGTATATTTACCAGAGGTCGTAAAAGACTCTCTGTCGATGTCAAAGTTAACAACAGAACTTTAGACGCTGTCGATAACATAAAGTATTTAGGGATGTGGCTGGATAAATGCTTAAGATGGGGAAAGCATATTAATGAGGTATATGAGAGCTCACAAAAAAAAATCTTATTACTTAAAGTTCTGGTAGGATCGTCATGGGGTATTCATCCTATATATATGCGTAGGCTTTATATTGCCCTTATTAGAAGTAGGATTGATTATGGATGTTTTTTGTACAGTAATGCTGCTAATAGTCACACTTATAAATTGGATAAATTACAAAACCTGGCCTTAAGAATAATTGGCGGTTTTATTAGAACGACGCCAGTACATGTCATGGAGAGTGAGCTGAGTATTCCACCTCTTCAAATAAGAAGACAGTATCTTTCGCTTAAATTTTGTTTGAAACTAAAATCCAGGACTAATGATGTCTCAGCCGGTTTAATTTTACAACTGAGTAACATGTCTGAGAATAGATACTGGAATGGGAAGAAGAGGCCTCTTCTAGTTACCTCGCTAAGATCGGTAGAGGCTGAGGAGGTTTCTTCTTCGTATCCAGTCCTAATGTTTACTTTAGAAACCTGGATGTCCAACATAGATATTAAGGATGTTATTAGATGTGATTTAAAAAGTATTACTGCTCCAAAAGCACATTATGACATGTATTCCCTTAAGTATAGTACCCTTAATGAATTACGTGAACAATTTACTGGCTGGCACATTTTATACACAGATGGGTCCAAAACGTCTGACGGAGTCGGGGCAGCGTTTTGTGATTTAGCCAATAAATATCACAGAATTTATAAAATGAATAACTACATTTCCATCATGACAGCTGAATTATTTGCTATTTCTGAAGCTTTGAGATATGTTTTAGAACTTAACGCGAATAAAGTCGTCATATGTACAGACAGTAAGAGTGCTTTGCAACATATTTCTAGATGTGTTCGTAACGGTGCACGGGGTTTAGCTATAGCATACACAATTCTGAAACAGCTAAAATACTCTAAAGAAATAGGCAATAATTTAGTTATCCAGTGGGTGCCCTCTCATGTGGGACTTGTGGGTAATGAGGAGGCTGACAGATTAGCCAAACAGGCCATTCTTTTAGGTTTCAATCAGGGAGTTCAGTCAGGGAGTTTATTACCAAGTTATTCAGAAATTTTAAGTAAATTCAGAAAAAATAATTATCTATCTTGGAAGGAGCATTTTAATGAAAGATCAAAATCAAAAGGAATCTGGTATAAAAGTATACAGTGTGAGCCTCCTCATATACCTTGGTTCTCTGAATCTAAACTAAGGCGTTGTCAAATTGTGGCTGCGCATCGTTTGCGGTCAGGACATGTTCCACTAAACCACTTTGCTTATCTCATGCGAAAATCTGACTCCCCTAACTGTGAGATTTGTAAGAAAAAAGAGGACGTACATCATGTGCTAGTAGAATGCGTCCGATACAAAAACGTAAGAATCGAATTAATGAACAGGTTACAATTATTGTCAACAATGGATGTTGGAATGTTTCACGGCATATTAGCCAAACCTAAAAGTGAAGCAGCAAAAATGTTGTATTCCTTTATATTAGTTAAGAAAATAGACTAAGTTCTATTTTTACTTGTAAGTTTCTAAGTTGTGTTTCTAGTGTTTAAGTTAATTCTGTTATTTTATATGTTGTAGTACGATGGGATTGACATCGTCACAAAAGTGTACAAAGGTCCCTTAAATTAATAAAGATATAAAAAAAAAAAAAAAAAAAAAAAAAAAAAAAAAACTTTGTTGGTAATGCACAAGGATTTAGCTGCTTTACACGCATTTTAAATTTTTTTTGAATAGGTAGCAACATGCTTATTAAAAGTTTCAGTATTTATGTAAGGCTTAAGGCCATACAGCTCAAAAAGTCTATCCCTGCTTTTCCTAATACCTTAAGTCGCCCAGTCGCTAAATAAAAACTTAGGGCAAATAGTTTTGGATTTTTTCTTAAAAATATTATTAAACTCTGTATGCACTACTGAACAGAATTCTTCATACAAAATATTACCATTATTCATATTAAAACCCTGGACACATAATTTTCTAATTAAAATGTTATTAAATTTATTTAAATTACCAGATGTTATTGATCTCGATTTTATTTGCACTTTTTGTATCGGTGTGTTGCACTCGAAAGTGACGGTTAGTCCGCTGTGATCCGAAGGAAGATAATTTACTATGCTATCTAAGTAGTCGCAGCAACAAAAAACATTATCAATACATGTAGCAGTAGTCGAAGTTATTCGTGTAGGTTCTAAAAACACATTTGACAAATTGAATGATTTAAAGAGACTAATAAATTATCTTCCCAGTTAGTCCGAAAGTTGAAGTTGCTCGTTCCAAAACGGAGGTAGGCCTCTATGGAGAAGAATGAGCAAGAAACTCCACGGCACTCTTTTAAATTAGGTTATTATAAAATCCTGGTTACATTATTCTTGTCGATTCTATATGTGATCACAATGAAGATGAATATAAAATAGTAGTGAAAAAAAAAATATAAAGAAATTAAAGCCATAGCACTTAAGAGATGACCAATCCCAACTGACAGCACTCGTTCACGAGCATGACGCATGGATCAGCACCACCTAGCTCAACCATTATGGAGGGAGCCAAATGATCCAACAAACGCGCCACCATCAGCGAGATATTTGAGTGAGCATGACAAGCTCTCAACTGCCATGCTTATTAAGTCAAAACATATAGTAACTTAATAAATAAAAAATGCTTCATGGTACTCACATTTACAAAATTGAAATAAATGATATTAAATTATACAATTCTAACACTTCCAGTGTACCTATTCGTTGGATGACTGTGGTATGTAAAAAAATAAAATAAAAAGTAATCGTATTGATAACGGTAAAAGTTATTCAGGTCGACATAAAAAAAAAGGTAAGAAACATCATTATCTTAAAAAAACAATCCTATTTAGTGAGCCCGAGTGGCTGTGGAGCAAGACTAGCATTTAGCCAAGCATTTTTGTCCGTGATATAATCATCTAACTTATAATATGCTTGATTACATAGTGTGCGTTT
This sequence comes from Hoplodrina ambigua, assembly GCA_949774945.1. Lineage (NCBI taxonomy): Eukaryota > Metazoa > Arthropoda > Insecta > Lepidoptera > Noctuidae > Hoplodrina > Hoplodrina ambigua. Next base: position 6,347,439 of record OX458964.1, on the reverse strand, counting down.
TATGCATATCCTAAATTTTCTCTCATTTAGTTGGAGAATATCGACTGGTATTTTATTATAGCATTTTACACAGTACCCCATAAAAGAAGTGCTTACTTTCGACAATCTGAAACTTGGTTGATCTAATTTGTTCCTATTTCTAGTATTAAAATCATGTCTATCACTAATTTTCTTTAAAAGATGAAGATTTTTTCGAACATGCATAATGTTTTCATATATATATTGACAAGGTACCGTCATAATGTTAATTTTTTAAACAATTCCCTTAGAGACTCGCGTCTGCCAAGATTATAGATGGCTCTGACAGCCCTCTTTTGCAGAACAAAGATAGAATTTATATCTGCAGCTCGTCCCCAAAGAAAAATACCGTAAGACATGATGCTATGAAAATAACTAAAATAAACTAGTCTCGCGGTATCCACGTCTGTTAATTGTCTAATTTTTTTGACAGCGTAAGCGGCTGAACTTAACCGTCCTGCAAGAGATGTTAAGTGGGGACTCCACTGCAGCTTTGAATGGAGCGTAATCCCTAGAAAAACTGTCTTCTCGACGAATTCTAGCATATCGCACCAGGCGGCGGCCGACCTAGCGACGCGAGGGGTTGCGAAAGGATCCGGCAATTGGGACTCGAGGTGGCATTGCACAAATCCGAGGCCATGTGCTTCCATGGTCTTCGGAACGCGCCACCGTCGGGTTCCCAAATAACGGTGGGAGGGGTTCACATCGGGCGGCGTCGAGGCGACGATGAAGTATCTGGGTCTCGTCCTCGACAGCCGGTGGAGCTTCAAGGAGCATTTCCGACGTCTGGCTCCGCGATTGGACAGGGCTGGGGCTGCTTTTTGGCGGCTCCTGCCCAACCTCGGGGGACCAGGCGCCTCCTGCCGGAGGCTTTACGCCAGAGTCGTGCGGTCCATGGCCCTCTACGGGGCCCCTGTGTGGGCCCCTACCATCAGGCGGCGGCCACCAGCCAAGTTGGTGGCATGCCAGAGGGTCATGGCCATCCGGATGATCCGGGGATATCGCACGGTCTTCGGCGAAGCGGCAAGCCTCCTTGCCGGATTGCCGCCGTGGGATCTGGAGGCAACAGTCCTCCAGCGCGTCTACGAGTGGCGTGTGGACGCGCAGCGCCGGGGCGAAACCCCGCTGCCGCGGCAAATCGCGGCACTGCGGAGTGAGCTCCGGTGCGATCTCATGGCGGAATGGGAGATGCGACTGTCGCAACCCAAGTTCGGGCACGCCGCAATCGCGGCGATAAGACCCCTCTTTGAGGAGTGGCTGGAGAGGCGCTACGGCGTCCTCACCTACCGCCTGACGCAGGTCCTCACCGGACACGGTTGTTTCGGGAGGTTCCTGTGTCGGATAGGGCGGGAAGAAACGCCCGGGTGTCACCACTGTGTTGATCGCCCGGAGGACACGGTGGAGCATACGGTGCAGGACTGCCCCGCTTGGGCAGAGCACCGCCGTGTCCTCACGGAGGCGATAGGCGGCGGCGACCTCTCGCGTCCGGACCTGGTTCAGGCCATGCTCCGGGGCGAGAGGGAATGGGATGCAGTCACCTCTTTCTGCGAAGCTGTAATGCTAGCGAAGGAGGAGGCGGGCCGCGTGAGGGAGAGAACCACCTCACGCCCCAGCCGCCGCGGGAGACGCCCAGGGCGTCGGACGTCGCGAGGCGACATCCGGCCACCGTAGGTGCGGGCTTGCGGACGGCGAGTAATGGGTAGCTCGCCGTCCGATCAAGGACCAAGCCCGGGTCGACGGCGCGTTCTGTTCGCGCGCGCCTCAAAGAGCTGTCAGCACAGGGACGGGGCCCCCAACGGGGCCAACGCCTGCCGGGGTTGCGGGACGTCTTAACAGGATACCGTGGCCCCAGAACGTAAAGGGCAACAGAAGGAACAGGGTGGTTTTTTAGTCAGTAAAAGTCTGACAGTCCCTTCCGCCCCACCCAGGGCGGAAGGAGTCATTTGATGATTTTTACCACCTCAAAAAAAAAAAAAAAAAGCTTGATGAATTTACACCGTTTATTTGAACTTGCTGTAGTCTATCATTCAAATACGATTTTACTAAGTTAAGTGCTAGATCACCGAGACCGTAATGCTCAAGCTTTAGGAGCAGTGTTTCGTGATTCACGCAATCGAACGCTTTAGAGAGGTCGCAAAAAATGCCAACAGCATCCTGTGAGTCCTCCCATGCATTAAAGATGTGCTTAATTAAAGTAACACCGGCGTCAGTAGTACAACGTCCTCTCGTGAAACCATATTGTTGATCGTGTAGGATGTTGTTACAGTTAAAATGATTGAGCATCACTTTTTCAAACACCTTGCTGAAAACCGGCAAAACCGAAACAGGTCTGTAATTACTGGTGTCCTTGCTATCTCCGGATTTGAAGAGCGGTATAACTTTGCTGTTCTTCATTAAATCCGGGAATATCCCTTGGTCTACGCACAGATTAAATATTAAAGCTAAATAGGGTGCTATTGTCTCAATAATAGATTTACAGACATTAGTAGACATGCCCCACAGATCTTCGGTAGCCTTGATCTTAAGCTGTTTAAAAGCCTTTGAAACGACCACAGGGTTAATGTGTTTAAATTTAAATTCATTAGGACAGGCTGTAATATTCACTCTTAGTAAGTCAATAGCAAGTGAGGGTGAGGAATCTAAGATTTCAGTAGTTTTAATTGGAATATTAGTAAAGAATTTTGCAAATTCCTGAGCAACATCGATATTACTGCTTATGACACCTTGGGCAGTCTCAAGAGTGTAATCAGTATTATGTCTTTTGTTCCTATTTGTTTCGTTATTGATGATTTTCCAAACTGTTTTTATTTTATTTTCTGCCGATTTAACTTTGTTGCTAATGCACAAGGATTTAGCTGCTTTACACGCATTTTAATTTTTTTTTGAATAGGTAGCAACATGCTTATTAAAAGTTTCAGTATTTATGTAAGGCTTAAGGCCATACAGCTCAAAAAGTCTATCCCTGCTTTTCCTAATACCTTAAGTCGCCCAGTCGCTAAATAAAAACTTAGGGCAAATAGTTTTGGATTTTTTCTTAAAAATATTATTAAACTCTGTATGCACTACTGAACAGAATTCTTCATACAAAATATTACCATTATTCATATTAAAACCCTGGACACATAATTTTCTAATTAAAATGTTATTAAATTTATTTAAATTACCAGATGTTATTGATCTCGATTTTATTTGCACTTTTTGTATCGGTGTGTTGCACTCGAAAGTGACGGTTAGTCCGCTGTGATCCGAAGGAAGATAATTTACTATGCTATCTAAGTAGTCGCAGCAACAAAAAACATTATCAATACATGTAGCAGTAGTCGAAGTTATTCGTGTAGGTTCTAAAAACACATTTGACAAATTGAATGATTTAAAGAGACTAATAAATCTACTGCTATTTGAGTTATTTTCTAAAATATTAATATTAAAATCACCACAGATTATTACTGATTTATTACCAGTTGCAAGTTTAGTCAAAACATTATACATTATAGTCTCAAATATAGAATAATTCTGATAATTTGGGGGTCTGTAACGCACACTATAACATGCTTATCTAGCTCAACACTGGACAATTCAATAATATGCTCTATTGATAGGTCAACTATGTCTTTACGGGGCCTACATTTTACATTATTTTTAATTAAGATTAGTGAACCACCACGCAGCATGGATTTCCGGTTAAAACAACTGCCCACACTATAGTTCTCAAAGTTAATTAACATTTCGTAATCTTTTAACCAATGTTCAGTTAAACAAATAATGTCGAACATTGTTTTTTCTAAAAAAAGTTCAATTTCTAATTGTTTGGAAGAAAAACCTTGAACATTCTGATGAAACAATTTTAAGGAATGATGCTTAACCCCCTTTTTACAATTTAATAATTGATTGCTAGAAGATACCTTGTTGTTGATAAGTTTAACTAAATTATTACTGGTACCTTCTGTTGTCTTACTTGCTAGTTTAAATTATTATTTGTGTTTACCACCATTACATTAGTAATATTACTAAATAATGAGGTGCTCCTTGATGATGACTTCGACATACTAATTATGTCTGAGTTAATATTAAAAGCTAATAGCCAAGCTATCTGACGTCTAAAACTAATGGGCAGATACGCTGTATCGCTAGTCGATCTTAATTTTTCAATAAAACTGTTGGTGTCAAAAAATAGAAGCTTGTCACTATAGTGACTAACTAGAAAATAAAGATGATTATTTAATTTATATATATAATTATTTTTCCTTTTTGAGAGGTTCTCAAAGTAAGGAAAAGCACACAGTATTATTTTGTGACAATTAATTTTCAAAATTTCAGTAACCTTGTCAGTTATATCTTCTGTTGTAACATTCATGCTATTTCCCACTCATCATCTGCCTAGCCTTTTCCTGCTATTTCCCACTAATATAGTAATATTTGAATTTGGATCATGTTTCTTTCTTATTACTGTAGACATTATTTCATTGTAGGAAGTACCAGGCATACAATAATTTAGAGAAGAATGTCTCACGTTGTTATATAGTAACTTTCCTAGCCCTCTCCCTAAACTATCTGAAAACATGATGGGACAGTTACAAATTTCATTACATGGGATGGAACTGCTTACTTTCTGCAAAACAATAGACGTACTATGTATAGTATCTGGTGTAATTTTTTCATTGGGGAGGTACTCCATGACACTTTCAGACTGTGACAGGTCAGTTACCTCAGGCTGGTCAGCCAAAAGATGAGATTCTGTCTGCAAGGTACAGTGAATGGAGCTGAGAGGCAGCGGGTCCACTCTGTCTGTATTCAAGTTACACATATCCACTAATTCATTTGTGGCAAGGATATGTTCTTTTATTTGTTTTTGAGATGTCTCATATTTTATTGAAAGAGAGTGTAGCGACATTTCAAGCATCTCAATTTGAGATTGTAATTAAATAAATAAATAAAATAAAATAAATAAATATCTTGACAACTTCACACACGGCTATCTGTTCCCAAGCTAAGCAGAGCATGTGTTATGGTAACCAGACAACTGATATACATACTTATATAATTTATAAATACATACATATTATAGATAAATCACACCCAGACACAGAACTAACAATCATGCTCATCACACAAAGTTTGTCCTGGGTGGGAATCGAACCCACGACCTCCGGCTTAGCAGTCAGGGCCGCTAACCACTAGACCAACAGGCCCGTCAATTGTTGAGTGTCTACCTCATAAATGTTTATACTATCTTCTAATTTAATTTGGAAATTATTAAGTTTTTTAATTAGAAAAACACGTTCTTTCCTTAATTTAATATTGTTGGAAAAGTGTTTTTGTTGTTTTCTAAATTTATTGCATTTTTTAATAATTTTATTAAACTTTGCATATTTTTTTATCTTGTTATGACTCACTGTATAGTTACTTTTATTATATTTAACTAATGAATCTTCAGTGAGGTCTATTGTAATTAGGGAATTTGGATTGCAATCACTATTAATCAATTCATTGTATAAATGATCAGTTTCCTTAGCCTGAGAACATTCTTTTTCTTTCTGCAACCTGATAATTCGCACATTCGCATGAATCAATTCCTATTCTAAGTCCCACAAAGCCTCCTCATACAAATCACTACAGTTGTTGAAGCCGTTGGTGACTACCCGCAGTTTGTCCCGTTCATCGACAACATCTAGGAATTGTTGATGAAGGTCCACTAGCTCCCGCTTCAGGCTTGTATTTTTAGCAATTATGGACTTTACTTCTTCTTCACTTTCGTCCCTCTCTTGTAGTAGTTGTTGGCATTGGGTGTTAGTAGCCTTAAGTTCTTCGAGGGCCGTTCTCAATTTCACTTCCATAACCTGAGCAGTTGCCTTACGGGTCATCACAGACATGGTTCCAGGGATAGTGACTGGAATGAGAATTGAAGAAACGGTGAGAACAAGGTAAATAGACAAAAGTAGGAAAAGAGTGTTAACTTAAAGGGAAAATGAGAAAGTAAGTGTTTCTTTAAGAAAAATGAGTGCTAAATGAGGAAGGTTGCCGATTGGAAGTAGATTTGTGTGTTTATTTCAAATGTAAAATTGCAGTAACTCTAATTGACTTGATTTTACTTTTTCCTTTGTGGGTAGGTTGTAGTATCAATGCTAAGATAAATAATTTAAGTATTACATCAATGCCACAATACAAATAAGGGAAAATTCACTTTAATATGGTTATGAAGTTATCCTATAACAAATAATGCTATTTAAATAGACTGCACTAAGTTTCGTACTCTGTATGAAAACAAAGTGATGATGACTCAGTGCAGTACCAAATCTATCAAAATAAATTATGCAGGGACTCAATGAGAGCGTGTTACAAAGTATGAATAACAATTGTGTGCTAATTTAAGGCTACTATGAAATAAAAGTAAACAATACTCCCCGTTCAAATCCGCAAGTTGACATCAGTTAATCGAAATAGGTTACCGGTAACGGTGGATAACCAAACACTGATTTTTACTATGTTTATACACAGGAAAACAATAATCCCGATTTTTTATGCAGTTATATTACTTATAGATATAAAATAACACCTTAATTTTACTTAAATATTAATTAAAACAAATTTTAAAATACGGATCAAAATTTTTACATGTCACTTGGGCAGTGTTGCCAGAAAAAAAAAAAGATGTCAAAGATGCACGTCGCTCTGGTCGCCCTGTTACGGATAAAATAAATAAATAAATAAATAAATATCTTGGGACAACTCACACACGACTATCTGATCCCAAGCTAAGCAGAGCTTGTGTTATGGTAACCAGACAGCTGATATACATACTTATATAATTTATAAATACATACATATTATAGATAAATCACACCCAGACACAGAACTAACAATCATGCTCATCACACAAAGTTTGTCCTGGGTGGGAATCGAACCCACGACCTCCGGCTTAGCAGTCAGGGCCGCTAACCGCTAGACCAACAGGCCCGTCAAAATGGATGCCATTTTTGAAAAAGTGAAGCAAGATCGGCATGTCAGTAGTTACGACGTAGCTAAAGAACTGGGAATTGACCACAAAACAGTTTTGGCGCATTTGAAAAAAACTGGGTACACAAAAAACCTCGATATTTGGGTACTTCACGAGCTCACTGAAAGAAACCTAATGAACCGTGTACTCATTTGCGATTCTTTATTACGGCGTAATGAAACCGACCATTTTTGAAGAAGCTGATAACTGGTGATGAAAATTGGATCACGTACGACAAGAACGTGCGAAAAAGGTCGTGGTCAAAGGCCGGTCAGGCTTCACAGACTGTTGTGAAACCCGGGTTAACTCGTAACAAGGTGATGCTGTGTGTGGTGGGATTGGAAGGGCATTATTCATTATGAGCTATTACAACCAGGCAGGACCATCGATTCTGAACTCTACTGCGAACAACTAATGAGATTAAAGCAAGAAGTTGAGAGAAAACGGCCGGAATTAGACAACAGAAGGGGTGTGGTTTTTCATCATGATAACGCTAGACCTCACACATCTTTAGCCACTCAGCAAAAATTAAGAGAGTTTGGCTGGGAGGTGTTAATGCATCCGCCGTATAGTCCTGACCTTGCATCTTCAGATTTCCACCTGTTTCGGTCTTTTCAGAATTCTTTAGGCAGTGTCAGGTTAACATCACGAGAGGACTGCCGAAACCACTTATCGCGGTATTTTGATCATAAATCCCAAAATTTTTATAGCAATGAGATCATGTCCCTACCTACAAGATGGCAAAGAGTTATCAAGCAAAATGGTGCCTACATACTTTAGTTAAATGTAAAAAACTATTTAAAAAAATGTTTTGAATTTTCTTAAAAAATGCGAAGAAACTTTTTCCCCAACCTATTACATCCTCAATTGTTAAAAAGTATAGAATGCACTCGCGGTTGAAATGCGTCATCGGTTTAAAAAGCAGAATTCGCAATCATGTAAATTGGGCTCCAGGAGAAACAGCGAATTGGCGAAAAAAATTCGTCACTTTTACCTGCGCGATGATGTAAGCCGAGCTACGGCAGGAAAGAAAGAAACCAAGACTTTTAAAAAACATAAACATCAGAAGCGGTACCTTCCAGACAGTTTGACGAATTCGCGTTAAGGACGACACTGGAATTAATGTTTCTTTTGCCACTTTTTGCAGGCACCGTCCTTTTTACGTAGTCAAACCTCGTCTGTCGGACCGCGACACATGCCTTTGCAAAATTCATTCTAATTATGAAATTCAAATTTATGGCATTAAAAAGGCTGATGGTATTTGATTCGAGTCTGAAATTAATAAACATATTGGAAGAGATAGCATGAGAATGCATGTATTCTGAATGTAATATTTGCAAAACGACGACTCCAAACTACAATTTCACTAAAGCTAAAAAACATGACATCGTTACATGGTTACAGTGGACCACGAAAGATGTCGACATAACATAACATAACATAACATAACATCACGCCTGTAATCCCCGAAGGGTTAGGCAGAGGTGTACCCATTAGTACACCCACATTTCGCCAGTTATGTTTTTAGTCCCATGTAATAGGGGGCGAGCCTATTGCCATCAACCGGGCACAAATCCAGACTCCGAGGCTGCTACTGAGAAATTCCTGATGGAAAAACCCAATAACACTTTGCCCGACCTGGGAATCGAACCCAAGACCTCATGCACAGCAGTCGCGCTTGCGACCACTAGATCAACGAGGCAGTCGAGAAAGATGTCGAGTATGAAAAAAATGATGAAAAAGAAAACTAAAAAAGTGTAAACTGAATCAAAAACAGAAAAACTGGAGAGCCTTATAAGTTTTTGAACAGGAACTTACAAAATTTAAAGAGCACTATTTTAATATTTGGCACCAATATAACGTGTATAGAAATTTGAAAAGCAGACTTCTACACGACGAGGTTATGATTAACTGCGACTTTTCTGAAAATTACAATTGTAAAATGCATCGGCAAATTCAATCTGCCCACTTCGGGTCGCAAAATCAAATTTCTTTACATACAAGTGTCATATATAATTTATTTAAGGTTCGAAGCCTCAAGCATATTGCACACTATGTGATTCAACAGATCATTCACCCCCAGCAATATGGGCATATTTGAGACCAATCCTGATGGATATCAAAAGAAAATTTCCGCAAATTAATATTGTGCTCGTATTTTCAGATGGCCCCGCCACCCAATGCAAGCAAAAAAAGAATTTTTATCTGTATAAATTACATCATGAGGAGTTGGATTTCAAACAAGGGACTTGGAACTTTTCAGAGTCGTACCACGAGAAGGGTGCTGCAGATGGTATAGGAGGGGCTATAAAGCGATTTCTAGATGTTAGAGTATCACATGGAATGGACGTTTTGGACACCACTACCGCATACTCTCTTTTGAAAGAAGACACTACGGTTAATCTTTTCTGTGTTGATGAGTCTGATATCAGCGAGATTAAAATCAATAACCAATCAGCTCTGAAAGCTTTAGTGCCGGTTCCTAAAACTATGAAAATTCACCAAATACAAATAAATGAAAACAACTGTAATGAAATAAATTATCGAGATTTAAGTTGCTTTTGTAATAGCTCAAGCATTAGAGGCTCCTGCGCAGTGGCGTGCCTAGGGGTCATAGCTAGGGCAAGCCCGACAGATTTTCAGGAAAAAAAAAACAATTCTAATTTTTCAAGATCACACAGTTACACATAATTATTAAAAGAGCCATCTATTAACATTATCGGCGCCACTAAGCTCGTAGAGTTCGATCGCAGGTAGTAAAATCACAGACCAATAGATGGCGCAGAATAATTGATTAGTGTCTCTAAGCATTGTATGATGTTGGTAGAAAATAATATTTCTTTTTAATTTTTAACTTCGAGTTTAATGCGAGATATAAAAACATCAGCTACCTATAGAATTAATAATATAATTTTGATGTTTATACAAATACTTTGTAGTTTACCGCCTTTTTGTTGTTGTGTATTTTCGTCTAATTTAAAATCGTATTAGAATCGTATCGTATTTAGACAGCAAAGATACAGTTTTAAGAAATTGCCACTATATGTAGAGTAGGTAGGTACAAGCTTTTTGTTGACGTTAAATGACTCGCACACAATATCAACTAACCTCTGAAAAACGGCTTGATTGTTGTCGACACGTTAATTGTGATTAGAAATAACAACACATAAAGTATGCATCACAAGTATGGAACCCTCAATACGAGATCTATAAGTCTCGTATCGAGGGCATTCAAAGGAAATTTCTAAAGTACCTTGATTATAAGGCGAAGCAAGTATCTTTTGATTACACTCATCGATGTAGAAGGTACCATTTTCTACCGCTCGAATGTAGACGTCATATTAATGATAATGCTACTTATTTAATATCGCAAATGGGTCAATTGACTGTCCCGAACTTGTATCGAAATTATCAATACGCACTAATCAGATGGGACTACGACAGCGACCACTTTTACATGTACCTTATGCGAAGACTAATTATAGGCGTAATTCTTATTTTATGCGGGCCAGTCGTAACTTTAACGAAATTTCTTGTGAAGATGGCATTGATCTTTTCTGCACTAATGCGAGCACAGTAAGGCAACTCTTGGTACAGCCGTTTTTTGTTTTGGACTAACGTATATTAACAATATTGAGGAATAACATACCTTATACTGTAAGTCATCTTTATGTTGTAATTATCTGTAGAGGCTTGTTATTAGCAACTTAGTTATATGTTATTGTTATTATAATGTTATTAGTCTGTAAGCTTTCCTAAAATAAAATAAATAAATAAATATAAACAATAACAATCAGGAGTAGGTTTAGGTGAAGTAACGAGACGATAAATTATCTAAAACTCAAAAGTATACCTTGTAAGTGTACCTTCCTGAGTAATGATTGTACACACTTATTCCTTCACAAGGAACAATGGTCCTACACGAACAACAGTATGGTTTCACCAGAGGACGTTGTACTACTGACGCCGGTGTAACTTTAATTAAGCATATCTTTAATGCATGGGAGGACTCACAGGATGACATTGGCATTTTTTGCGACCTCTTTAAAGCATTCGATTGCGTGAATCACGAAACACTGCTCCTGAAGCTTCAGCATTACGGACTCGGTGAACTTGCACTTAGCTTAGAAAAACGTATTTAAATGATAGACTGCAGCAAGTTCAAATAAACGGTGTGAATTCATCAGGCTTAAAAGTGAAGATGGGGGTTCCGCAGGGTTCAATACTGGGTCCGTTCCTCTTTCTAGTATACATTAATGATTTACCTTCTTTATTAGAAAACCAACCACAAATGGTGTTATTTGCTGATGATACTTCACTAATTTTTAGAGTAAATAGACAGGCTCAGCACCTTGACGACGTAAATAACGCCATGCTTAAGGTTCATAACTGGTTTACTGTGAATAATTTAGTATTAAATGAAAAAAAAAAACGAAATGCATAGGATTCGCTTTACCAAATGTTAGAAGCAGGGAATGTAAGGTTATATTGAATAAGGATATTCTAGAATTCGTCGAACATACAGTTTTCTTGGGGATTACGCTCGATTCTAAGCTGCAGTGGGGTCCTTACTTAACATCTCTTGCAGGGCGGTTAAGTTCAGCCGATTACGCTGTCAGAAAAATCCGGCAATTAACAGACGTGGATACCGCGAGGCTGGTCTATTTTAGTTACTTTCATAGCATCATGTCTTACGGTATTTTACTCTGGGGACGTGCTGCAGATATACATTCTATCTTTATCCTGCAATAGAGGGCTGTCAGAGCCATCTATAATCTTGGCAGACGCGAATCCTTAAGGGAATTGTTTAAAACAATTAACATCATGACGGTGCCTTGTCAATATATTTATGAAAACATCATGCACTACACTAGAAAATACTACCATTCTCAAAGTAGTGCATGAAGTACTACTTGATGGATATTATTATTATATATTCTATACAGTTAATGGAGTTAATGGCATACATGCAATTTTCGATATTTATAAACCCACATTCCAATTTGTAAATAATTCTGAATCCAAAGTATGTGTTAATAAAACTGAATGTGAATTTAATATAGACTTCTTTAGTGATGAATTAGTAATAGTTGAAAAACCCACAAAAGAAGGTTTACAAAATGAAGAAAGTGATTCTTCAATTCTTGTATCCATATGTCATCCTCGAATTTCTGTTTATATATTTTTAATGTTAAATAATTATTAAAAGTTGTGAAATTAATTTGTTGTGTAGGTACCAGTACCTAATAATAATTATTAGTGTCCTTATCGACTGAGTCACATTTTTTTTTAAATATTTAATAATTTTTAAACTTGGATACAAATTAGGTAGCAAATTCTATTTTGTAGATTAGCAGGATTAGGTCCTGCAATTTGAAGTTATTTGAATATTACTTGACCATCTTAGAACACCCTTAACAGTTGTGAGGGTATTTTTGAAATTGTGGCTCTGCAGTAATCTGCAAAGCTCCTGTCTCAGCAATTTCCTTGTTTGACCTATAACTTTTGAAGGTTTACTACGAATTGCAGAATTGGGTGTATATTCTACAAAATAGGTAGTATCAGCATTATAGTAGAAAAAATCTCCATATATTTAAAAAAAATAGTGATAGACATAATTTTAATACTAGAAATAAGGACAAATTAAATGAACCAAGTTTCAGATTGGCAAAAGTGCACACTTCTTTTATGGGGTACGGTGTAAAATGCTATAGTAAAATACCACTCGATATTCTCCAACTAAATGAGAGAAAATTTAAAACTTGCATAAAACGCACACTATGTAGTCGAGCATATTATAAGTTAGATGATTATATCACGGACAAAAATGCTTGACTAAATGCTAGTCCTGCTCCACAGCTACTCGGGCTCACAAATTAGAATTATTTTTTAAGAGAATGATGTTTCTTACCCTCTTTTTTGTCGACCTGAATAACTTGTACAGTTATCAGTAAGATTACTTTTTTTTTACATATAGCAGTCATCTAACGTATACGGACACTGAAAGTGTTAGTATTGTATAATTTAATATCATTTATTTCAATTTTGTAAATGTGAGTACCATGGAGCGTTCTATTTTATTTACTGAGTTACTATGTGCTTTTACTAATGAGCATGGCAGTTGAGAGCTTGTCATCCTCACTCAAATGTCTCGCTGATGGTGGCGCGTGTGTTGGATCATTTGGTTCCCTCCATGATGGTTGAGCTAGGTGGTGCTGATCCATGCGTCATGCTCGTGAACGGGTGCTGTCAGTTGGGATTGGTCATCTCTTAACTGCTATGGCTTACATCTTTAGTTTTATTATTTTTTACTACGGTATATTCATCTTCATTGTGATCACATGTATAATCAACAAGAATTATGTAACCAGGATTTTGTAAAAACCTAATTTAAAAGAGTGCCGTGGAGTTTCTTGCTCGTTCTTCTCCATAGAGGCCTACCTCCGTTTTGGAACGAGCAACTAGCTTCAACTTTCGGACTAACTGACAGACTCCTTGACAATTCAAAAGTGCCTGTAAATGGTCTAATTGAAATAAATGTTTTGACTTTGACTTTGGCATGCATTTCTGAATTCATGATACAAGAAACGTTAATCACAAGATAATTTAATCACAAACGTTAAAACAAATCTGAAAATGGATATTTTAACATCACAACAAAGATGCTCCTTATACGACTTAAAACAAAATTTGAACTACTTTGTACTGTCTTGAAAACATATCATTCAAATCGATCAGCATTACACTCAGCAACTTCATGCTAGTTATACCCAAAAGCCAGGATTGTTTCTTCATACAAATCGGCGAAGAAATGAATGAATGATTATAACATATTATTCGCAAGTTGTACTGGATGAGCAGTAATTCCGACAAGCCACATAAGAAGCCCACGCGTGCGGGCGGGATAGCAATATACACAGCGCGATTATCGATTTGCGAGCGATATCAGCGTAAGTTTGGCAACGTAGCGCGCTCGGGACTACGCGCGAAATTGAAAATGTTTATTCATGAGACAATAATTTGCCTACTTTATTGATATACAGGTGTTTTTTATTTATATATATTAATCTCGAGTTATTGAGGGCAAGCCGGGCTTTTCGGCTTCTATGGAAGGCACGCCACTGCTCCTTCGATTGTTTCGATTAAAAGACACTGCCTACTAAAGTCTCGCCCCAGAAAACGAACTTGGTTAGCATCCGATTCGGATGAATGCTTGTCTTCACCATTTAAAAGACAAGCACATAATATCAATACTTTGACTGATATCCCGAATGCCGTAAACAATACAACACCGGTTTCTTCAAAACATCGCCTTACTCTGTAAGAAGATACATTAGATACTGGCAACGGTGATTCAGACACTTTAGACATTTTCGATGTCGTTTATAATACTGAAACTTCTAAAGATAAGGTAAAAAGCAATATAAAGTATATTAAAACGCCTGTGGATGCAGACCATACGCACGCCACCGTGACAAATAAAGAAAATGTTGATCATCAGAATAAAATGAAAATTTAAAAAAATAAAAATAATGTGGCACCTGTGACTATTCTGTCTGATGTTCGAGTAAATTATTCACTTAGTGATTTAAGGAAAATGATTAGCAACATAAAGAGACAAAATGTGTCTTCTTGTAACCTTAAAGTAGATTTTCCTGAAATTCAACATTCAACAAAATTAGACGCTGAACTATCCAGTTCAGCATCTAATTTTGTATCATTAAAGAAAAAAACATATTTTTCTAATTCAAGTGAACGCACAAGCATATCAACCATATATTCGTTTTTCGTGTGACTCCACGTTTCACATTCCCAGCGACCTCAGCGTTAGAGTTTCGCGGTACGCACGCAGTCTATCAATCCTCTTTACTTGGCTTGGCACCGACTTCAAACAGATGAGTAGGTACTTAGCCCGTAACTATAATAGTATTTTATGTATTTAAGTTGAGAGCTAGCATTGATTTGAAAAACGAATATAGTGTAAAAAATTAGACATCCATTAGAATACTTTTCTGATCATTCTTTTGGATTAAAAATCTAGTCCAGTTTATTTTTTTTCTGTTTACATATTTTTTTAAGCTCGTGGCTAAGTAATAACAGCCGCACGGGTCGATCCGTCAGGTTAAGCTACGCTTGCCGGGGTTGGTCCGTGGATGGGTGACCATCTTTACATACCGAGACTCCTCCGTGCCTCGGAAAGCACGTTAAGCCGTTGGTCCCGGCTGTCATACGTGGATCTTTGACAGTCGTTACGGGTCGTCAGAAGCCCGAAAGTCTTACAACCAGTCTTACCTAGGGGTATCATATTACCCAGTTACTGGGTTGTGGAGGTCAGATAGGCAGTCGCTCCATGTAAAATACTGGTATTCAGCTGCATCCGGTTAGACTGGAAGCCAACCCCAACATAGTTGGGAAAAGGCTAGGCAGATGATGATATTTTTTTAAGCTGTTCTATTGAATAGGATTTATGGCCACTAGCCCTATCCGTGTGTTAAATTAATGTCACCATGGTAGCGCCACGTTGTATATTTTTTAAATCTACATCAAATTCTAGATGATAAACATAGACACAGCCAGATTAATTAAAAAAAAAAAAAAATTGGCGGGTATTAATTTACGTTTTAAAGTGACCTCACCGTTTTTTTTTTTTATTTTTCACCTAACCTATGTTACTCGAAACGATGCAAGGATTGAAACGATACCCCTATACATCTGAATCGGTTCATGCGTTTAAAAGTTATGGTGGAATAAAGAATGAAAAAAGAGAGAATTCGGCAAATTAAACTTAAAGAAAAAATGATAATTGACAAAAACAACGAAAGGAACATGAGAAACAAGTCTATTTATATACCTACCTGATCAATCAAATGTGTATTAGGGTAAAAATCATTTAAAATGACCATTTTGTTAGAAAAATTTATCCACACGCGATATTTTATGATACTTATCAGTACTAAGATATATATTGTCAAGCTGCATTACAGATTTATATATTCATTGCCAAGCATAAACAAATTATATTCCTTTTTTCTCATCCAACTCGAATATTCTCCATACAAAATAATTTGTCCTCTTCACGAGGTGCGTCACAAAAATCTTCTGAATAAATACATTAGTTACAGTATAAAATTATTGTTGAACTTATTATCAAGACGTTATTAATTGCCATTAGTTTCGGTAAAATTCATTTTACGATAATTATTTGAAATATAAAAAAATGGGTACAAAATGTCCATTATTTTGTTCATTTTTGTTGTTCATTTTTCTAACAGTAAAATTTGGTAATATTTGGTAACTGTAAAATCGCAACACTTACGCCATAACGAGCCGATTACATGCTAGAATCGACTATGAGTCGGCCATTTTGTCCTCGAGTGCAAAAAGTGAATGTTGAACGTTGAAGTTTTGTTTTGTTTTGAACAACGCAGGTAAGTGAGAACTTCTTATTATTTAATTGATTAATTAGATAAGTTATTGCTAACCCTTATTTGAAAAGCAAGGTGGTTGTGACTCATTGAGATTTCTGTTTGGCTTAACACATTTGAGGTTACAATCAAAGTATGGCGGTTTTTCATTTTTGTTATGATTTGTTACACTTTTTAAATATGTTGCAAAAATGAACTAAAGTCGCATTCACGTAGCTGATGAAATATTATTTTTAGAGCGTAATTTTAATGTTTTAAGTCTCAGTGTATTTGAAGAATGTGTTGACTACGATTAATATTTTACAAGTGTTTTGGGATGCAGTTGATATGCTTGTGCGTTCACTTGAATTAGAAAAATATGTTTTTTTCTTTAATGATACAAAATTAGATGCTGAACTTGATAGTTCAGCGTCTAATTTTGTTGAATGTTGAATTTCAGGAAAATCTACTTTAAGGTTACAAGAAGACACATTTTGTCTCTTTATGTTGCTAATCATTTTCCTTAAATCACTAAGTGAATAATTTACTCGAACATCAGACAGAATAGTCACAGGTGCCACATTATTTTTATTTTTTAAAATTTTCATTTTATTCTGATGAACAACATTTTCTTTATTTGTCACGGTGGCGTACGTATGGTCTGCATCCACAGGCGTTTTAATATACTTTAGATTGCTTCTTACCTTATCTTTAGAAGTTTCAGTATTATAAACGACATCGAAAATGTCTAAAGTGTCTGAATCACAATCAATCCTCTTTACTTGGCTTGGCACCGACTTCAAACAGATGAGTAGGTACTTAGCCCGTAACTATAATAGTATTTTATGTATTTAAGTTGAGAGCTAGCATTGATTTGAAAAAAGAATATAGTGTAAAAAATTAGACATCCATTAGAATACTTTTCTGATCATTCTTTTGGATTAAAAATCTAGTCCAGTTTATTTTTTCTTTTTATTGCATAAGTGTTTTTGGTTTAGTGTTTAGTACAGTAGTACTCTGCTTTTTTTGAAGTCGGTTAACACATTGAATGCCAGCTACGATATATCTCGTAGCCTAAGTTATTCTCAGGTGCCGGGTACGAGATTTTTCGTAGGATTTCTATTGCCATTTCTAAGTAAAGGGTTTATTCTGGCACCACACGAGCGGCAGGAATTTGTGCATTGGCACCTTAAGTAAAACAAAATATGAATACAAAGTAAGATTATTTATTAGAAAAAAATATCAAAGAAATTATTACAATTAGTCTAATTTTTCTGGTAATTCAAATGCAGTCTTATAATTACAATTTTTTAAAGGAACTATAAAGTGTCGCATACATTCTACTAATTTTAACGTAATAACCTACGTTATATAATCATCATAAAATAATTTAAAAAAAACTTTATTGGGCGTGGTATGTACGAAAACAAGGTGTCACACATAAAGCGGGTCTTTCAGGACAAACTCCGCACACATACCTTGATTCCCTGCGCTTTTTATTCCGTGTACACACACGACAAGGTTTAGTAGGTGCATTCTTTTTCTCTGTGGCAGGGATGAGATCTAAATAGTGAAGCTCTTGAGTAGTCGGCCTTGCTGTGGTTTGAGGTACATCATTGAGGGGACTGATTAGATGCTTTATGATTTCTTCCCTGAATTTTAGCAACCGCATTTTGGATTCGGGATGTTGAAGTTTGTACAGTCTATGAGCGTTTTGAAGGTATATTTCGAAAAAATGAATAGCAATATTTTAATACCATCTGAGGGTTTTTCTCAAACAGGAATAGTACGATGTCATTTGATCGGCACGGTCAATGCCAGACATACCCAGATTATAGTCAGCAATAATATTTGGTTTGATGGCTATTTTACCATTCCTGTTTCGTACACGTATCAAATTGATTTTATGCTTGTTGGAAATAACCATCACTTCCCTTTTATCCTTCCATTTGCAAATCGTTATATCTCCACTACTCATTGCAGCAATTTCTCCTTTTTTCAGTTTTGCTTTTACTACTTCAGAAGGATTACCTTTACGGTTAGCTCGTAAAGTGAAGTTTAGCACTCATCTTTCTGACCAGCAGGCCTAGCCAAGTTGACAATCTACAATCGTTAACGCTTGTAGAAAACAATGATAATGTATGGGAATTAAACTACCTCAACGCTAAATCACGTGGTCAGAACAAGCGAATAGATAATTCGTAGACAAGTTTACAATTTAACATAGCGTTCGTAATGATAGATTGAAATTTGATCCTTTCTACGACGTTAATCGCTACATCCCGTACAAATGCTAGCCAAGTTACACTTTTGACAAGCGCTAACGAAACGTTTTCGTAGTTTTTGAACGCTAGCCGAGCGATCACGAAGACCCAAGAGAAAACGCTACAAAATGGCGTCTCTTTAGTCAGCTGTGGCGATAACGAGAAGTGATTTGTTTAAAAAAAATAATTTTGGACTTTTATTACAAGTAATCAGCGCATTATTGGTGTCACCAATATTGGTGACACAAATATTTTAGATATCCAAAGGGTCTAGTGATTAAGCCACACAATTGATTTCTTTGATTCATAAGTACGTGTTTACGTTCACGACGGGTCCACGTCATTGTTTATGTTTCAACTAGTCTCAATTTCAAGACGTGCTCTGAGTGTGATAGAAATTCAACTTATAAAGGAACATATTTACGAAATAATTTGTAATTTACGCACCTATAAATGAATTCTATTAAAGCTGCGAACTGTTTCAGGCTTGCTCGAGATCTAGATTCCATCCTATTAAAAATATTCACTTCATAAAAGGTATTCTTCATTGATAAGCAAGATCTTTATCATTTCGAGTCACAGGTATTTAAAATGTCATTTTGCACTGTTTTAATATAATAAACTAATTATTAAAAGAAACATACATTATGTTATTTCACTTTTTGACACTTTATAATTTTATCTAAGTTAAAAAATTTAAAAACAAAGTTCCGCCCGCGCAATATAAACACAACTGTGATTTTGACGTAGGTTTGACGTCTGTAGGATCGCTCACCATAGACTAAAGTATAAGTTTTTTCGAACAACGTCGTAGAACGAGCGATCGACTCAATCATTTCATCTTGGCTACCGACTTAGCGCTTTCTACAATCGCTTACGCCGAAGCGTTATCGATCGTAGAAAGAGATTAGATACGAAGCGTTTGTAATATGGCTAGGCCTGCAGGTCTACGGAATTATAAAAAAATATCTGTATAAACAATATGTCCCTTATCAAAATAGCCATTTAGTAAATCCATGACTACTTCTGTAGAGTGTAAAGACCCAGAACTTGGACGATCTGCTTTACCCCTGTATATACGTATTTTCAAAACTAGACCTGAAGACTCACAGAGTTGGTATAATTTCACTCCATATTTGTGTTTCTTATTTTTTATATACTGGCGGAAAACTAATCGTCCACGCCACAATACCATTGATTCGTCAATGCTCAATGACTGATGGGATTGATCATCATCATCATCATGACATGATTGAACCAATCACAGGAAGGTTGATCTTGAACAGTTGGTATAGTATTTTCTTCAATGGCTTCGGAACTAATGGATGTTGGAGAAGAAGTTTCGCTCTCATCGCTATGTTCTGAAGGAACGTATTCATTTGAACTACCTGCTGAGAAGTCGCCTTCACTCTCCGATTCTTGTAACGCTTGAATAACTTGCTCGTTTTGAATGAAAGTACGCCGCGTTGATTTCGTCGCCGCGACATTTTGGCGCCAAAGCGTGGAATCACACGTCAAAACAGAGCGGCTCCTGCCGCGTGACTGATCTGGAATCGCTTTGTTGCACAAGAAATACGCATGATAGACAAGGAAGACACATACGAGTTCTCTCGTAGATGACACCTAATTTAAGCATAACATTGCTGGTGCCAAAGTACGAGACATCCCGTATACGAGATATCTCGTACATTGGCAGCTTTAGTTAAGTTCACTAATGAAGACGCCAGCTACGAATATTCTCGTATGTGCTCACAATGTATGGTAGGAACTGAATACGGCTTCTCCAAAATCTTGGCATTCAATGTGTTACTTTTTTTCTTAAAAAGTTTTTTATTTTTCCATTTTTTGTGTAATTAGAATTTTTGCCTTTGTTAAGAATCACTATGGGCAGACCGACTAAAGGAGCCGCCCTCATGAGGGCAAACAGAATTAAAGAAACTAATACTGCAAATAAGGAACGATTAACTAAGTGTCGCAAACGGGGTAATCTAACTGCTGTAATCTAACTTGGCGTAAGGGACATTTTGCTCAAAATGAGTTTTGAATGCAGTCCGATACAGATTTTAGCGCACTTTCGAATGATATATAACATCGCTGTAGCTTGAAAAAAATGTCCGATACGCCACAGAAAAATGACGTTCCTAAATCATTTTTCAAACAAAAACATGATAATAATAATAATAATAATAATAATAATAATAATAATAAACTTTATTGTCTCAAGAAGATACATACAATGGTAACACATCAGTTGTAACAAACTTAATATGACCAATAATTTTGTTGACCGCTAGTACCCAAAGTAAGATTTAACTTGTGGTATGGGTACTAGGGCTCTCGTACTTAAAAGAAGCAGATAGGTGACGTTAGAGTGTAGTGTATCGTTTATGATGTATCGGACAAAAGTAAAAATTCGATTGACGTATGTATTGGTAATAACTTATCACATTGGCGTAAAATACACACTTTGTATTAACTGTCCCTTACGTCCATAAAAATATATATTTCTTGGTGGCCCTTATTTGTTTAAGTCTGAATGACCGCGCGCCCCTTACGTCAATATGCTTCAAGTAAAATTGTCCATTACGTTAAATGCACGCACTTTTTGTGCGTAAAAAGTGCGTACTGCTAAAAGAAAGAGAACCAAATATTATTATTAGTCACTATGCTTTAAAGGAACTCGTGACTGCCTCGTTGGTCTAGTGGTCGCAAGCGCGACTGCTGTGCATGAGGTCTTGGGTTCGATTCCCAGGTCGGGCAAAGTGTTATTGGGTTTTTCCATCAGGAATTTCTCAGTAGCAGCCTCGGAGTCTGGATTTGTGCCCGGTTGATGGCAATAGGCTCGCCCCCTATTACATGGGACTAAAAACATAACTGGCGAAATGTGGGTGTACTAATAGGTATACCTCTGCCTAACCCTTCGGGGATTACAGGCGTGATGTTATGTTATGTTTATGTTTATGCTTTAAAGAAATACTTATAGTAGGTAAGTAATTGAATCTTCATCTACATGCCAATGTTTATTTATCATTCGTGCTTAAATCGATGAAAACCATGAACCTTATGTAAAAGCAAGTAATATAGAAAGCAAGCAAAGGAATCAATATGGTTTCAATTAATCAACTTCATCAATACAGACTTTCAGTATCTTTGAAAAAGTAATATGATCTAAAAAAGTTGTGTGTTGATGGAACTATTCCAAAATGTTATCACCATGACTATTTAAAACTTCCATAACTATCCTAAAGCAACTAAAGACAAGTTATTACAAAGTGACAACGATGAAAGCACTCATGATGAAGAAGAATAGATTTTTAACTATTTAGTTCAGTTTATTTGAGTAATGTCAATAGTTATTGAAGAATTATGGCTTAGCTGAAACAACATTTTTTTTTAAGCAAAATTTATAATAAAAAGTAAACATAAATAATTATTAATAAAAAAAAAGGTTTAAATAATCATAAGTTAAAATTTGAGTTAATTTTGAGTTTAAAATATTTTAAAATTAATAAAAACACTTTGGTATTTTTATATTTTACTTCATTGCCTTTTGTTTGTTGATATACTATTTACTAATAATAAAACTTTGATTACCTGATATAACACTTACGCCATTTCGATTGTATTTAACAGTGTTGATAGTCTTACATCATTTGAAACTCGTGTGCAAAAAAAAAGTTAGGGCTTAATGGACATTTTTTTTAATTTTTTGGACGTAAGGGACATGCTATCTTTGTAACTAATGCCTTAATGGGCAAGTAGATTATATCAAGTTTTAGAGGCCAAAAAGTTAGGCAGAACCACATAAACCACTTTAATATACCTTAAAAAATGAAAAAGTTATGATCACATTTCCAAAAATAAAAAAGTTTTTTGGCTCTCCTGAAAAGTAGCAATTTGTCCCTTACGCCAAGTTAGATTACGGTCGACGATATGTCCCGTTCCCAAGAATCAGAGTTAGCTCCTGACGCTAGGTTATCTCCGATGAGAAATTACTGGCCTTCTCAATTATAACAAAAGTCGCCAAATGATAGGATCTGTCAATTCTATCGTATTGAAGAACGATTGAGTGATGAGTCGTGTGGACAGCGTGAACATCGACTCGGTGTTATAAGAGAGCGGTTGAGCAATGAGACTCCCCTGGCAACCATTGTTAGGCACACTCGCGCGCGATACGACACAGCGTACGCACGTATTGTACTCGAGCGAAGAGTAATTTTTACGGTCTACCCTACATAAAAATATATCGTTATCATGAACGAAAATAACTCGGTTGACGGAAGTATTGAAGACGAAGGAGGAGTTGTGATTGACCAACTATTAAGTGACGAAGAGGTGAATAATAGTGATGTTTTGGAGTTGGATATTCATCAAAATTTCGAAAGATGTACGAATATGGAGCAAAAACAATTATCCCGTGCTGATAAACGCAGATTAAATAGTCTAACTGAGACAATAGAAATTCCGGATAATGATGGTTTTATTCGGGTTCAAACTAGAAAGGCAAAAAAACTTGCACGCAGCTTGTCACAGACACAAAATCAACAAGCAGAGGAAATTATAAATGAACCTGTTCAAACGTTTGAAATTAGTTTGACGTCAAAGACAGTGTTACCCAAACCAATAAGTATGGCAAAATTATTGAGGTCACAAGATATCACTAACATACTAAAAATCAAATACAAAATACAAAGTTTTGTTGAATTTTGGTTCAAGAATTGAGGCTGATAAAATGATGAATTGTGAAAAACTTAAAGAACTGGGATACCAGTGCCAGTTAACTTTTGATATAAACTTGTCCTATCGAATAGTAAAACAAATTGAACAGGAAATTACCAAGGAAGAAATAAAAGAGACTTTCACATGTGAACAGGAGATATTATATGTTAAAAGATTAAAACGAATGACAAATGAAGGGTGGAAAGATAGTGAATCAGTACGTTTTAAAACGGCCACCTTACCTTCATATGTTTACGCATATGGATGTAGATTTAAGGTGGAGCCATATATCTTTCCAGTCACTAAATGCTCGGGTTGCTGAAAATACGAACATATACAGCGGTCATGCCCTATAAATTACGTGATTTGTCCAAAATGTGGCGGGAGACATGAGAATTGCGAAACTACAAGTTATAAATGTGTAAACTAAAGGTCCCCATATGTCTCTTGATAAAAATTGCCCATCGTTTCGTAAAGAGAAAGAGATTAGACTAATAATGAGTCAAGACAGTTGTACATATCAAAAAGCACTTCAGCAATATTTACAAAAAAAGAAGGATTACATCAACAAAGATATAGTTACACTTTCGGAAAATAATCTACTTTTTCTTAGCCATAAAACTCCCATAAAGATGCCCTTACAACAAATACGCAACAAGTAAAAACAACAGAAATAACTTTAGAAAAAATACCATATTCTGAAGAGAGAACCGAAGTACCTACATCACCTATTATCAGTAGAACAAATAAAAACCGAGCAAAATCCAAATACACGCAGAGAGAGCAGCAGGAAGAAATATTTAAACAGACAGATGTTGACAAAGAAGCAGAAGAAATGCAGATTGAGATAGAAAATACAGGGGAACAGAAAAAGATAAAAGATAGCAGTTTGTTTTGGAAGAGAATATTACAGAAAGTGAAAGAAATAGTTTTTTCAGATTCATCTTTGAGTGATATCATGAGAAATCTTTTTAAGTTAGCTGTTCAAGAATGTAGATTATATTTTAAGAAGACAATGCGCGAAGGAGAATTACTTGAGAGATTTATTAGCTGTTTTATAGAGGGCTAATACGTCTAAAAACTTTTTATTGCACATCATTCAATGGAATGCGCAGAGTATAGTACCGAAACGAAATGAGTTTGAAGCTATTTTAAGTCAAGAAAAAAATCACATAGCGATTGTAAGTGAGACTTGGTTGGAGCCAGAATGTACATTAAATTTAAGTGGTTATAACATATACAGAAAGGATCGGGATGATGGATATGGTGGTTTAGCAATAATTGTTCACAAATCAATTCAGTCTTACGTTTATCCAATCAGTCTTACCAATACAGGAATCGAGGTGATGTGCGTTAAAATCTTAAACTGTAAGTACCTAACAAATATTATTGCGATATATTGTACGTCTCCTGTTCGCACTTCACAAGCTGACTGGGATTGTTTATTCTCTCAATTTATGCACAGTACAATGATAGTTGGTGATTTTAATGCCCACCACACAAACTGGTCCTGTAAAAATGATACACGAGGTAATCAGTTGTTTGATAGTTCAATAGAAAATGGTTTTGTTTCTCTAAACGATGGTAATACAACAAGAAGTAAATATGTAAATGGTGTACTCCAAGAAACATCACCAGATGTCACTTTTGTGTCCACGGATTTAGTTATGCACTTTAACTGGCGGGTTTTGAATGAGAGCCTGAGAAGTGATCATCTTGTTATAAAAATCACTTATAAATATCATGATGCTATTAAACTTTGTCCTAAACGTAATTTTAAAAGAGCTGACTGATTAATGTACAAAAATGAAATATTAATGCGTGTTGACTTGCTACCAAGCTCTGAAGAGGTTTAGAACATGTATAATTCTTTTGTTTGGATAATCAATGAGGCAGCTGACAAGAGTATTCCTAAAATTAAAGTCTGTACAAACCCATCGCAAAAATTCACACCTAAATCGTATTGGATACCTGATTTATCTAAAATTGTGGCAGAAAGACGGTTAACTTTAAAAAAAAATTAGGAGGAATCGAACACCTCAGAATTTAAACAAATTAGAAAATAAATATGTTGAATCAAAATCAAAAATTAGTAAAGCTCGATCAGAAAATTGGCAGAAGTTTTGTGATGTATTGGATGATGCTTCTTCTAGCCCTGAGGTTTGGAGGAAAATGAGGTGGGTAAAAGGACGGCAATATAATAGATTCACTTCATCTACTGAAGAGAAATTAGACCTGCTTTGTAACTTAGCTCCTGATTTTGTAATTACGCGACAACCACTATTTACATCAACCAACCAGCTATTGGAAGGTGAATTTAATATGCAGGAGCTTCTGTGTTGTCTTAAAAAGAAAGATACAGCCCCCGGTGTGGATGAAATAACTTATTCTATGGTGTACAACTTGTCATGGTCATTGAAAGAATACCTTCTTAAAATCTATAATGCAATTTTTAAGCAATCAATTGTACCCGTACAATGGCGTAATATATTAGTTATCCCAATTCCTAAACCTACAGCTGGTACTACTAATTTAACACAAAAATTAAGACCAATATCGTTAATATCATGCCTTTGTAAAGTTTTTAATTTAATGATCAATAAATGTCTTGAATGGTTTGTTGAAAAAAAAAAATATTTTAGCTCCAGTAACAGTAGGTTTCAGGCAAAGTTACTCCTCGATAGATGCTCTCACTAGATTAGTTTCATACATCTAGATTGGATTTTCAAAAAATTATGACACACTGTCCTGTTTTTTAGACATAGAAAATGCCTACAATAATGTTTTAATAGATAAAGTTGTTACTATACTTGATGGTTTGTCGGTGGGTACTCGGGTCTGTAAGTATTTATGGATATTTCTCAGTGAAAGGAGACTAAAAATTAAGTGTGAAAATGACAATACTTTTATTCAAAGGTATACAAACAGAGGTCTAGCACAGGGTGATCCTATGTCACCACTACTGTTTAATATTATAACCCATAACATCTACAAAGCTATTACAAATGTAACTGTTTCTCAATACGCCGACGATTTTGTATTGTACACTAGAAATCAAAAATTATACCACAGTGTTATTCAACTCCAGGAGTCAGTTAATCTCATTGTTAATTTGTTAGAAAAATTGGGCTTGAATATTTCGATAACTAAAACTTAAATTTGCTTATTACACTAGAGGTAGGAAAGGTAAAGAACTAGATATTAAAGCAGAAGGTACTTCCTTAGAGTTAGTCAAGAATTACAAATATCTGGGTATGTGGTTGGACACTAAATTGCTTTTCCATAATCATATAAATGAACTACATGCAAAAACACAAAAAAAATTAAACTTATTGAGGGTACTGGCTGGATCTACTTGGGGAGTACACCCAAAAACATCTACGTAGACTATACATAGCCTTGATTCGTAGTAGGATAGATTACGCGTCTTGTTTATACGACAATAGTGCCGGAAGTCACATTTCAAAGTTAAACTTACTCCAAAATCATGCCCTTAGAATTATTGGCGGATTTATAAAAACGACTCCTATACACGTTATGGAGACAGAGATTTGCATACCGCCATTGTTTTTGAGAAGGCAATATATTGCCTATAAGTATTGTTTTAAAGCTCGCTCCTTTTCGAATAATCCCACCATCATTTTGTTAGAAAAACTTCGAACCCTATGCGATAATAGATACTGGCAAAAGAAAAAGAAACCACTATTACCTTTTGTATATACAGAGATTAAACACAAGAAAACGATTGTGTGAAGATTGTGTTAAAACGTCCAAGAATTCGTATGAGTATAGTTTACTATTAAATAATTTACTAGATGAATTAGATGTTAAATATGCAGGATGGCAAAAAGTGTTTACGGATGGTTCTAAGACTAAGGATGGTATTGGTGCCGCCTACGTTAGTAATAGTTTAGGAGTAAGTGAGAAATTTAAAATTTTTTCTGATATAAGCATTATGTGCGCCGAGCTATTTGCGATCTCAGAGGCTATATCTTTTCTAAAGAATAAGAGTTTAAAATCTAAAAATCCTTTAGATCCCTGCTCATGTTGGCCTGAAAGGCAATGAGGAGGCTGACATTTTGGCTAAAAGATCTTGTACAAACGGAAGCGAGGTATTTATAATTCCTGATTACTCAGAAAACTTTTTACGGTACAAGTCAATATGGCAACAAAAGTGGAAAGAACATTTTGACATCAGATCTCGAGAAAAAGGAATTTGATACAAAACCATGCAATGTGAGCCTCCTCGGATACCGTGGTTTGTTGATGTTAAACTGGGTAGACAATTACTTAAAATAGCTTTTAGAATACGATCTGGACATGTACCACTAAAAAAAATTACCTTTTTAATGAAGAAATCCCCTTCGCCTAATTGTATTGTTTGCGACAAACCAGAAGATGTCCACCACCTCCTTATGGATTGTATTCGCAATAATTTTGAAAGGAAACATTTGTGTAAAAAATTAAAAATAAATGCATTAGATTTAGGTAAATATCAATGTATTCTGGCTTACCCGGCAAGTAATAAAGCTAAGCTTATTTATAGGTTTATATTTAATAGTCTTAAGAATTTTTTTTAAGTAACTTGCTTAAGGATATGATAGGGCTGACATGACCTGTTAATGGTTCCAAGTCCCTAATAAATAAAGAGAAAAAAAAAACCTTTGTTAGGATAATTATATAAAAAAGAAAAACTCGTAAAATAATTTCACTTTAAGAAGTATTTATTAATTTTTAGACTAGATGCTGATAATCCTGGCTGCAGCACCAGGCCAGACTTATGTCAATATTGCATTGAACTTAAAATTTAGTTCTGTTTAAAATGAGCCCAAACACGACTACGGTGTTGTAATTTCAAGGTTTGTACTTTTTCTGATGGTCCTGGCTTCAGCATCAGGTCTCTGTACTTCGATGTTCCTCATTAACAGTACGTTTATCCACACATCGAGCCCTTTTCAATGAGCCTAAACACGATATATCTGCTGTTAGTTGTCGAGGAGTTAGGTACTCTGCAGACTACCCTGACTGCAGTATCAGGTCATGACTTGGTGATCATGAGACCAAATGTGGCAAATTTTCATATCAAACATCAAAACAATTTACTAAAACAGTCCTTGCCTTAGTAGTAACTTCTTACTGTTAAGGAGTTGTAGCTTCCATCATCAGCCCAGCTACCTGAGATGGTGACAACCATACGCAAATACACAAGATACTTTATAAAATAGGCGAAAAACAATAAGTGTACCTATAAAATTTGAGGATTGCCCTCGATTTCTCTAAGATCCCATCATCAGATCCTAACTTGGTGACAGTGGGACCACCTCAGAACTATCTACTTTCGAACAAAAAAAGAATTTTGAAAATCCGTCGACAATTGGCGGAGTATTCGATGAACAAATATACAAAAAAAAAACATACAATCATCCGAACATAGTACCTCCTCCTTTTTGTGAAATCGGTAAAAAATACTGTGCAGTGGCGCGTTTCACTGTTTTATGTGAATTTTAGGAAACATGGCTGTTTCTAGACATAAATAATGAAAAAACGAATAATATGAATTATGAATTTGCTTGTTTTTTTATAGTTAACAAGTTAACAGTTAAAATAAGGTGGACGCGAATTACAACACCGAGTTTATAAAACGTGCACTTTGCGTCCGCAGTGGACGCGAACTCGTCTATTTATGTTTTCTTTAGTTGCTTATTTTTATGTGATTGAAATATGAAAGAGAAATTGGGTTTTTGTTTATTTTAACATTTATAGTATTCAATTGTAATGACCAATTTGCGTCTACATTATTATGATTGTAGTAAAAGATACACAATATCGATTATACGTGGACGCAAACTATACCTACAGGGCATAATATTATAGCAAATTGCGTCCATTTTTTCATTAAATAGAAATGATAGCATAAATATATTTTATTTATATTTTTTTAATATTTAATAATTTAGTACAGTTTTGATTAGGGCTATGAGTTTAAAATTAAATTTTTACTAGTGCAATGAAAAGCTTAATAATTCTTTATGTTTTCCTATTTAAGATGAGTTCTTCGGAGATAAGAAAGAAGAAGGAAATTAAAACCTATACAGAACAAGATTTAAAGAAAGCGTTAAGTGACATTCGTGAGAAGAAGAAATCTATAAGACAAATATGCAAAGATTATGCTATTCCCAAGACCACAATATTGGACAAAATCAGTGGGCGCCGACCACATGGAGTAAAGAAACCGGGACCAGAACCAGCGCTAGGAGTTAATGGTGAAAAAAAGGTAGTTGAAAGGCTTCTTAACATATCGAAATGTGGAATTGTTGGATACTGTTCAGAAAATAATTCGAAACGGCGAGTTTAAAAATAAATTCAATGATGATCGCCCAGGTCAAAAGTGGTTTGAAAAATGTTTGGCCAGAAATAAAGAAATCTCACTTAAAAATACGGAGGGCATTAAAAAAGCTAGAGCTCAAGTCACAGAACAGTCAATCAGATTATGGTTTAGAGAACTAGAGGTATATTTGGACAGTATAGACCAAAGAGATATTTTGAGTGATCCGACAAGAATTTTCAATGGGGATGAAAGTGGTTTTGCTCTTTGTCCTAAGACAGGAAAAGTTTTAGGGCCAAGAGGGTACAAGAACTTGTACCAAATGAAGCCAAGTAATGAAAAAGAAAACATAACGGTATTATTAACATTTAATGCGAATGGAGATATATGCGCACCTTGTGTCGTGTTTCTCTACATAAGACCACCAAAGCTGTAGTGAACAGTATGCCCCCAGAATGGTGCTTGGGCAGATCGGATACAGGTTGGATGAGAGGAGAAGTATTTTTTGAATAAATCGGCAACGAGTTTAACAACTGGGTAGTGAAAAGTAACATTAAAAAACCAGTGCTTCTGCTAGTAGATGGGCATAAATCCCACATGTCATTAATGTTGAGTACAATATGCGAACAAATGCAAATTATTTTGTATGCCCTTCCGCCCAACACCACCCATATTTTACAGCCAGCTGACGTTAGCGTATTTGCACCGCTAAAATCATATTGGAAATCTACAGTCCGCGCATTCCTATCAAAACCAGAAAACTTGAATTCCGCCGTCACAAAAACAAACTTTTGCACTTTGTTAAATGATGCACTAAAACATCCTAACATGTCCGACAACATCAAAAATGAATTTAAACGGTGTGGTCTTTACCCATTCGATGCAAATAGTCCAGATTACACTAAATGTGTAAGAAATACTTTGGAAAATGTACAGACCGTTGATCAACAGTCACAAGCTATAACCCACTCCGACATTAAAGTTTTAAAAAGGTTTTAAAACAACTGAAGCCTGAACACTAAAAGAAAAAAATATAAACATTCGAACTATTACGAAAGCAGTCAATAGTTTGAAAAAGTCTCTCCCTGCAGAAGTGGGCTTTGCCGAGATTTCTATCGAAACTGAATCTGAGAGGTCACATATGGAACTTTCAATAGAACAAAATAGCACTATTTTTAGTCCTATTGATTGCGAATTGGATGCAACTAAAGAAATCACCATCTCTTCGATACACAAATAAGCCGAAAACAAAAATGATAAAGCTAACTCCGATCTGCCTGTACAGGCTCTAACAGTATCAGCCGAAATACATTCTGCACCAAAACAATCTGCGGAGCCTTGCACATCAAATATCAGCACCAGCAATTTCTATTGCTGGTGCTGATATTTACATCTTCTAACATTGACTTCGATGAAATCAAAGTATATCCAGGTAATTCTGCAACTCTTGAAACCAACAAAAACGATTCGTTACCTGACTTTTCTCTTTCGACGTTACATCTTTCTGACAGTTACCTCAACGTAGGCTCTATCATGTCCTTCCCTAGGGCAGGCTGAAACATTCGCTCTTAGTAAGTCGATAGCAATTGAGGGCGAGGAATCTAAAATTTCAGTAGTTTTAATTGGAATATCGGTAAAGAATTTTGCAAATTCCTGAGCAACATCGATATTGCTGCTTATGAGACCTTGGGAAGTCTCCAGAGTGTAATCAGTATTATGTCTTTTGTTTCTATTTGTTTCATTGTTTATTATTTTCCAAACAGTTTTTATTTTATTTTCTGCTAATTTAACCTTATTGCTAATGTATAAGGATTTTGCTGCTTTACACGCATTTTTAAAAATTTTAGAGTAATTAGCAACATGCTTATTAAAAGTATCAGTGTTTTTATAAGGCTTAAGGCCATACAACTCAAAAAGTCTTTCCCTACTTCTCCTGATACCTTTAGTCGCCCAGTCACTGAATAAAAACTTAGGGCTAATAGTTTTAGTTTTTTTCTTGAAAATATGATTAAACTCCGTATCCACAATTGAAAAGAATTCTTCATACAGAATATTCCCGTTATTCATATTAAGGCCCTGAACACATAACCTACTTATCAAAGTGCTATTAAATTTATTTAAATTACCAGATGTTATTGGTCTGGTCTGGTCTGGTCTGGTCTGGTCTGGTCTGAATCTGCACTTTTTGTATTTGTGTGTTGTACTCAAAAGTAATGGTTTGTCCGCTGTGATCTGACGGAAGATAATTTACTATGGCTTTATCTAAGTAGTTGCAGCTGCAAAAAACATTGTCAATACATGTAGCAGTAGTAGAAGTTATTCGTGTTGGTTCAAAAAACACATTTGACAAATTGAATGATTTAAAGATACTAATGAATCTACTGCTATTTGAATTATTTTCTAAAATATTAATATTAAAATCACCACAGATTATTACTGATTTATTACCAGTAGCAAGTTTAGTCAAAACATCTTCCATTATAGTCTCAAATATAGAATAATTCTGATAATTTGGGGGTCTGTAAACGCACACTATAACATGCTTATCTAGCTCAACACTGGACAATTCAATAATATGTTCAATTGATAGTTCAACTATGTCTTTACGGGGTTTAGATTTGATACTATTTTTAATTAAGATTAGTGAACCACCACGCAGCATGGATTTGCGGTTAAAACAACTACTCACATTATAGTTCTCAAAGTTAATTAACATTTCATAATCTTTTAACCAATGTTCGGTTAAACAAATAATGTCGAACATTGTCTTTTTTAAAAAAAGTTCAATTTCTAATTGTATAGTCTTAAATAAAGAAATTGTTAAAATCCAATCTTTCTTTAAATTGTCTTAACAATATCACCCCTATATTTCCTTCTTTAAACTGGTGGACGCCAAATGGTCCACGGGTGGACGCAATTTGGATTTTGTGGACGCAAAGTGGGTAAAAAGCCTAATTTTGAAACTTGTCTATTTAAAAAAAAAACACAAGAAATTTCGAACAAAACTGGAAGTTAATCTTAAAATAGACTATATAATGAACGCATTACATAATTTTTTCATTGAAACTTAGTGCTGGGATATTTTTATTTTCTCTTTCAAACTTGACAACTGCACTAAATGGACGCGAACAGGCGAAATGACCCTAATTGTTCTACCGAGTCCACGTTCTCCGCGTATACATCGTCTTTGCAACCCCACAAAAAAAAAAATCGAGTGGCATGAGGTCTGGCGATCTTGCTGGCCACCTACGAGGTCCGAATCTCCCAATCCATTGAGCACCAAACGTGTCATTTAGCCACTGCCTGGCTGTTGTTACAGAATGAGCCGGCGCGCCATCTAATTGGTACCACATTCGTTGGTATCGGTGGACGTTGATATTATTGGTGTATTCTGACACCGTATCATTTAATAGGTTAACAAACCTTTCTCCGGTCAAATTGCCATCAATGAATACAGGTCCGATGATGTCGTCACCGTGAATAGCTGCCTAAACATTTACCGTAAATCTGTATTGATGAGCTGACTCCCGCCTTCGTCAGTCCCACAAATTTGGGAAAGAAAGTCGCTGTCCTCTTTAATTTTATTCAGTAACCACTGACAGTAATTGACTCTAATTTGTTTATCACGCGATAATAGTGTATGAACTTTTCTAAATTTGAATGGGTGCCACTTTTCCCGCTTTAATATCCTATGGACGGTTCTGTGATGGACTTGGAAATGCCTAGCACTCTGGCGAATGCTAGTTTTAGGCTGATTTTGAAAGTAATGTAGCACATCTTCATTTAATTGGATTGTGTTTTGACGTGTAGGCGGTCGATCTGAGCGTTCAGACCTAGGATCCACTGGTTGATTTTCGCGGATGCGCTGAAGAGCTCTTACAATAGTGCGAGGATTAGTAGGGCATTGTCTTGAATTGCCATATCTCTCGCGATAAGTCCTTATCGCAAGGGCGGCATTTTGATGACATTCTCCGTAAATTAGAATCATATCCGCATATTCAGCGGCCGTGTAGTTCGGATGAGTATTTGCCATCACGATCGCAAGTTTACACAAGCACTAATAACACAAATAAAAGCGTCCTTATCGCAAAAGATGAAAGTAGCAATCAAAATAAGAAAGAAAATTAACGAAAACAAAGCAAAGCGTCTTTATTGCAGTACCATAATCTAACAACTATCTTAATTACACAAAAATAAATAAATAAAACAACATGTAAGCATCTCTTTTGCGGAAACATTCACAAAAATACGGACGTTATTATGCGCACGAGTATTCACATGAATAAGTGTGTCAAGGACACGGGCCAAACCAAAAAAGGATCCGGGGGTAGCGGGGAAGGGACGACGACACCCGACGCCTGCGTCGCTTACGCTGGGATCTCTCTTTCCTTCAATTCGCCTACTCTTTGCATTTGTTTCAGCCTATTAGTATTGCTTATTCGTTTCGATTTCATTCATAGGATGCTAGTATCCGTGACCCCGGCAAATGACCGCACGGCTACAGTTCTTTAAATACAGGTAGCTCCAAATTGCTATTTTCGAAAATTTGTAATTAATCAATAAATAATAACGTTTTATGGTTTTTTCTTTTTTATATAAGGTGTAATAAAATTAACTGCAAGAACTTCGTCCACAGACTCGACATCGAAAAACAAACACGTTACAAAAAACAAATTTTTTTTCGAGCACTTTGTATATTTTCACATTAATAAAACAATTTAGTATCATATTTTTGTGCACTGTACGCAGGGCTGCGCTAGCGGCTCGCTCCAATACCGCGCGCGAACGTAGTACCCCCGTCGCCCGCTTTATGCCCTTCGCGCCCCGTTCAGTCGTCCGATATCCGTCGCGCGACTAGGATGTATTTCCCTGAATTATTACGGCAAATACGTACGTTCGCGAATACTTCAATAATGCCTTTTACGTATTCCAATCGAGAGTACTTGGATATGATAGTGTGTTACATTACGACTGTTGAAAGTTTAGCTGCGGCTCGTAACCGTTACCGTGAACTGTTTGGTGAGCAACGACGAGTATTATTAGACCCTAGATTATTAGTGCATTTGACTCAATTAAAAGTGTCAGAGACACATTAATCGAAGTGCAAGGCAACGTTATGCGTCGTGCTAACTTGTGCATTAGACGAAACGGCGAACATTTCCAGCACCTTTTGTAAATAAGATTTAAATTAAGACTTCTTGTAAGTAGTTTCTAAATTCAAATTTTTTAAACATACCAACTTATCGAGCTACTCGTAACTTAAACAGTACAGTACTCGTAAATTTAAACAGTCATTTAGTAGTTCGATGATTTGCCAGTCCAAAGTCTGAGAAATGTGATGGGAAAATTAGAATCAGCTGTTTCAAATTTGCGCCGTCGCGTGTCGTACTGCCGAGGTGAACGACCCACGCGTGCAAAACGGCGCGCGCGGCGGCCGGTCGCGGATAGAGATGGGCAGTGGGTTTAAACCCAACTGGGCAAAAAGGGCATAAACTGGGCAAATAGGGCAAAAACGAATTGACGTCCTTTTAAATGCCCAAAAACAGGGCGGAAACTATATTAGTTAAATTTCATAGTTATTAAGACTTTTTCATTAAGTAGTGGTAAGATTAATATAAGATAAATATTTTAATATCTATACTATAATAATTAATATTATAAAGAGGTAACATTTGTTTGTAAGTTTGTTTGTAGGGGGTAATCTCCGGAAGTAATGAACCGATTTTAAAAATTGTTTCACTGGTATAAAGCTACATTATTTGTGAGTGCTATAGGCTATAAATTATAAAGATATCATGCAAAATAGCCGAACTATCTCAATTTTTGTCTAGCCAGGTGGAAAAAATTAGCTCTTACAACAAAGTTTTTTGCATGCGCTGCCTTAATGGTTGTATATAATTGAAAACAATGTATGGCAAGCTGGTCCGCCTTTAATAGTTCTACAAAAAAGTCCACATCACCATGTTTCTATCTTTTATATTTTAGCAGTTAAAGTAGCTTTTATGTGTTAAAAAAAGTATTTTTCGATGTACTTACCTTTGGACGATTTTTTAAACAACAAAATATTAAACCTTATCGAAAAAAATATTATTATCATCACAAGAACATCATAGAGATACGATTTGCCCAGAACAGTATGTGAATTGGTTAAATAGTTTCGAAGATAATATAAAATTACTAAATCGCAAAATGCCGAACCACATTAGAACATGCTTTGTATGGACGTTTTATCCATTTACCCATGGTATTTCTGTTTTTGGGATATCGGACAGTTTCAGCGATTGTTTATCATGCCTAAAAGGAAATCACAGCTTTCCCGTCAGACATCCCAGAGCAGCTCGAGTACGCCGTACGGAAGAGTCTGCTCTTGAAAAGCATCAGCGCCTCTTGAGGAATAGAAAAAATATTTCGCAAGCACGCTCTGGGGAATCTAGCTCCGAGCTTTCACAGCGGCTTACTAACCAAAGAGAACATCACAGGCCCGTGCTCGGGAATGTAGCGCTGAACATGCGCAGCGTCTCAGTTATTTAAGGCAGCATGTCTCTGCAACAAGGAATAGGGAGTCTAGCGCTGAGCGCTCGCAGAGGCTCGCTAGCCAGAGCGCGAGAACATCGCAAGCCCGTGCTCGGGAATCTGGCGCTGAACGTGCGCAGCGTCTTTAGGCAGGAAATAAATCATAGCACTCAATACTAACCGAACCACACTCATAATTTCATCACAAGTTAAAATGGTTACCGCCCAACGAACTGGGCACGGGTCTGCTAGTTAAGTATAATATTAAAAACAATTGTGTTTTTTTTGTATATTTGTTCTACGATTACTCCGCCAATTATGAATCGATTTGGATGATTCTTTTTTGTTTGAAAGAGTATTTTTCCGAATAGGTCCCATAGGAATATTGTCATGATCTGATGATGAACTTTGGAGATATGGAACGGAACTCCTTATAAAATCACAGCAGAACCGCCGTAACAAGAAAAATTGCTTTGTTTATACGTGTAGTCGATGACTGACTGAAGGAAGTGGGGAGGGGGTACGTCAACCCCCCTCCTACCACTTTCCAAAATTAAATATATCGTGTGAGGTATTGTTTGAAAGGGCTTCAAACATAACACACAAGCACTAAAAAGTGAAAAATAAAAAGCTTTTATACAAAAAAGATGAACGCCTTCAAAAACCACAAAATAAAAAAAAACTTTAGCTTGGAAGTCGGCGGCTTTGGTTTTGTTTCTTGTTATGTAAGTATTGCCACCGACTGTTTTTTGAAGGCGGTCATCTTTTTTTAGGTGGTAAAAATCATCGAATGACTACTTCCGCCCTGGGTGGGGCGGAAGGGGCTGTCAGACTTTTACTGACTAAAAACCACCCTGTTCCTTCTGTTGCCCTTTACGTTCCGGGTCCATGGTATCCTGTTAAGACGTCCCGCAACCCCGGCAGGCGCTGGCCCCGTTGGGGGCCCCGTCCCTGTGCTTACAGCTCACTAAGGCGCGCGCGAACAGAACGCGCCGTCGACCCGGGCTTGGTCCTTAATCGGACGGCGAGCTACCCATTACTCGCCGTCCGCAAGCCCGCGCCTACGGTGGCCGGATGTCGCCTCGCGACGTCCGACGCCCTGGGCGTCTCCCGCGGCGGCTGGAGCGTGAGGTGGTTCTCTCCCTCACGCGGCCCGCCTCCTCCTTCGCTAGCATTACTGCTTCGCAGAAGGAGGTGACTGCATCCCATTCCCTCTCGCCGCAGAGCATGGCCTGAACCAGGTCCGGACGCGAGAGGTCGACGCCACCTATCGCCTCCGTGAGGACACGGCGGTGCTCTGCCCAAGCGGGGCAGTCCTTCACCGTATGCTCCACCGTGTTCTCCGGGCGATCCACACAGTGGTGACACCCGGGCGTTTCCTCCCGCCCTATCCGACACAGGAACTTCCCGAAACAACCGTGTCCGGTGAGGACCTGCGTCAGGCGGTAGGTGAGTACGCCGTAGCGCCTCTCCAGCTACTCCTCAAAGAGGGGTCTGCCGCGATTGCGGCGTGCTCGAACTTGGGTTGCGACAGTCGCATCTCCCATTCCGGTATGAGATCGCACCGGAGCACGGTGCACCTGTTTGGGCCGATAGGGCCACCATAGGGGCGGTACGACGTAAATTGCTTCAAAGTCAACGGTTAGCTTTAATATTTTTAAATAAATAAAGCGTATAGGACCGTCAGTACTGAAGCCCTACCAGTACTTGCAGGTGTACTTCCAGTCGATCTCAAGGTGCAGCGACGTGCTGCAATGTACTATTCCACGCGAGAGAACATGGACGCAAACTTTCTAACACAACGTGACCGAGCTAAGATCTCCAGATTATTTAAATCGCAGGCTGACGTCTGGGAAGAACTTTTAATCAATATAGGTCTGTGGGATAATTCTATCAAGGGCCTTCCTCAGTTCTTTTCATCAGTTTGTGAGCGGCTGACCAGAACATGGCTGGAGGTGGACCACTGTGTTGCCCAATTTCTCACAGGTCATGGCAACTTTAAGATTAAATTATTTTCTTTCAAGCATTGTTGCTTCTCCTTTGTGTCAATGTTCTACACCCGACTGTGAATATGAACAATCTGCTCATCACATCTTATGGGAGTGTATTCTTTGGCAGAACGAACGCAATATTATGCTAGATAGTGTACAGGTTACATCCGGTGTTGATTATTATGCAGACCTTGTAGAAACTAGAACTAATTTCTGTGCGTTAAAGCGTTTATGCCATACCTACCTATTACTGAAATCAAAAGTAACAGCTCACATTAGGACCCATTAATTTAATAATAATTCGTCTAATAGTAATGCTTCTCCTAGTTACAAACATCCCTTTGTGCCTACTGGCCTCGTTCTGTTCTGTCTCCTGTCTTGTTTGGAGAGAAATTTGGAAATTATATTTTTTTCACTACACGTGTCCATGTCCAAGTGTGTTTAGGTACTATGTAAACTTAATTACATATTTACCTTCTAAAACTGGTGGTGCAAGCTGGTGGTAATCAAAATATTTTTTTTTTTTTTAATTGAAACACATTATAGGTATCCACATCTAGGTGAGCATAAGAAATAGGTATGTGTCTACAAAACTAGGTATTTAAATTTGGAATTAAGTATAGTTTTATTTTACAAAAATAAAACACTTTATAGTTATTTAAACTTATTATGATGTAATAATTTATGATATTTTACAATTAAAATAAATGCCCTGTTTTTGGACATTTATTGGGCGTAAATGGACGCTTATTGGGCATTTACTCAATACGTCCGTAAATGCCCAGGCAAAAACCCATCTCTAGTCGCGGAGGCCTAGGCCGCCGTCGCCTGCGTGTGCGGTGTACAGTGCGCATATTCAATAATTTTGTGCGAAGTGAAAATATTGCTTAACTCTGAAACGGGTTGTTATTTTGAAATCTTTTTTCGCAATTCTTTTTTTTTATAATTAAGTACTTAATTTTCTTGCAGGTAATTTTTTTACACCTTATATAAAACAAAAATGCGTCACCCTATACGTGTGTTAAATTAATGTCACTATGGTAGCGCCACGTTGTATAGCACTGTTGATAAAAAAACGTCGTTAAAAAAAACTATCGAGTGATCAAAGTATAAAGCAAGGCAAGGAAGGGGCCACAAATACTCCAATAATTGTAGAGACTGGCTCGACAATGTTAAAAACAAACCTACTAAAGAAGGCTAAGTCCTACAACGTTAAAAATAAGACAAAACTTCAGGCAAAACAACTCGGATTGACTAATAATACGGAGGCTCCTGTGTTTATTTCAGAACAGCTAACCCCAAAAGCCGCTCGCTTGTTTTTCCTTGCTCGAGACCTCTCAAACAGTAAGCAGTACAAGTATTGTTGGACATCCTACGGACGTGTTTTAGTAAAAAAAGATGATAACTCGCATTGTTATTAAGAGTGAAGCTCATGTACACCACCTGTTACAAGGTGCATGACTAATGCGTACGTATATTGTATAATAATAGCTTTGTTTACCGAACTGATTATTTTCATACTTTTAACATCATATTTTATTAGAATAAGTTATAGTTTTCTCTTACTAGTAGTAAAGTTTAGATTACTTTTAAAATGTCATTACTATAAGCATGCTCGCCTTTATCACATTCACACCTTCCAAAGCACTATTTCACTCAACAAATATTCCATCACTCACATATACGAGAACTAATATAGTAACGATACACTTATCTCTCTATAAACAAATAAAAGTAGATAGTATTCCAAAGATACTCTCGCCGGCCGTGTCGTACACTCGAGTTAAGCATGAGAAGCATCTTTCTTTATCAGTATTTAATAATGGATAGTAATATATGTTCATTTCAGGAATTAAAAACTGTTGAAATTACAAACTGCGCTCTCATTGACATTGAGCAATTATCTACTTATTGGCCACATAACAACAACAATTTCCTAACTGAGAATATAAGGAGTATCTATGGTAATTTTGACGATTTCCAAATAGCACTGTCTCAAATTGATCTGGATGTAGACGTCATAATCCTGACTGAATGTAGGCTTAACTCAAACAAACCTATACATGTTCTAATTAATTATACATCATTTTATACTTCAAATAATCTTAATCAAAACGATGGTGTCGTTGCGTATGTTAGGAATTGTCATGTACCCCAGATAGTAGAAATTAAGTTATCTCATGCTTCTGCTCTTCAAATAATGGTCTCAAATTTCACAATATTAGGAATTTACAGATCACCATCTAACGCATCGGCGGTAATTTTTATAAATTCGTTAGATAATCACTTCGAATCAATTCACAACAACATTATCATTACCGGTGATATAAATATCAACTTAAGTGAAAAACCCACGGATATGTCGCAAGCCGGGACTAACAGAGCGTCATATTTAAATATGTCCTCTCTTCATGGCTTTCTACCGGGACACTGCTTACCTACCAGAGGTGAGAGTTGCCTTGACCATATGCTACTTAAACTTGAAAAATCCAAGAACTCTGCTAGTGTTGTCGTCTTGAATACTACGATTACTGATCTCTATATGGTAATGTTAAACGTCACACACTCGTATCAAAGTAACAATATTGCTAAACATAAAAAAGTAACAAATTTTAAAAAAGCTTATGTACACTTAATAGACACGAATATATCTATTTTTGACACTTGGAGTAATCCTAATTATTTTGCTGACTCTTTAATTGACGTAATCAGAAAGTCCCTCCTTCTTAACACTACAACTCATACGGTTCCTTCCTCTAAACGTATTATAAAGCCCTGCATATCGAAAGGGGCACTAAGGTGCATCAGGCTTAGAAATAAACTGCAGTCACCGCTGAGAAAAAATCCTTACAATATTGTAATAAAAATAACTTATAAACGTTTTCGCCTGCCTGCCTCGTTGGTCTAGTGGTTGCAAGCGCGACTGCTGTGCATGAGGTCTTGGGTTCGATTCCCAGGCCGGGCAAAGTGTTATTGGGTTTTCCATCAGGAATTTCTCAGTAGCAGCCTCGGAGTCTGGATTTGTGCCCGGTTGATGGCAATAGACTCGCCCCCTATTACATGGGACTAAAAACATAACTGGCGAAATGTGGGTGTACTAATGGGTACACCTCTGCCTAACCCTTCGGGGATTTCAGGCGTGATGTTATGTTATGTTTTATGTATGTTTTCGCACGTTCTGCTCCAATTTATTTAAAAAACTTTAAAGACAATACCATGAGGAACAAATTGCGTACTCTATCAAAACCCTAAAAAA
Source organism: Hoplodrina ambigua (assembly GCA_949774945.1). Lineage (NCBI taxonomy): Eukaryota > Metazoa > Arthropoda > Insecta > Lepidoptera > Noctuidae > Hoplodrina > Hoplodrina ambigua. The sequence goes on along the minus strand of OX458964.1, from coordinate 6,305,955 downwards.
CTGGCGTATTATTAATAATATCACCCATTAAAAGAAACTTAAATCTTCAAATGTACATCTACTCTAAATCTCACTACATCCGCTTGAATCATTGAATAAAATCAACCACTTTTTTGCTACTATAGGTAAAATACTGGCAGAGGATATAATGACCCAGACTGGACATATGACGAGCCTCCCAAGTTACCCTAATTCATGCATTCAACCGACCTCTTTTGTGTTGCTAGAGAACGACCCAGGGGAGGTTGATGGAATACTGATGGCCCTGGATTCTGGAAGCGCTCCTAGATGGGACGGTACACCAATGACTTCCTCAAATTGGCCAGAGATTTTGTTGTCCTTTTAATTTGTAGACTAACGAAACATATGATTGATTATAACACCTTGCATACTTTGTTATTCCATAATATTGTATGTACACTCATGTTTAAGCAAATAAAGGAATCTGAATCTGAATCTGAACGAATCTGTGCTTCAAAACTGGAGTATTTCCAACTACTTTAAAACGTTTTTAATTACACCTGTGTACAAAGGGGGGTACACAAACGATGTTAATAACTACCGCCTAATTTCTGTCTTGCCGTCAATATCCAAAATTTTTGAAAAACTACTAAATAACCGACTTGTAAACTTCTTAAATAAATATAATATTCTTTCTAGCTCTCAATATGGTTTCAGACAGGGGCTTTCGACACAGGATGCTGTTACGGCGTTGACAAATGAAATAGTAAGAGAAGTAGACAAAGGATACAAATGCATAACGGTATTTCTAAGGTACGGTTTTTTTAATAGTATTTTTTTTTTTGACGGGCCTGTTGGTCTAGTGGTTAGCGGCCCTGACTGCTATGCCGGAGGTCGTGGGTGATGAGCATGATTGTTAGTTCTGTGTCTGGGTGTGATTTATCTATAATATGTATGTATTTATAAATCATATAAGTATGTATATCAGTTGTCTGGTTACCATAACACAAGCTCTGCTTAGCTTGGGATCAGATAGCCGTGTGTGAGTTGTCCCAAGATATTAATTTATTTATTTATTTTATTTCTGGACCTTAAAAAAGCGTTCGACACCGTTTCTGTTCCCATCCTTGTGCAGAGGCTTGAAGCCAAAGGACTAAGAGATAGGGCTCTCTCCCTTTTCGACAACTATCTTCGGGGAAGGAAGTAACAGATCAAGATAGAAAACATCCTTAGTGAAGAAGAAAACGTTATTTTTGGCGTTCCGCAAGGGAGTGTGCTCGGCCCAATGCTGTTTCTGGTGTATATAAATGAATTATGTAACCTCAGGGATAGCGGTGACACAGCCATTGTCTTCTCTGGGCAGTCATGGGAGATTGTGCGCCAAAAAGCGGAAAATGGCCTTACTATTATTGGGAACTGGTTAAAAGCTAATCTTCTAACCTTAAACGTTACAAAAACGAACTACATCTGCTTTTCCCCAAGTGCAAAATCGAAACCAGACTCAGATTTTAAAATAGTAATCCGCAACAGTATGACGTCTTCTCACATGAACATAAATTGTCATTGATATTAATCTAGGTATCTTGTAGTAGTGACTCGTTGTAATTCAAAATAATAATAATAATAATTTATTGACGAGCGTTTATCGTGGGATGCATAGATTGATACTAATATCTCTCGAGTCAGGAAATTCATATGGATGTTTAAAACTCTTCGCTATGTTATGCCTCCAGACCTGTTAAGTAAAATCTATATCTATTGCGCTAGCACAATCTGTTTTAACATACTGCATCCCGGTTTGGGGAGGAGCCTCCAAAACTAAATTGCTTGAGCTCGAAAGAGGCCAGAGGTCACTTTAAAAAGTGATGTATTTTAAACCATACAGATATCCGACTAGCAGTCTATATAGTTTGTGTGGTTTACTAACAGTTAGGCAGCTATATTTATTAAATATGACTTTATACCTACATAAATCTACACCATATACCCCAGCAGACAAGGATAAAAGACGCAATCATATTGTGGCTCACTCCTCGCGGGTTCGTACGGCTTTTGTAGAGGGTCAGTATAGCGCTCAATCTGCCTATGTCTACAATAAAATAAACGCTAAATTAAAATTCAATCCAGAGTCTAAACATAAATGCAAGAAGATTATTACTGATTGGCTAAAAACGTTATCATATGAGGAAATCGAACAAATTTATACAGACCTTGCTAAAATGGAATCCATAACATACACACACGCTCACATACCATATACACAAACATGCACGTACGCACACTCACACATACACACACCCACACGCACACACACACACACACACGCATACGTACACATACACAATCGAGCTGCTCTTTTTGATAGAATTCTAGTCTTTAATTTGTATCCTTTTTATTGTTTTTAGTTTATTAGTCTCCATTTTGTAAATGTACTACAGGGGAAGTAGCGAGTCAGCCCCAACACAAGTATCTATACTATAATATATAATAATATAATAATAATATTATAAAGAGGTAAAATTTGTTTGTAAGTTTGTATGTTTGTAAGTTTGTAATAATAATCAATCATTAATAATAATAATCATTAATAATCATTTATTCATTTGTAAACATAGGTTTTACATAGATGGTATTAAACAAAAAATAATAGTAGCTCTATGTTTTGCTTCATTGGCATACAAATGTTTTTTGTTGAGAACTTATTAACTAGATTCACATGCTTAGATAATAATAACAAATATTAAACTATAACAATAAAATAAGTTTAAAATATAATTAGGAACTATTATGTACAGTTAGGTTTTTAGTTTTATAAATATTTCTCGTTTAAAAATTCGTCCACTCTGTAATAACACTTTTCTGTTAAAATTTTCTGTAGAGCTGTTTTGAATTTAGCCATTGGCATGTCTTTTATGCCGTCAGGTAATTTATTATAGATTTTAGGAGCTAATCCGAAAAAACTTTTAGACATAAGAGCTGTTTTACATTTAAAATTACATAACTGATTTGCATGTTGAGATCGCATTGGGTTTTTCTTTACTGCTGAGAATTTAGGGAACAGATTCGAATTCATTTTTACAAACAACGCTGTTTCTAAAATATATAAACACGGTAGAGTTAATATTTTCAAGGACTTAAAATAAGGAACACAGCTATCTGTTACTTGAAGACCGCACATTGACCTTATGCAACGCTTTTGCATTCTAAATACCATCTCACTGTTAGTCGATTGACCCCAGAACATAACCCCGTAGCGAAGGACTGAACCAACTACTCCGTGATATGCTGTGACTAGTGTTTCAATGTTTACTTTTTTTGAAAGCTGAAATAGTGCATAGGCAGATTTACTTATGCGCTTACATAACAATTCTACATGAACTTTCCAAGTTAGCTTATTGTCAATGGTTATGCCCAAGAACTTACCATTCATAACCTCTTCTATTATTTTATTGTCGTAGGCTACAGAAATGGTAGGATTTACGCGTCGTTGGTGAAAATGCATTACGTTAGTCTTATTTAAATTTATTTTTAAGTTATTATTTTTAAGCCATTTAACGATCTCGCTTAGAGTAACGTTGATATTATTTTCGTAGTCGTTAGGGTCTGTACACTCAATAATTGTAAGTCTGTTTGTAGGGGGTAATCTCACGGAAGTAATGAACGGATTTTAAAAAAATTAAAAAATTCACTGGTAGAAAGCTACATTATTCGTGAGTGCTATAGGCTATAAATTATAAAGATATCATTCATATTAGCCGAACTATCTCAATTTTTGTATAGCCAGGCGGAAAAAAATAGCTCTTACAACAAAGTTATTTGCATGCGCTGCCTTAACAGTTGTATATAATTGAAAACAATGTATGGCAGCCTGGTCCACCTTTAATAGTTCTATAAAAAAGTCCGCGACACCATGTTTCTATCTTTTATATTTTAGCAGATATATTAGCTTTTATGTATTGAAAAAAGTATTTTTCGACGTACTTACCTTTGGACGATTTTTTAAACAACAAAATATTAAACCTTATTGAAAAAAATATTATTATCATCATAAGAACATCATAGAGATACGATTTGCCCTAAACAGTATGTCAATTGGTTAAATCGTTTCGAAGATAATATAAATTCACAGCGGCTTACTAACCAAAGAGAACATCGCAGGCCCGTGCTCGGGAATGTAGCGCTAAACGTGCGCAGCGTCTCAGTGATTTAAGGCAGCATGTATCTGCGACAAGGGACAGGGAGTCTAGCGCTGAGCGCTCGCAGAAGATCGCTAGCCAGAGCGCGAGAACATCGCACGCCCGTGCTCGGGAGTCTAGCGCTGAACGTGCGCAGCGTCTCAATGATTTAAGGCAGCATGTATCTGCAACATGGGACAGGGAGTCTAGCGCTGAGCGCTCGCAGAGGATCGCTAGCCAGAGCGCGAGAACATCGCAGGCCCGTGCTCGGGAGTCTAGCGCTGAACGTGCGCAGCGTCTTTAGGCAGGAAATAAATCATAGCACTCAGTACTAGCCGAACCACACTCATAATTTCATCACAAGTTAAAATGGTTACCGCCCAACGAAGTGGGCACGGGTCAGCTAGTTGTTAATAACTCAACGGGGCTGCCTCATGCTTTATTATATCGTATTATCGTATTGTAACGATTTTGGAACAATAATCATTTTTTTTTTTGTAATAAAAATGTGCAATTTTTTTGTTATGGTTAAACAGCTCTTTAATGACCCACTATTTTGTATTGTTTTTTTTTTTTTTTTTTTTTTTAGGTGGTAAAAATCATCAAATGACTCCTTTCGCCCTGGGTGGGGCGGAAAGGACTGTCAGACTTTTACTGACTAAAAAACCACCCTGTTCCTTCTGTTGCCCTTTACGTTCCGGGGCCGCGGTATCCTGTTAAGACGTCCCGCAACCCCGGCAGGCGTCGGCCCCGTTGGGGGCCCCGTCCCTGTGCTGACAGCTCTTTGAGGCGTGCGCGAACAGAACGCGCCGTCGACCCGGGCCTGGTCCTTGATCGGACGGCGAGCTACCCATTACTCGCCGTCCGCAAGCCCGCGCCTACGGTGGCCGGATGTCGCCTCGCAACGTCCGACGCCCTAGGCGTCTCCCGCGGATTTTGTATTGTTTGAGGCGCGTTTGATTCGTCTTGACGAGCTTTTTGATGTTAGATCGTAACTAAGGTCTGATGATAGAGAAGGAAGGTGGCCAATAGGAACTCCGAAACAAAATGACACAAACCTATCGAGTTTGGAATTATTTGATTCGTCTTGATGAGAACTTTGGTCCTACATTGGATCCAAGGTCTGGTGATGGAGCTGAAAAGGTGGCCATAGAAATTCTATAATTAAAGATACATCCCCTTCGAGATTGGGATCGTTTGATTTGTCTTGACGAGTACTATGGTCTCTATGGAGATAATAGCCAGGGTCTGATGATGGAGCTGCATTAAAAAATAAAATCAATCCCGATTGTTAAATTACCGATTAATTAGAATGAAGAAATAAAAATATCTTGTAAAACTGAAGAGCAAGACAAATAAACACACAATTGCTCGTCAGAGAGCAGTATAATACGAGTATTATGTTCAATATCACAGTTCTGACCTAGCTTAATCCAAATGTTTCACCAACAATAGAGGGGATCTGGCGTTAATGGCCACTGTTCTAACCTGACCAAACCCAAAGGATTCAATAACAGTAGATGGTACCCGACGTAGGTATTATATGGGGAATATGATTAACACCAAAAAATAATATGATCTAATACAATTATTCGCGAAATATTAATTATATGTGTGTGTGGTGTAATTTTGACCGAGAGTGTGAGGAATGAGGTTATACGGGACCGTTGCGAATTAAAACGTTCAGGGGCAAAATGTCCAATTCTCAAAATTACCAACGGTGTCAAAATGTCCAAATACCCAAAATGTCCAATGGTCAAAATGTCCAATTCCCAAAATGTCCAATGGTCAAAATGTCCAACTCCCAAAATGTCCAATCTTTGAGTATGTAGCAATTTTGTTCAATAAGTAATCTAAGCGCTTTTTTAATTAATACTTTAGTTCACGAGTTTATGCCCGGGCTCTAGAGGTCACCATATACAATTTAATGATTTCTGGGCGGTTAAAAAAAAAAAACTACTAAGTCTAAGGCTCCGCTCCGCTTAGCTCCCGCCTTAGCCTTCTAACCTAACTTTAAAAAAGCGCTTAGATGACTTATTGAACAAAATTGCTACATACTCAAAGATTGGACATTTTGGGAGTTGGACATTTTGACACCGTTGGAGATTTTCAGAATTGGACATTTTGCCCCTGAACGAATTAAAAGAGGATGTAGTGACAAGTATAGAAAAGAGTACGCTTTGATGGTTCTATAATGTTGAGAGGATGAGTGAAAGACGATTAACAAAAAATATTTATATGTATAGCAGAGGTGAGTGGCAACGCAGGGTGGAGTCGCCCTAGGAAGACCTACACTGACCTTATTAGTGAAGTTCTTCAGAAAGGTTAGGCGCGCAGTACTCGTAATCGGCGTGCTTGTATGACGAGATATATGAACGTAGATGAGGCAAAAGGAGTATGTAAGTATCGTAGCAGGTGACGTACTGTGGTTTCTGCCCATCCCCATAGGAAAAAGGCGTGATTTTGTGTATTTATGTATGTAGATTAATTGCCTAGTTGGTCTAATAGTCACAAAGAGCGACTGCTGAACATGAGGTCTTTGTGATTCTTTATTACGACGTAATGAAACCGAACCATTTGCCACCTACAAGATGGCAAAAAGTTATCGAGCAAAATGGTGCCTACATACTTTAGTTAAATGTAAATAAAATATTTAAAAAAATGTTTTGAATTTTCTTAAAAAATGCGAAAAAACTTTTTCCCAACCTATTATTTTACAAAACTAGTTGAGTTAATCCACAAATAGCCAAACCTTGATAACTAACAAACGAATTTCATTTACGTATTGATCAACTGCTTTTGTTGCATTTTACAAAAATATTTTAGTAATTTGAGTTGGTTATAAGCTACTAAAGTTTATGTTGTCTAATACAAAATTCGGTTTCGGCACTTTGCAACATAATATGTTTTGCTATACTCGAACACACTTGTGACTTTACAGTAGACCCAACTGAAACTATTTTTTAGCGAATAGTTGCTGTTTTTCAACTCTGCTATTACTTTGTTACCAGCTGTAAAGTATTGTTGAGATTTGTGTTGCAAAGTTACTATAAATAAGCAAAAAATTTGGCAGAGATCAACTAATATTGATTATGTTGGTTTTAGAATATTTTTGGTTATCAATAACACAGCAATATGGTGGTGTAGATGGTGATTAAAGTTATGCTGCGCATAACGAAACGTTTTGTTCCCGCTCGCTGACAATTGTGTTAAATCAAACAGTAACGGAACCGGTAGAAACCTGTTCTTCCCGTGTTGCGAGGCGAGTGAGAACGCCGGCGCGTCGCGTGGTTTGAGTTGTAAATGGAGCTGCCGCTGGCAGACGAGGTGGCAGAGAAAACAATCTCGGACTATCTGCGGTCTTGGGGATTAGAAGCTTACATTCCAAAATTTTTGGGTGAGTGTTTTTAACTTCTATTACTTACATAATTAGGACAATAGTGTTTCATTCATTAAATCACTAAGTATTTTAAACAGGTATTAACACATTTCCCGTTAGTTGCATTTCTGCTATTCTTCTTAGATGCGTAGTGTTCGGCAAAGTAGAAAAGCAAGTATTACACATCAGGGTGCCGCACAAGGCAACTGATGTCAAGGTTTACCGCCTAATAGGTACATTCGTAGGCCAGGAAACGGGCAGCAGCGTTTTCTACCAAACATGGAGGTTATGATAGTACCCTCCAGTATTGGAGAACGCTTATGTTCAGCAATGGACTATTATGAGCTATTGTTTGACTTTTGACTCTTCAACCAACTGAGTGAACCTTAAAGCCCTTTATGCAAGTCTTTTGCTTTCCTAGTGAATGATATTATTAACTGCATACCTTCCGCATCCGCACCTACATAACCTAGGGCCTGTCCTCTCCCAACCAACTCTGATTTTTATTTAGAAAAGTCCCTTGGTACTAGTAAACAAGCTGAATAACTGACTTAGTCCGGAGATAAAAAGACAATAGGTAATAAACTTATTATTCATGTGACTAACATCAATTTTACCAATAATTGATGTACCTATAATAAGTATCTGCTTTTGTATGTACCAATTTTCATTAATATTTCAGAAGAGTCCATTGATGTGGAGACCCTCCAAATGTTGTCAGAGGCTGACCTGAAAGACTTAGTGCCAATCATTGGACACCGGGCTAAGCTGACGACACAAATAAAACTTTTGACCAATGTAATGTCAAATGCTCTTTTACTTAATAAATAAATATAATTGTAACACAGTTGTTTTTCTTATTCTATCTCAAGTTTGTAACCGAAATTAGTACCGTTTACGAGGAGTTTTAGTAGGTAAGATTTGGGGAAGGACATATCTTGCTAAAACTTCTTATAAGCCTACTTATAAGAAGTTTAAGTGTTTTTTTTCTTAAAAAAGAAAAAAAAACACTTAAGGCTGATGCTGCAGGGTAGCCCGCGAAATTTAAATTTTCTTACGTTTTTTGCAATTTGCAGGCCAGTGCTAGGTTGTATGTTGATTAAAATATTGTTCGCAATTGTAAGACGTATGTAGTTACAGAATTATCATCATCAAGTCGAAGTAGAACACATCACCATAGTCGAGTATAGGGAAGATTAAAGTCTTATTATAATAATAATAATAATAATAATAATTTATTTATTTCTCACAAAAATTAGTTACATTTGGACAGATATACAGGACAATTTTCAAAATATTCTTGGTTTCATAGTGAAAGCATCTGTGTCTGAACTAGATAAAAAATATCTGTGTCTCAGACATCAGCGCTCTTCCTTATGATGACCATTACAATTCAAGCTTAATTAGACATATTGGTATATCATTGCACAGAAAACTAGTTTTTTAAAATTAAATAATTTAAAAGTTTTAAATAAAATAATCAAAAAGGTATGTGTAGTGTTAACCTCTCGGTGAGTAGTGTGTGAAAGTGAGTGAAAGAATGAGAGAGGGTGAATATAAGAATTTACTATTTCAGTATTTTTAATAAGTTTTCTGTCTCTTCATATGTGAGTTTACTAATATATTTAAAAAGAATACCTTTACATATATTTTTATTTAGCGGGTATACTTTTAGAATGTCATTAATCTTATTGTATAAGTACGGTCCCAGGAAGCAAAAGTATTTGTTTACGTAAGCATGTCTGAAAGAGGGTCGGTTAATAAGACCAACAATATTTCGTCTTCCAGCTAGATCACCTTTTGAGAATTGTAGTAAAGAGTGTTGCTTCAGAACTACAAGAAATACAAACAACTGGCGAACTGTCAGGACCTCACACGACTGATAGACAAGATGAGTTGGGTACAAATAAGGACGAAAAGTACTAACTTTTAGAACAGCCCTCTGGGCTATTTCTAAGGGCTTTAATATAGTTTTATGTGCACCTCCCCAAACCGTAATACAATATTGGAGAATGGACTGTACTAGTGCTAAGTATATTCGTTTCAGTAATTTTGGGGGTGCTACTTGTCTAAGGTTCTTGAAAACGTAGATCAATTTTCTTGTTCTAGATGTGAGCAGGTGAATATGGTCTCTGAAGGAGAGATTACAGTCCACAACAATTCCAAGATATTTCATTGTATCTGTCTTTACTAGTGTGGGGCATGAGCATTCTAAGCTATTACAACAACTATGTGCTGTAATGGAGGGAGTATACGGTAGCTGCACATTTTGAGTGCGCATCGAGAAGATCATATACTGGGTTTTATCCGCATTTAGAGTCAGGGAGTTATTCTGTAGCCAATGGGTCACAACATTGAAACCGTCCTGCGCCTCCTTATATACTTTCTCCCAGGTATCAGCAGAGAACAGTAGAACTGTGTCGTCGGCATATGAGATAATTTTACCTCCTGAAAGGTCTAGATTACAGAGGTCGTTCAGGTAAACAAGGAAGAGTGTCGGTCCCAAAATGCTCCCCTGCGGAACTCCATAGGTGATTGGTAGATCACTGCTGATACAGTCCTTAATCTTAACGCACTGTAAACGATTAGAGAGGTAGTCCTTTAAGAGTTGTAGTTGAATTCCTCGTATACCGAGGCATTCTAATTTTTGGATAAGCAAAGGTGTAGAGACCGTGTCAAATGCCTTGGCTAGATCAAGGAAAATGCCTATTGTTTTTTTACCTGAATCGATATTTTTTACCACATAATCTTGGAGGTCATGGACTGCATCACCAGTAGACTTGCCTGCTCTAAAACCAAACTGGTTGCTGGATAAAAGTTTATTTGATTCCAGGTAAGCAATCAGTCTACTATTTATAATCCGTTCTAGCAGCTTGGAGATCGAAGGCAATATGGAGATGGGTCTATAATTAGTGACACGGTCTCTATCACCCGACTTAAAAATTGGGTATACTACTGACTTCTTTAAGCTCGTAGGAAACTGACCTTTAGCTAAACACAGGTTAAAAATGTGAGTTAATGGACGGATTAAAATGTGTTTGTATTCTTTAAGGAAATTATTTGTTACTGAATCCCAACCAACGGAACATGCATCTTTCAGGTTCAATATTAAACGATGCACTTCAGATTCATCGGTGTCCAGCAAAACAAAGGATTTGGAAACCAGTGTTGAGGGTGCTTTATTAAAGTTCCTATGAGAAAGGTTTGAGCAGGAATGAATACTATCAGCCAGCTTTTTGCCAATAGATGCGAAAAAATCGTTCACCTTCTCTACAGACTCCTTAGTATTTGATGGATTTAATAATTCCGCAGCGCTATGTTTCAATTTAGTTGTATTTGTAATTGTTTTGATCGCTTCCCATATTTTTTTATTGTTATTTCCCGCTTTTGTTATAAGGTCTCTGTCATACACACGTTTGACCTTTTTTAATAGGTTATTGCAATGGTTTCTATACCTGGAGTAAATAATTTTAATGGTCTCGTTATTAGGTGATTGTCGCATTTTTTTATGAAGCCTATCTCTATGACGAATACACCTTAAAAGCCCAGGCGTAATCCATGGCTTTATAATTTTTTGACGTCTTGGATATTTTGTTACAATTGTGTTTAGTAATATAGCCCTTTGAATTGACATAGAGAAGTATTCCATAGCTAGATTTGCATCGGTTGACTTATAGATTGGTGCAAAATCAATTTTTGTGAGATCTGAGGCTAGCCCTACAGTCTCCATCCGGGTCATAGAGACATAAGTATACGTTCTCTTTTGTTTAAGACGCAGGGAGAGTAGGACTGCTTGATGGTCCGTGATTGTCGAGTTTAACACCAGTGTGAGAGCTGATTTTTGTGTTTTTAGCATAACATGGTCAAGGCAGGATTTATCTTGTCTAGTCGGGAGAGAGTGTGCTGGTAAGAGGCCATGAAATGTACACAGATTCAGATAGTCCAGCGACTTTGCTTCATCAGATTCAGGGCAAATGTTAATATTGATGTCTCCAATAATGGAGATGTTCTTAAAACTGCCTAACTTATCTAAAATGTTATTTAATGATTGCAGAAAATTGTCAATATTTCTATTTGAAGGCGACCGATAAATAGCCAGGATTACACTTTCAGTACCAATCCTTATTACAAGACAATTAAAATCACTACAGTTAGGCTCTTCGCAGGTAATACCAAGATTCGATTTACAATAAACTGTAACCCCGTCGTTTTGGTTAGCGCAAAATTCCGTAATGTGCCGACTATAACCATCCAATCTCGGCGCCACTGGGTTGCACGATAGCCAACACTCAGTTAGGATAATAATATCGCAATCAATCTTTAATCTGCTCAACATTGCAACAAAATCATTAAAATTTCGTGATATACTTCGAATATTTTGTGTTAATACTGTCAAGCAATTAGCAGGGTTGGTTACTAGATTGCTACATTCCTCAACGTCACAGTACGGAGATTCAGAGATAGTTATACTATCAATTTCTGAGGCAAAATCAACCATTTTTAGTATAAAAATTTGACGAAGTACCTTGTAGGAATGGACTGGAGGTGCTATTTTTCGACCTTAGAATATTATGAGTACAGCGATTATCTTGAATTAAAATAAAAAGGTCACTGTAGAAATTGATATACGAGTAGGGAGATGCTATACTTTTACGTTTACTGTAATTTAATAGAAATATGTATTTGATAATTTGGCATGAGAGAAAACTTTGTGATATTATGTCAATAAATAGACTTAACATGTGGATTTGTGTTTGTATGGTGTGTGTATAAAAAGGGCAAAGGAAATATTCAAAATAACAATTTAAAACTAAAAGACTATTAACATGCAAATTATGAATTAATACCGGGCTATGTACGCATAAGTATACGACAGGGCATCGAAGGTAGACAAGGAAAGATAGTCATTCGGTTGTTTTTCCCTTTAACTTATTAAGATCAGCCTCCTCTTCAACGCGAACATACTGCATCCCCTCTTTCTGCCTAAGGTAAATTTTACCATATGACGTCCAGCAGAAAGCATAATTGTGGGTACTTGCGAAATCACGGGCCAAAAAGAACAGTCGTCTTCCCTTTGGAGTAAGATAATCCGAGATAAATATTGGTTTCTGAGGGCCTTCTAGATCAAAAATAGAGGTATTAAGTTTATCTTTCTTTTCTTGCAAGGTCAGTTTTTTGAGGTTATTCATAACACTTTCTTTTGTTAAGACTGAGGAAAATTCTACCACGATTGGTTTAACAACATCCGATTTCACAAAGGGCCGATAGATGTCTCTTATATTGGCGGTCTGCAAAGGAATGTTCAATATTTTACTAATTTTGACAACTGCGTTGCAAAGAGTTTCTTTTGTCTCGTTCTGTAGCTTAGGCACATTTCTTATCTCTATTTTTGTCATACAAGATTGTTTTTCAAAGTTTTCTATTTTATCCTCTAGACTTTTTATGTAGACGCATTGCTCTTTGCGTTCCCCCTTCAATCTTTCTAATTCTTTTTGTATATCGTCATATTTTTCAGACAGTGCAGTTAAAGATATATTTATGCTATCATTTTGTTTCATTATTTCGGATAACGAAGATTCCAGGTTTTGCAATTTATTATTTTGCTGTGTAACAAAGTTTTCGAACATTTCCCGCATTTCATTCATAAATTGTGACATTTCGTTTTCGCGCTTTCTTTTCAAACGACTTACATTAATGTTAGAATGAGCAACAACGTTCAAATTGTCTGATACGCTTCCATCAACACTCTCTGTGTCAGTTTCCGACACAGCTGATGTCTTCGGGGGAGTACGGTTTAACGGCATTTGTACAAATACAGTGATTAAGATGCGAGTACCAGGACCGCAGCAAAGAGCGGCGATAGTTACAGTGTGAAGGAGTAGAAGTTGTTTACGCACACAGTGTCAGTCCTTGTGGCTAGTTGTCCTTGAACGGCCCAATGACATGTGAGTGGGCGGGGTTTAGCACTTATCGAGGGCGTGACGTTGCGCGTGGGCAGGTAAGATAATTAGTCGTACCTTGTCAGTGGCCAATTTGCTTTGACGTACCAGGATACTAGGAGCACTGAAGAGGTCGATTAAGTGGCGCTGCTTGTTAGCGCTTCTCGTAAGTGAACGTCCTGCGGTTTATGAGCTCCTAATTTTCTGTGTGAATTAACTGACTCAAATTTTGATTTAATTAATTATTTAAACGACGAAATAAAGATTGTGCACACGTCTACACCAGTTGGTGGTCCGAGGGGAAGAGGATTTATTTATTTATTGTCTGTGTGCAATTATTTTTCCGTCCTGGAGTCATTCGTTTGATATTTTCAGTTTTAGTATATTTAATAATATACATCCATTGGCGTTCTCGATCAGAAAGTTTATAAAAATTATCAAATAAGTCTTGCCTCTCTGAAGAGGTAAATTTGCTGCCACAGTTCATTACATTTGCAAACTGCTTTTCATAATGTACTGGACAGCATCAATTGTAGAACTTTGTTTATTATTATTTATTTTATAAATGGTGGTAGAAGAAGCGATTAAATCGTTGTTTGTTAAAACTAGCGATTGATTAGAAATAGTAGAGGGAGTGTCAATTACTTTTGATGTGTTTTTAAATTCTATCTATGCATTGGGAATCTCCGCTATGACCCGAAAATGTACTTGAGTCGCCGAGCGCGACCAAGTTACCGCCAATACGCATAGTAGGTATACATTTATGTCCCGGACGATAACTATAACAGTGCATTACCGAAAATGTGTATCACAAAATTTACGATAATAAACCTGTAATCGCATTAACCAAGATTTTTTCTGAAATATTTTACAGTAATATTACTTTACCGAAATGTAGCCACAGAATTAAATTTGTAATAATGTATTACGTAATTTTTCTAGTACCTAAATAAAAAATTTAAAATTTCCAAAGAACAAAAGTGTTATATTTCAAAAATGTCGGTAGGACTTTTGTCGCAAAGACGTGTTACCGAAGTGCTCCGCAAATAAATAACATTTTTAGTGCAAAAAGTGACTAATCGGTAATAAAAACAGTCCGAGTCCTGTATAGTAATTGATCTCAACGCGAATAGTGCTATAAACTGACTCCATATTAAGTGAATACAACGTGAAAACACTAAATAACATTACGGTGATTCTTTGAGGTTATAGTGCAAGTGCGGAAGTAAATAGACGTTGACATTTCACATTGACATTTGGCGCTGACAGGTGACGTTGACATATGACACTGTCACCTGACGTTTGACACCTGTCATTGTCATTTTGTCATCCAGCTGTACGGTGTTGCCAACGAAAAGTTAGCTCTCGTTCTCAGAAGCGGACAGACGTGTGCGCATCGTGCTGAGATTTTTAACTGTTTCGTTTTCGTTGTTGCTGTTTTGCGAAACCCTTTCAATTCGCCAACGATGCCTCGCATGACTCGATCACCTCCACAGGGCTCTCCAAATGCCCGTGTTCTACTGGAAACGCGTTCGGAACCAGACCTTTCTAATTCCGTTTCGGCCCCGGACAGTAACATCTTTGATCCGGCAAATATTACCATAAGGCAGAGTACCAAACGTTTTCGTGCCGACGATAGCTACATGGTGCCGCAACCGGATGGATTCGAAGAATTGAAGAGCATGCTGCTGTCCTGGAAGGCCGATCAGGATAAAGTACTTAATAAGTTAGTCGCAGATGTTTCGAAATTAAGACAGCAGAATCTCTCCATTCAAGAGTCAAATGCAGAGATTAAAGAATCCATGAAATTTTTTAATGCGGAGTTTGAGTCCATGAAGTCTCGCTTAAATACCATAGAGGCGGAACATAGGGATTATGTGAGGCGCTTTCGTGAAATGACCTGCAACAATAGCGACACTAAGGTGGCTATCCTTGAAGCTAAAATTGACGCTATGGAACAGCAGGCGCGTCAGTTGAACATTGAAGTTTGCAATGTGCCAGAAAAACGTAATGAAAACCTTGTCACCGTTATGGAGTCCATTGGTAAAGCTATCAATTCACCTGTGTCGCAAAATCAGATTGTCTCCATTCATCGTGTTCCACATGCACAACTACAGGATAACACACCCAAGAATATAATCGTTAAATTCGGATCGCGTATCATTCGTGACAATTTACTAAGCGCCTACCGAAATACGAAGAGTCTCAAGTCTGATCAAATAGGAATTTCAGGCGCTACTAGTCTTTCCATCTACTTGAATGAGCATCTGACTCTGAAAAACAAGGCGTTATTTCGGGAGGCTAAAGTGCTCGCCAAGAAAAATGGGTTCAAATATGTTTGGGTTAGAAACTCGACAATACTTGTTCGAGAACGTGATGGAGACAAGTCATTTGCGATTCGTTCCGCTGAAGATCTCAAAAGGATCACTGCTAGCGCGAAGTCCGGGACCGAAGTTAGCGAGATGGCCGGTGCCGGAAACTCAATGTAGGGACCTGAAATATGCTGCTGTTTTACTTCTTATAGTTAAGTCGTCTTTTTGCCCTTTGCTTTTGCTTGTGGTATCTGTTATAATCTATGCTTTCTCACATATATACAGGTGTTGTTGTCCCTGTCCAATTTGTTGTACCTGCTTGTTTTCATACTTTGTGCTGTTTGATTTATTTTCAATGTTGCTTATCTTCCAATTTCATAAATGCGTGTTATTAGAATGTTTTACTTTAGTACCTAGGTGCTTTCATAAAATTTTCTATAGTCATAATATACTGTACTTCGTACTTAATAACTTTTCAATGTCAATATTTATTTTATTTCAATGTCATTATTGCTGTAAAATTGTAAATATCAATGGCTACTAATAACATTGCGATTTATTACCAGAACTGTAGAGGGGTCCGCACGAAGTTGCACACATTATACATGAATATATTGGCATGTTCCTATGACGTCATCATACTGACGGAAACCTGGCTGAATCCCAGCATCCAGGACAACGAATTTATTGACGATCGCTACACGTAGCGAGCTCACATATATACAGGTGTTGTTGTCCCTGTCCAATTTGTTGTACCTGCTTGTTTTCATACTTTGTGCTGTTTGATTTATTTTCAATGTTGCTTATCTTCCAATTTCATAAATGCGTGTTATTAGAATGTTTTACTTTAGTACCTAGGTGCTTTCATAAAATTTTCTATAGTCATAATATACTGTACTTCATACTTAATAACTTTTCAATGTCAATATTTATTTTATTTCAATGTCATTATTGCTGTAAAATTGTAAATATCAATGGCTACTAATAACATTGCGATTTATTACCAGAACTGTAGAGGGGTCCGCACGAAGTTGCACACATTATACATGAATATATTGGCATGTTCCTATGACGTCATCATACTGACGGAAACCTGGCTGATTCCCAGCATCCAGGACAACGAATTTATTGACGATCGCTACGTGGTCTTCAGACACGATCGTGATCGTTCTGTGACGAATAAAGGTGACGGAGGGGGAGTCTTAGTTGCTGTTCTTCGGGAACTACGCCCTACCAAGTTGTCGGTACAATTCGTTGCTTCAGAAGTTGAACAAGTTATCGTCCACCTGCCTGCTTCCCAACACAATAAACGCCATATAATCAGTGCCACGTACATACCATCACGTACGTGTGAAGAAACATACCAATATTACCTAGAAATGCTACAAGGCTTAGCTATCGATCCCACTACAGACTCCTACTTTATTATAGGTGATTTTAACCTACCTAACGTCGATTGGTTGGACCAAGGGAATTATGCAATCGCACAAGCTGCGAACTCTATTGGGCGTATTTTATTGAATTTCATTAATATAATTAATGGCTCTCAGTACAATGTAACAAAAAACGAGTTAGGTCGGATACTAGATCTGTTTATTTCAAACGTTGATTGTCAGTCTATATCATGTAATGCTCTACTTGACCCCGATAGTCATCATCCGGTATTTTCTGTTTTGACTTGTCTTAATTCTCAATATATTCCACTAAAAAACCGCGCCGTCCGAAGACATAACTTTTATAAAGCTGACTACGAGCGCATAAATTGTGAGCTGGGTAATATCAACTGGGACATGGTGCTTTCTCAACCTGACCCTGATCAAGCTGTTGACATTTTCTATGAGACGTTATACGGTATTATCCAATCACATGTTCCGCTGACAAGAATAAGAAAGTCTGATTTCCCTACCTGGTTTACACCTTCTCTAATACGAATCTTCAAGACAAAGGAACGTGCTTGGATAAAATGGAAGAAGTATAACAATCAGTCGGACTACTTAAGATTTTCTAACTATCGCAAGCTTTTCCACAGGGAGTCATTGCAATGCTTTCGGAAGTACATTCATTCGGTCGAAGACAGCATTCCTAAGAATATAAAGCATTTCTGGTCATACGTCTCGTCTAAAAAAGGAAAAGCCAACTATCCGGCCAGTATGTATCTTGGTAATGTTTCTACAGATGATCCCATAGACATTTGTAATCTATTTTCATCCTTCTTCTCTTCCGTCTATGAACCATCTGCTTTGGATCCTGTCAAGTGGCAACCATTTGATAGCTACTCAAATAACTCGCCTTGCATATCCGACATTTATCTACCCATAGAAGTCGTACACACGACATTAAAATCACTAGATTCCTCTAAAGGGGTGGGACCTGACAGCTTACCACCCAGCTTCTTTGTGAGGACTTGCGATAGTTTGTGTACCGCATTACATATAATCTTTAATAAATGTTTGCATGAGGGTATTTTTCCGGCAACTTGGAAGCGTGCATTCATAACTCCTGTCTATAAGTCTGGCGACAGGAACAATGTAGAGAATTACCGGCCCATCTCAATCCTTTCTACTTTGTCTAAAGTTTTTGAGAGTCTTGTACACGGTGCCATATATCCTCACATTCATCAGCTCATTCTACCCGAGCAACACGGTTTTGTCAAACGTCGTTCAACCACAACTAATTTACTAGTATTTACAAACTATTTATTTGAAAATATGGACCAAAGAGTTCAAGTGGATGCTGTGTATACAGACTTTCAGAAGGCTTTTGACAAGGTGGACCACGCGTTGCTTTTAGAAAAAATAGCTTTCAATGGGATACGTGGTAATTTGCTTAGATGGTTTGTTTCGTACATTTATAATCGTACACAAAAAATAGTAATTAATGGTTATGAGTCAGACCCTATAGTTGTCGAGTCTGGTGTCCCACAGGGATCCATTTTAGGCCCTCTCCTTTTTGTTATATTTATTAACGACATTAGTAATTGTTTTTTGAATTCTAAGTTCTTAATGTACGCAGATGATATTAAAATCTATAAAACTTGTAAAAATATTCAAGATTGTAAACTTTTGCAAGATGATCTCGATCGGCTTCATGTATATTGTAGAAAAAATAAGCTCTTTTTAAGCCTTCCCAAATGTCATACAATCTCTTTCACCAAAAAAAAGAATAAAATTAGATTCAATTATTGTATTAATGAGACAAGCTTAGATAGTGTTACTTCAGTTCGTGACTTGGGCGTCACACTAGATTCATGTTTACACTTTGACATGCACGTCGATAATATAGTAAACAGAGCATTTCGTATGTATGGTTTCGTCATGAGATCATCAAGTGACTTTGTGCGGCCCTCTACGTTCTTATTATTGTACAAAACTTTGATACGGTCCCAATTGGAATACGCTACCCAGATCTGGAACCCTTTCTATGACAAATACTGCTCTCGAATAGAAATGGTACAAAAAAAGTTCCTGCGTTCCATGAATTATAAGTGTCGACATTCAAAAGTTCCCTACACGCAGTTACTCGATCGTTATGACATTCTGAGTTTGAAGTCCAGGCGTTTGCTTCTGGGCGTAATGACACTGCACGGCTTGTGCAACAATAGGTTTGATTGTCCTCACTTAGTAAATAAACTAAGCTACATAGTGCCCAGAACTGTAATCCAACGGGGGGCGCGCGTGCCTCGGCTGTTCCACACAGACATGTGCAAAACCAACGCCGGAGAATGTGTACCCCTTCGTCGCCTTGTAGAAGCATACAACAATAACTATATGGAATTGGACTTGTTTGCTCTTTCAAACCAACTCTTTAAGAAAAAGGCTATGGATATACTTTTTAAAATGGATTAATGTTAATGTTAATATACGCTAGTTTAAATTATGTTACGGCTACCACGCACATGTTTTGTATTTGTATATGTTTTGTCCTTCACTTCCACCCATTCTTTTTATTAATATGTGGACAAAGGTGTGGGTTACATGTTTGTAATGTTATGTTAAGAATTTATTGTATTGCTCTTAGCATGTAACTGTTTTTTGTCCCAAATAAATAAAATAAAATAAAAATAAATAAAATATGAAAAACCGATGGAAATTACCGTAGAAAAAAAAATGAAAAAAATTGCGTAAAGTCAAAGTCAAAGTCAAAGTCAAAACATTTATTTCAATTAGACCATTTACAGACATTAGTCGGTCAGTTAGTCCGAAAAATGAAGCTAGTTGCTCGTTCCAAAACGGAGGTAGGCCTCTATGGAGAAGAACGAGCAAGAAACTCCACGGCACTCTTTTTAAATTAGGTTTTTACAAAATGCTGGTTACAATATTCTTGTTGAGTCTATATGTGAAAACAATGAAGATAAATATAAAACAGTTGTAAAAAATACTAAAAATAAAGATGTAAACCATAGCAGTTAAGAGATGACCAATCCCAACTGACAGCACTCGTTCACGAGCATGACGCATGGATCAGCACCACCTAGCTCAACCATCATGAAGGGAGCCAAGTGATCCAACACACGCGCCACCATCAGCGAGACATTTGAGTGAGCATGACAAGCTCCCAACTGCCATGATCATTAAGTCAAAACACGTAGTACTCAGTAAGTAAAAAAAAAAAACGCTCCATGGTACTCACATTTACAAAATGGAAATAAATGATATTAAATTATACAATACTAGCACTTTCAGTGGACTTATTTGTTATATAATTGTGGTATGTATATAAAAAAAAAAAAACAGTACTCGTACTGATAACAGTACAAGTTATTCAGGTCAACAAAGAGGGTAAGAAACATCATTCTCTTAAAAAATAAAAAATAACAATCCTAGTTAGTGAGCCCGAGTGGCTGTGGAGCAGGACTAGCATTTAGCCAAGCATTTTTGTCCGTGATATAATCATCTAACTTATAATATGCTTGACTACATAGTGTGCGTTTTATGCATGTTTTAAATTTTCTCTCATTTAGTTGGAGAATTTCAAGAGGTATTTTATTATAGCATTTTACACAGTACCCCATAAAAGAAGTGCTTACTTTTGACAATCTAAAACTTGGTTGATCTAATTTGTTCTTATTTCTAGTATTAAAATCATGTCTAACACTAATTTTCTTAAAAAGATGAGGATTTTTGCGAACATGCATTATATTTTCATATATATATTGACAAGGTACCGTCATGATGTTAATTTTTTTAAACAATTCCCTTAGAGATTCGCGTCTGCCAAGATTATAGATGGCTCTGACAGCCCTCTTTTTCAGGATAAAGATAGAATTTATATCAGCAGCCCGACCCCAAAGCAAAATACCGTAAGACATGATGCTATGAAAATAACTAAAATAGACTAGTCTCGCAGTATCCACGTTTGTTAATTGTCGAATTTTTCTGACAACATAAGCAGCTGAACTTAGCCGCCCTGCCAGAGATGTTAAGTGGGGACCCCACTGCATCTTTGAATCGAGCGTAATCCCTAGGAAAACTGTCTTCTCGACGAATTCTAACATGTCCTTATTCAATATAACGCTACATTTACTACTTCTAACATTGGGTAAAGCGAATCTTATGCATTTAGTTTTTTTCTCATTTAACACTAAATTATTAACAGTAAACCAATTGTGAACCTTAAGCATGGCGTTATTTACGTCGTCAAGGTGCTGTGCTTGTCTATTTACTCGAAAAATGAGTGAAGTATCATCAGCGAATAACACCATTTGTGGTTGGTTTTGTAGTAAATGAGGTAAATCATTTATATATACTAAAAAGAGGAACGGACCTAGTATTGAACCCTGCGGAACCCCCATCTTTACTTTTAAGCCTGATGAATTTACACCGTTTATTTGAACTTGCTGTACTCTATCATTCAAATAGGATTTTACCAAGCTAAGTGCTAGATCACCGAGACCGTAATACTCCAGCTTTAGGAGCAGTGTTTCGTGATTCACGCAATCGAACGCTTTAGAGAGGTCGCAAAAGATGCCAACAGCATCCTGCGAGTCCTCCCATGCATTAAATATATGCTTAATTAAAGTAACACCGGCGTCAGTAGTACAACGCCCTCTGGTGAAACCATACTGTTGATCGTGTAGGATGTTGTTACAGTTAAAATGATTGAGCATTTGATTGAGCATCACTTTTTCAAACACCTTGCTGAAAACCGGCAAAACCGAAACAGGTCTGTAGTTATTGGTGTCCTTGCTATCTCCGGATTTGAAGAGCGATATAACTTTGCTGTACTTCATTAAATCCGGGAATATCCCTTGGTCTACGCACAAATTAAATATGAAAGCTAAATAGGGTGCTATTGTCTCAATAATAGATTTACAAACATTAGTAGACATGCCCCACAGATCTTCGGTAGCCTTGATTTTAAGTTGTTTGAAAGCTTTTGTCACGACCATAGGGTTAATATGTTTAAATTTAAATTCCTTAGTGCAGGCTGAAACATTCACTCTTAGTAAGTCAATAGCAGATGAGGGTGAGGAATCTAAGATTTGAGTAGTTTTAATTGGAATATTTGTAAAGAATTCTGCAAATTCTTGAGCAACATCTATATTACTGCTTTTGACACCTTGGGAAGTCTCCAGAGTGTAGTCAGTATTGTGTCTTTTGTTCCTATTTGTTTCATTATTGATGATTTTCCAAACAGTTTTTATTTTATTTTCAGCTGATTTAACTTTGTTGCTAATGTGCAAGGCTTTAGCTGCTTTACATGCATTTTTAAAATTTTTTGAGTAAGTCGCAACATGCTTATTAAAAGATTCAGTATTTATATAAGGCTTAAGGCCATACAACTCAAAAAGTCTTTCCCTGCTTCTCCTGATACCTTTAGTCGTCCAGTCACTAAATAAAAATTTAGGGCAGATAGTTTTAGATTTTTTCTTAAAAATATTATTAAATTCTGTATTAACCATTGAAAAGAATTCTTCATACAAAATATTACCATCACTCATATTAAGACCCTGGACACATAATTTACTAATTAAAATGCTATTAAATTTATTTAAATTACTAGATGTTATAGGTCTCGATTGTATCTGCACTTTTTGTAAAGGTGTGTTGCACTCAAAAGTGACGGTTAGTCCGCTGTGATCCGAAGGAAGATAATTTACTATACCTTTATCTAAGTAGTCACAGCAACAAAAAACATTGTCAATACATGTTGCAGTAGTCGAAGTTATTCGTGTTGGTTCTAGAAACACATTTGACAAATTGAACGATTTAAAGAGACTTAATAATCTGTTGCTATTTGAATTATTTTCTAAGATATTAATATTAAAATCACCACAGATTATTACTGATTTATTACCAGTAGCAAGTTTAGTCAAAACATCCTTCATTATAGAATAATTCTCAAAATTATCAAATATAGAATAATTCTGATAATTTGGGGGTCTGTAAACGCACACTATAACATGCTTATCTAGCTCAACACTGGACAATTCAATAACATGTTCAATTGATAGTTCAACGATGTCTTTACGCGGCTTAGATTTGATACTATTTTTAATTAAGATTAGTGAACCACCACGCATCATGGATTTGCGGTTAAAACAACTACTTATACTATAGTTCTCCAAGTTAATTAGCATTTCATAATCTTTTAACCAATGTTCAGTTAAACAAATAATGTCGAACATTGTTTTTTCTAAAAAAAGTTCAATTTCTAATTGTTTGGAAGAAAAACCTTGAATATTCTGATGAAATAGTTTTAAGGAATGATGCCTAACCCCTTTTTTACAATTTAATATGTGATTACTAGAAGATACCTTGTTGTTAATCAATTTAGCTATATTGTTGTTAGTACCTTCTGTTGTCTTATATTCTAGTTTAAAATATTTCGACGCCCCCAAGGAATAAACCTGTATTATACTATTACTGACTTTTTACTGTTATTCCATTTTCGGAATCTATGGGTCGGGATACACCTATGCAATTTTTTTCGTATTTTTTCTGTGGTAATTTCCAACGATTTTCCTTGTAACACTTTTGTTCTTTGGAAATTTTCCATTTTTTATTTACTAGAAAAATAACGTTATACATTATTACAATTTAAGTTCTGTGGCTACATTTCGGTAAAGTAATATTACTGTAAAATATTTAAAAAAAAATCTTGGTTAATGGGATTACAGGTTTATTATCGTAAATTTTGTGGTACACATTTTCGCGTATTGGCGGTAACTTGGTCGCGCTCGGCGACCAAGTTACCGCCAAATTTAAAAACACCTCAAAAGTAATTGATACTCCCCCTACTATGGGGGAGTATCAATCTCTCTCTCTCTCTGTAATGAAAAAAAAACGTTCAATAATCCAGTAAAGCAATATTATGCCAATAAGTTTTAAGAAATTTACAAGAATAAATCGGTAAGTAAACATTACTGGAATAATATTGATAAGTCAGGATCGTAAGATATCAATACCCTAAAAATTTTATGAAACCATTTTCGGTAATATGTATTTTGGTGAATAACTTATTCTGTGTATATTTAATAGTTACACTTAATACTTTAAACTTTTCGGATAAAAATTAGTTTTTCCGTCATATAACAATGTTCTCATAATTACCTTTTGTTGAAGAGATATACGCCAAAAACACTAAATCATTTTTCCTGTAAAATTTGATTTTTGCGATTACCGGTTTATTCCTCGGGGACATCGATTTGTGCTTACCACGTTTACATTAGTATTATTACTAAATATTGTGGTGCATATAGTGGAAGACTTCGACATACTACTTATGTCTGAGTTAATATTAAAAGCTAATAGCCAAGCTATCTGACGTCTAAAACTAATTGGCAGATACGCTGTATCCCTAGTCGATTTCAATTTTTCAACAAAACTGTTGGTGTCAAAAAATAAAAGTTTGTCACTATGGTGATTAACTAAAAATTCCATATGGTTATTTAATAAATGTATGTTATAATTTTGCCTCTTAGAGAGGTTTTCAAAATATGGAAAAGCACACAGTATTATTTTCCGACACTCAATTTTCAGAATTTCAGTTATCCTATCATAGGTGTATCCCGACCCATAGATTCCGAAAATGGAATAACCGTAAAAAGTCAGTTATAGTATAATACAGGTTTATTCCTTGGGGGCGTCGATATTCACCGTGAAATGTAAAGCGTTGCATACCTACAGCGAAATGATTTTGTTTTGGTAGTACAATCGATTAGTAAATATCTTTACTATGAAAATATAAAAATGGCAGATTCGCAATTGTGAAAAACGAAAGTCGAAAATGAACGCAATCCAATAGTAGTACCTAGTCAAACGCAGCGGCCGAGACCCGAGCGGCTGACGGCGCGGGCGCCAGAACACTGGGTCGTTGACCCTTGCGCTTATCAACAGCTGATTTGCTGATCTTTAGTTAATTTAATGTAACATAACACCCAAAAAATTATTCCAATTTTCCCTTCATACTTTTACAGGCTTAGGACCGTCAAAAATACTTTATTATTACCTACAACTTTACTTACTAAACGAAAAAAAAAAACAAGTTTATTAACTTAGAGAAAATAATTTTGTGATTAGTAAACAATAAAGTATTTTAGTCGCATTTAAAAAATTGGAATCAACTTATTTACAATGATTTTAATTACCTAACCTAATTTCAAAATGTTCACTATTTACAAAGTACTTACCTATACCTTCGCGGTATCGAAGTAGGTGTTCAAAGTGTAAGCCACTACGTTCCACACACAAACGAGCACGTTTAAATAAATTATCTTTTAGTTTTAATAATGTGTCTCTGTCACTTCTAACCACATCGAAAGCGTTCACTATCGCTGTTAGTAACGCGTCCCGATTCTCATATTCTTCACGATAGACCAGGCGTTTTAACTAAGCCCACAAGAAGAAGTCCATCGGAGTCAAGTCCGGGCTTCTTGCTGGCCAAGGCACTGGCCCGCCGCGTCCGATCCAACGCTGTGGAAACACCGAGTCCAGGTGTTCTCGCACGGCGCGCTGGTAGTGAGCCGGGCACCCGTCATGTTGGTAGTAGATATTATCCACGGGCACCGCTACGGGCACGTTGCGCTGGTTAAATATTCCAACTCGCGTAAAAGTTGCTTCGTCTGTCCACATAATGTTTAGATTTTGATTTGTCAATAACCACTCACTAAAACGTATCCTAGCCGCCGCGTCATTTTCGTAGAGCGCATGTACTCTACGAAAATGATACGGATGCAGTTTCTCGGCGTTCAAAAGCTTCCAGACGTAGTATTGACTTACGCCAAACCTAGTCACAGCCATACGTGTACTCCGACGAGGATCCCGTTCGAAGAACTCGATGATCTCCTCGTCGAGCTCTGGCGAATGAACAGCCGATCGACCGCTGCCCTGTGCGTGCGATGGTGTTTGGAATTGGCCATGATCGAGTAGCCGCTGTGTCGCCGCTACTATCGTCCGTCCATCAGGAACTTGGGGATTCAGAATCCCGCGAAGACGGAGCGACTGCAAATGTTGCGGCTCCGCATAAAGTCGCCGAGCAGCAGATGCATTGTAATCCGCTCTAGCGTACAACTGCACCATGGCGACGTACTCCAAATTCGAAAACTCATAATTTCTATCCATCTTACTAGTACAACGTTCGCATGACAACTGAGCGACGAGTGCGCGGCACTGCGCGGCACGGCGCGGCATTTTTTGATCTGTGGCGGCGAATGAAGAGAGTGTAAGCTACGGGCTCTAGTTTATACCGTATCACAAGGCACGAGAGCTTATTTTTCTCTGAACATTTATGATTTATTGCTTTTTACTTTGTCGGTAGCGCATGAGTTTTGAATGATACCTACGTTAGGACGTAGGTATCATTTCGTTGGCTACGTTGCGTTTGTGTGCGTGACAGTGTAACTATTGTTACTCACGCTTTCGAGTTTATGAATATTTTTTTTAATATTTTAAAATAAAAATATTTTTATTTTTTAAGTTTAACTCTACGTTCCATTAGTACTACTGAGGGCGAATCGTTCTGCCGCGTTTTTGCAACGGTTTACATTTCAGGATGTTTAAAGTAAGATGTTCATCATCGATCACTATACATAATAAAAAACTAGGTGTGTTCCTCTGTGGCCGGACCACAGTTTAGTACTCAGATGCTATAGCTCGAAATAATACCTACCTAAAGTCTACTTTCATCGGAATATATATATATTTTTAGTACCTCAAGAGATATCTTTTTAATTATTAATTTATGTAGTCTGGCCGCCAGGCAGTGCTCTCTGGCCGCGCCACCTCAAATTCAATAGAGTATAATGAACTATTAATAAATCAATATCCCAAAAAAAACTACCTAAAGAGTACCTTGCGTAAGACAAATATGGTCCAATAAACCCCTTTAGTTATGGAGTTATTGGTCGTAGGGTGTGGTCCGGCTGGAAGGTATACTCTGCAGCAAGTCAATATTTAATATTAACTATCCATAAATCAATTTATATAATGGTACCTTTTCTCTACTCTTCGTTGATACTTTTTTCTCTCAAGAAACTATTCATTTTGATTAATTAATCTTTACAGTATGTGGCGCGGCTAGGGAGGATTACTTTCAGCAAATATAACGAAATATGCTTTATTTCTTTATGCCAACGAAAACTGCATAATAAGTACTTTATAAAAAGACCAGACATCTATAAACTTTTATTTTTATTACCAACAATGATTTTGAAAAAGGTGTTAAGTACCAATCATCTACGAAACTCGCAAGCTAAGGGAAATGACTTTGTTCTACATAAATATTGCATCAGCCTGGCGACGAGCATGGAAACGCTGAATCGGCTCGATGTGACGCACGGCGCCAACCGGACGGCGGCATCGAATTCAGGAATTTACCTCACTTTTGATTCCCACATCGAACAATTGTCACCAATATATTAGCGATAAATAATTGTAATACTTTTAATTAATAAATCTGTTGCATTCAATTCGGTTTTTTTTGCAACTTGCCTGCCGCTCTGACATAATTGGCGCAGTCGGTAGGATACTCGCGGGCCGGTTCGCGAGATAAACTTCGGTTACGTCTAAATAGAGTGAGCCGCCCGGGCGCCGCAGGCACCTCTAACGAGTATTCGAATCTACACGTCGTGACGTCAGCAAGGGTATCCAGACATTGATACAGCGAGAAAGCCGAGATGCAGTTCATGTGAGTACATTAAAATCTTTTTAGTGGTTTGCTCATCCTAATTTTTAAGTTTCCTGTGTTAATAACTATTCCAAAATTTTCCATCCAAGGGAATCGCGGAGCGTTAGGTTAGAGGGTAGGCAGAATAGTAGGTCTTGTGCTCAAGATTTAAATAGGGATATTAGCTTAAATTCTAGTGGTAGTTTAGAGTATAAGATGGCAGACCTGGATGGTATTTTTAAGGCCCTTCGACTGGTGCCTGAGTTTGACGGTAATGTTAATGTGCTAACCAGATTTATACAACTATGTGACCAGTTAGTAGACGAATTTGTTACCGGAAAGAGCCCATCTAATAAGCTTGTGGAAATAGCCCTTATCAACGGTATACTTAATAAAATAATTGGCCCCGCGGCGCGATTGATAAATTCGAATGGCACCCCATCAAACTGGTCTGGTATACGCAAGTCTTTAGTAAATAACTTTTCAGACCAACGAGATGAGACGGCATTATACAATGATTTGGCGTTATTGTCCCAAGGGTCTGACAGCCCTCAAGAATTTTATGAGAAGTGTCAGAACTTGTTCAGCACGTTAATGACGTACGTTACGCTGCACGAAAATGTGTCAACCACAGTCGAGGCAAAAAGGGACCTCTATAAGAAATTAACTTTACAGGCTTTTGTACGTGGCCTCAGGGATCCGCTAGGCTCACGGATTAGGTGTATGCGACCTGAAAGCATTGAAAAAGCTTTAGAGTTTGTTCACGAGGAGCAAAACGTAGTGTATTTACAGCAACGTGTTAGCCAACTTTCAGACAAGAAACCACCTCCTCAAACTAATCAACATAGACCTTTACCCGGACAAGGTTTTAACATGCCACCAGCTAGACCTTTTGCTTTTAATATGTCCGGACCTCCTAGGGGTCCATTTGGTCATCCAATGATGCCACCAGTACCCATGCAATGGCGGCCTAATTTCACCAATCAATATCAGGCTGGCCCATCACGCACACAGCAAATGTTCCGTGCTCCGGTTCCTAATGATAACCAGAATAACGCACCTAGATTCGTGCCACGTGGCAACGCGCCCGCGCCGCAGAACAATTCTCAGCAGCCTAGACCTATGAGTGGCGTCAGCCACTTCGTACCAAGGCTTTTACCATCTAGTAACGCAATAAGGGGACACGACTGGGCTAAGTCCGGTAATCCCCCGCCTAATAATTATTTCAGAAGTAGGGAAATGAACTTCAATGATTTCTCTAATTATTACGATTACGAAGATTACGTTACCGATTATTATTCCTACTATGAGCCAATGACTGAATACTATGACGGATATTACTTTGCCGGTTATGATCAAACCTGTCCTCAGTTGCCCGAACCACCCAACGCGAACGTTATGGTAAATGATGAACCAACTAAAACGACTACAACTGTAAAAGAGGATTTTCAAATCGCCCAGAAATTAGACAAACCAAAATAGAAGTTAATCTCCAAACGCAACGCCAACTTCCCTACTTACAAATTCAAAACCCACCTTTAAAGCTTCTCATAGACACAGGAGCTAACCAGTCTTTCATTAGCCCCCATGCAGTTGAAACTTATTTTAATAACATACAACTAAATTATGACCCCTTTGAAGTTTGTAATGTGCACGCGGTGACGCGTAGCAACTATTCAATAACCTTACCTTGTTTCTCAGAGTTAAACGATAGTGACCACATCACGCTTTTTATATACAAGTTCCACGATTATTTTGACGGACTGATAGGGTCAGACTTATTAGATAAATGGGAAGCTTCCATTGATTTTAAGACAAAGTCGTTAGTAACAAAGCATGCATCGAATCCTATACAAGTCTACGACTCGCGAAATGCTAACTTATACGAAGATATTATACCCGCCGGTTCTTCGAAGTTAGTTAAGTTACCGATTAATATTGAAGATGGAGAAGCTGTCATTCCAGAGCAGATTATATCTAACTGTCACATTAGCGAATGCTTAACTACCGTAAAAAACCAGAGAGGTATTTTAGAAATTCATAATACAAATCGTAGCGATGTCATCTTCTCCATGGATCGCCCGGTGTCCGCGCAGCTTTATAATACTGAGTGCACGCGCACCGAACAAGCGCCCCAACGCGTAAAGGAAGTTCTATCGCGATTGCGCACCGATCACCTTAATAAAGAGGAAAGAGCTAACTTAGAACATTTATGTGCTCGTTACGCAGATGTATTCTATCTGGAGGGAGAGAACTTAACTTTTACCAATCAGATCAAACACTCAATTAAAACTAGCGATGAGATTCCTATATACACCAAAAGCTATCGGTATCCTTTCGTGCACAGACAAGAGGTACAAGACCAAATTAGTAAAATGTTAAGCCAAGGGATTATTCGACCATCAGAGTCGGCATGGAGCTCGCCTATATGGGTCGTCCCTAAAAAGGCAGACGCTTCAGGCAAGACTAAATGGCGATTAGTCGTTGACTTTAGGAAGTTGAATGATAAAACTTTGGATGACAAGTACCCCATACCAAATATTGCAGATATTTTAGACAAATTAGGCAACTGTCACTATTTTACCACCCTAGATTTAGCAAGTGGCTTTTACCAGGTAGAAATGAGCCCCCCAGACATTCCAAAAACAGCGTTCACCGTGGAACATGGCCATTTTGAGTTTTTAAGAATGCCTATGGGTCTGAAAAATAGTCCATCTACCTTTCAGCGGGTAATGGATAATGTTCTTAAGGATTTACAGAACACTATATGCCTCGTCTATTTAGATGACGTCATCGTTTTTTCTACGTCACTACAGGAACATATGATAAATTTAGAAAAGGTGTTTAACAGGCTACGTGAGTCCAACTTCAAAATCCAGATGGACAAGTCTGAGTTTCTCAAACTTGAAACCGCTTACTTGGGCCATGTTATTAGCAAAGATGGCATTAAGCCGAACCCTGAAAAAATATCCGCGATAAGACAATATCCAATACCTAAAACACCTACCGAGATCAAACGATTTTTGGGTCTTCTCGGATACTATAGGAAATTTATACCGGATTTCGCTAAAGTAACAAAACCTATGACGCAGTGCTTAAAGAAAGGCTCCAAAATCACATTAAACCATGACTATATTAACTGTTTTGAAAAGTGTAAAACACTCCTAACCAATGACCCTATTCTAAAATACCCAGATTTTACGAAAGAATTCATTCTAACAACCGATGCATCGAACTTAGCTATAGGAGCTGTCCTATCTCAGGGTACGATAGGCACAGATAAACCAATTGCTTTTGCTTCTAGGACGTTGAATAGTAGTGAAATCAATTACAGTACCATCGAGAAAGAACTTCTTGCGATCGTCTGGGCTACCAAATACTTTAGACCGTATCTCTTTGGTAGGAAATTTAAAATTGTTACAGACCACAGGCCTCTCCAATGGGTAATGAATATCAAGGAACCCAACTCGCGTCTTACTCGATGGCGCCTGAAATTGAGTGAATATGATTATTCGGTGGTATACAAGCAAGGAAAATGCAACACTAATGCTGATGCATTATCCCGCATTGAACTAAATAATGAGGAGGCTAGTTCCATTATAGCCAACCCTACCGAAAAACCATCTTCACTATTAAATAATTCAAGAACCGATACAATTCACACCGACGCTGAAAATCCAATATTAGAAGTCCCTATAACTGATTTCCCACTTAATAAATATCACAAGCAAATCGTTTTTACATTGGTTGACGACGTGAAAAATCGCCCTTCTGTATCAAAACCGTTTGAGTCACACGTAAGGACACACATCCAGATTTCTAAAAGCAATCTTGAAGAGGATGTCGTAAACGCCGTAAAAGAATACGTTAATCCCAAGGTAAAGACTGGTATTCTCATTAATCCCCCATTGGCAATGTACGAAATTATCCCCGTTATTCAGAATAAATTCAAGAGTTCAGCTATGGACTTAGTTCTAACCAAACTAGAGTTAGACAATGTTAAAGACTATTTAAAACAACAAGAGATAATTCGCAGCTATCACGAAGGCAAAACTAACCATCGCGGCATTAATGAGTGTTATCTGTCTTTATCCAACAAATATTACTGGCCGAAAATGAAAGAGCATATAACGAAATTCATAAATGAGTGTAATGTGTGCGGACAAGCCAAATATGATAGAAACCCCACTAAACAAAAGTTCCATATTGTGCCACCGCCAACTAAACCATTTGAAATAGTACATGTCGATTTATTAAGTGTCGAAACGCAGAAATATCTTACGATCATTGATGCATTTTCCAAATATGCTCAAGCCTATCACCTAAAAGATTCTACAGCAGTTAGTGTAATACAGGCTCTTTTAATATTCAGTACGCACCACGGACTCCCCATAACCATTGTTACCGACAGAGGTCCAGAATTCACCAACCAATTATTTTTAGAGTTTATTAAAACGCACAAAATTCAACACCACAAAATACTAGCATGCACACCAAATGAAAACGGAATGGTGGAAAGGCTGCATTCTACACTCTTGGAACATCTGCGCATCTTAAAGCTAGAACACCGTGGAGAGTCTGTTATAAATCTAATGCCATATGCAATTCTTGGGTACAATAGCTCTATTCATAGCTTTACAAAGTGCAGGCCCTTAGATATAATTACTGGTCATTTAGATCCTCGCAACCCGTTAGATATAAATCTCACGGAGAACGCACTACAGTTATATAGCCAGGAACATCGTAGTAAAATGCAGAGAGTGTTTGATATGATTAACGAGTCCTCCTTACACGATCGTACACGAATTACCGAAAATATTAATAAAGATCGGGAACCCGAACAGGAATATTCGACGGATCAACAAATCTTCATACGAAACCCGTCGGCTAGCCGTCAAAAATTAGCCCCTAGATTCACGCGCGATACAGTATTAGCCGACCTACCGATCCATATTTATACTAAAAAGAAACGCGGGCCCGTCGCTAAGTCCCGCCTGAAACGGGTTCCTAATAGTAGCCGCTTGTTACAGGATTGCCCTTCTGATCCTGACCCTGAGCCCGGCGCAAGCGGAAGAAATAACGTTTGACAGCCTGGATAACGGACCAGGCATCTTGCCCTTCATGTTAGGAAAAACGAGAGTTATTTCCCATTACCACTCATTTATCCAACCGGTCAACCTAGATGTTATTCATAATAATATAGATTTAGTAAGAAAGCAGCTAAACGATATTTCACCACAGTTCCACAATAAAACGCTCTCTTTATACGAACCACATATCGAATATCTCTATAGCAAAATCACGCAATTATCCGACCAGTTAAAACTGTTCCAGTCAAATCGAGTCAAAAGAGGTCTTATCGACGGATTAGGTTCCGTTGTTAAAAGCATCTCCGGTAACCTAGACTATACAGACGCTATTCGTTATGATAATGCAATTAAAACCCTACAAGAAAACGAGAATAAAATGGTCACGGAACTTAATAATCGCGTTAGCCTAAATAAGCATTGGATGTCCCAAAATTCGAACATACTTGACAAATTGGTACATAATCAAAACAAAATCAAGATAGCCATAGATGAGATCATGGTTAGTGATTTACGACAGGAAAAGGACCTTGTTAAGTATGCCCATCTGGCTCAATTTATAACAATGTTAGCAGATAATATCGAATCATTATCTGATGAATTGTTTAGGTTAGAAAATTTACTAGCTTTTATACGTGCCAAGAGCACACACTTTCGTATGTTTAGATTAGATATGTTTAATAGAATGATAGAACAGTTAAATGCTCTCTATGGCAGAGAACATGTGCTGAATATTAGTTTTAGAGAATATTTTGATATAGTTAAATTAGGTTACTACTATAATGGCCAAAATTTAGTATTGGTATTTAAGCTCCCGGTTGCCCATCCGTATACCTATGACCTTTACAAACTATCCATAGTTCCCAATAAAGATAACCGAGTGCTGATCCCTTCATACCCCTTCCTAGCAATTCACGACAAAGATTTTATGTACATAGAGGCAGAATGCCCGAAGTCCAGCCAATACTATCTCTGCGAGGACAGAATTAATCAACACTACAAGAGCCAAGGCGACTGTATCCATCATCTGATAACTACGCAGCAAATCGACAGATCCTGCCAGTACACCATAGCCAAATTAAGAACTGAAGCTGTAGAAGCGCTCGATGATCGACACTATGTAGCAAGTTTTCCTGCATCTACAAAAGTCCGATTATCCTGCATCGGAACTCAGTATAACACAATACAAGGAAGTTATCTCATCACGATTCCTAAAGGATGCGACGTGCAAACCCCAGATCTAACCCTGGCCAACAAAGACGACCGGTTAAGAGGACAAGTACTGAAGATTATGAACATTCCACCCAGTAACGTCACCAGCCACGATACCGATGCCAAAAGGTTAACACTCAACTCTGCAGATCTTCGCAGCCTCCATGTTGCTACCGAAGAGATATCTATGGAAACGCCACTGACCCTGAACGAATCGGGCATCAATAGCGTGTACTATACTATCACACCGCTATACGTTATACTATTAAGTGCAAGCGCACTGGGCATTGCGTTCGCAATACGAAACCTCATAAAACGGCGTTCACTAGAAGCGACATTAGAACAGACAAATAACGAAGTGGAACGCGGCGATATCTATGCCGAAGTTAGCAACCACACAGCTGCCGCTCAACCAAGATTATCAGCGCTATTCTCGAACCTGTCTTCTAATAGTCGCTGATCTTCGGGAGGGAGATGTTAAGTACCAATCATCTACGAAACTCGCAAGCTAAGGGAAATGACTTTGTTCTACATAAATATTGCATCAGCCTGGCGACGAGCATGGAAACGCTGAATCGGCTCGATGTGACGCACGGCGCCAACCGGACGGCGGCATCGAATTCAGGAATTTACCTCACTTTTGATTCCCACATCGAACAATTGTCACCAATATATTAGCGATAAATAATTGTAATACTTTTAATTAATAAATCTGTTGCATTCAATTCGGTTTTTTTTGCAACTTGCCTGCCGCTCTGACATAATTAAGGTGCACTTTTTGGTTTTTGTTTACCTATCTACCTAAGAATAGGTAGTTAATTTAACGAAATGAAAATTTTGGTTTAAAATAAACAGTAAGTATACGAAAAACAAATATATATTTTCATAATCAAATATTAACAATTGTTAATACAAGGTATTGTAAATGATGGAAAAGTGTTTTATATAACAAACTAAAGTCAATAGATTGAATTTAAGCATTTAACTCTTTAAACAAGAAATAACTATGAAAAAAGTAAAATAACTATAAAATATAGTCAATCAGTATTACAAATAAAGGAGTTTTGAAGTTATTTTCCAACTTTAAAATGCAAGGCCTAAATTAAAAATAAACATTTTGATAAAAATCAGTTATAATTCACAATTTTGCGTATAAAATACAATGAACATTCATTTGCTGGATTTTAGTTCTTGTAACTTTAGTACTTAAATCATCATATGTTTCCCAAATATCACCCAGACGCTTGCAGTGAGCGACGTAATGGCAAATATTTGGTAAATACTCAATCACTGACAACAGTAAAAATAATTTTCCTTGTAATGTCATAGTGTCTGGAATGTCATTTAAATCAACGCCTAAATCAATTTCAAATATTAATAAATCATTCAATGTGTAGTTAATAATTTGTTTACCGGTACATTTTACACCATCGTCATTACTTTTAACACATAGCACACCTGAATCAATCTCTAACATTGTTTGAGCCGATTCTTCAAGGGCTGAAATGCCTTTATCAGACAAAATTAGTTCATTCAGTGGCATGTACGAACATACTCGTTGAGATGTGGAGTTGTCCTGACTGCATTGTGTATTTGTGCATCGTTTTTCCGATATAACTATAGGAATATCTTTTAATAAAATTTTGTCTAAAACAAAAGTAATATTCGACATACAATTTATGATCGTCAAGACATTTGTGATTGTTTTGTCAAAATAGTATTTGTTTATAATATTGGCTCATATGCTGTATAAATCTATGGGATCTTTATTAGCAACAGACTTAATAAGTGTCATAAAACCGGATGTTTTTGTTTCTATTAGTTTGCGGATGTTCATTCTATCTATATAAGCAACTGCTAAAGATTGCACCAGACAATCGAAGGCGCAAGTATTTTCTACAACAACGCCTTTAATACCAGTTGAACTACTACTTCCATTTACCAAAAAATCGACAGACTTATTTTTGGACCGCAGCTCTCGCTTTTGATTTTCTTGTTTTCCTATAGTCAGGCCTCGCCAGTTCTCTAGAAGGATGGGTTCATCAGACATGACAGATTCTTGCGAAAAGTCACTTGACTCAACTTTAGCTTTTTCAGTAGCCTTTGTTTTCTGTTCACTAATATCATCACTGAATTTGTTCTTTAAATCCCCAGATATATATTCATGGTGCTTCAATAGGAATTCGTCCACCCGTAGTCTGTCGTTGGGACTTTTCAAAAGAGTTTTAATATTTTTGAAATAACTTTCCACGTCTGAACTGGTTGATGTCACATTTTCTGTATAAACAAACGACAACATCACATTTGACCAAATTGGCAATCTAGACATTAGCCTCTTAATGAATATTAATAAAATCAGGTAAGTAATACAAATTTTCATATATCGTTTTTATCTCAGATAATTGCAATTCAAGTGAAACTTTGTCAACTTTCATGGTAAATTCTTTCATAAAGTCTGAGGTAACATTTTCAATTTCTTCTGAGTTGAGTAGGTCGTTAATAATTGTATTCACTTCCTCATTCACCGTGACCTCATCATCATCTTCGTCTTCTCTATTTGTATTACCTGTGTCTGTCTGTAGCAACTCCTGTAAGCTTTGGTTACATAACGTAGGATGCCCGTTAGAATCTTTTCCTGTGTATCTATTAAGTGCAATAACAATAAGATTTTCCATTATCAATTTGATTTCGCCGAACGATGAAGAATCTTTGATTTTGCAAATATATTTTATATAAAATTTCATAACCCTTTCGTCAACGTATTTGAAACATTGGTAATTATAAAGTATTTTCACAAAATGCGATGTGTCCAAGCGAATAAGGCAATGATTTGTTTTTATTTTTTCTTTTTTCATTAGGACATCAAAGCAATATGCAATATAATCCTTGGTAGATTCGAAGTCAGTAAAAGCTTTAATGATTGCTCCAACTAATGCTGCCGAATCATCGCAAACTACTTCATCAGGAGTTTTTTTGGTACCTATCCATTGTTTGAGCCATTTGTATATATTTTCTAACGTATGCAAATCAGTTATCATTTGAGTTACCGGTACACAAGAATTTCCTGTTTGTAATACAGCCACGTAAAGAAAAATGTGCTTAGCCACATATATTTGTGCAGGATCTCTAGGAGGTATTATTTTTTTAAATATTGACCCTGTAGCGTCAATACTGAGCTTTATTCTTTTATTACAATTGACAAGATGACAATAATATTTTTCTTGTTGATCCGTCCAATAATATAAAATGAAAGGCAAAGCACAAAATAATCGAATCTCATTCTTGTATAAAGTACTACCCATAATCCATAATGAAAGTACAACATTCTTGTCCAAATAAGCTTCTTGTTTTGATCGTTGCCTGATATTCTGCAATGTCTTTAATGATGGTACAAATGGTGGCTCATAGGTGTCATCTTCGTTCATGACTTTGTTTACTATTTTGTTCCGAATTACGATCGCATGTTCATTAATCAGTTTTTCAGACAGCTCTTCTTTTTTCTTTTTAGTCAATTTATTTTTAATCTTTGGATCATGCACAATATTTAAATCACCTACCTCAATAATACATTTGATTTTAGCATGAGTTTCTGATGCTTCTGTTGACTCTGCTTTAATTTTAGCTCCACATTGCTTACAATATCCACTGAATCGAATATTGTAATCAACAGCTGAACTGCGTTTAAATATCCAAGTACATTTTCGCCTTGTTTCCTTCCACAAAATCTCACTCATAACGTTTGTCCACTTATGTTGAGGTAAAACTGTCTTCTTGTGCCGCGTTACTGATGGTCTAACTTTATCTGTTCGCGAACAATAGCTAGTGACTGGTCTTATATTTTGCCAATCGGATAATGATATTTCAAAATTTTCAACGGCATAGTTATCTTGTACAGAAGACTTTGGTGAATCTAAGTCTTCAGATGTCAAATTATCATCATATTCTGGAGAAGAACTTTGTTTTATTGTATTATTGAAGAAATAATCAATATTCTTTTTTAAAGAAAGATAAATAGCTTTCACGCTCATTCGACATGATAAGTTTTTGCGAATATCAAGAAAATCTTACTTGATGGTGGTGGCAGCAAATCTTTATCTTTAAGTTGGTCTTCATATTTTTTTGTTCATCAAGGGAAACTGATAGCACTTTTCCGCGTTTTTTCTTGTTTTCACTCATTTTCGCTGTTGTTATAATGGCCGATACAAAATAGTAGGAACAAACTACTGAAGTAAAAATATATTCAAGCTATGATAATAAAATAATAACAAACTACCCCCGTACGTAAACTATTGTACTGCACATTCTGCTGACATTGTAACGCTTATTCTATTAACTTGTAATACAAATTGCTTACAAAATATTGGAAGGCGTTTAAATTTATACTAAGTTCCGCAATTTATAAAACCTATTTTATTAACAATTTTTTATTGTTAATATTTGATTATGAAAATATATATTTGTTTTTCGTATACTTACTGTTTATTTTAAACCAAAATTTTCATTTCGTTAAATTAACTACCTATTCTTAGGTAGATAGGTAAACAAAAACCAAAAAGTGCACCTTTTTCAAAATCATTGTTGGTAATAAAAATAAAAGTTTATAGATGAAGTCTGGTCTTTTTATAAAGTACTTATTATGCAGTTTTCGTTGGCATAAAGAAATAAAGCATATTTCGTTATATTTGCTGAAAGTAATCCTCCCTAGCCGCGCCACATACTGTAAAGATTAATTAATCAAAATGAATAGTTTCTTGAGAGAAAAAAGTATCAACGAAGAGTAGAGAAAAGGTACTATTATATAAATTGATTTATGGATAGTTAATATTAAATATTGCAAAATTGACTTGCTGCAGAGTATACCTTCCAGCCGGACCACACCCTACGACCAATAACTCCATAACTAAAGGGGTTTATTGGACCATATTTGTCTTACGCAAGGTACTCTTTAGGTAGTTTTTTTTGGGATATTGATTTATTAATAGTTCATTATACTCTATTGAATTTGAGGTGGCGCGGCCAGAGAGCACTGCCTGGCGGCCGGACCACATAAATTAATAATTAAAAAGATATCTTTTGAGGTACTAAAAATATATATATATTCCGATGAAAGTAGAGTAGGTATTTTTTAGGTAGGTATTATTTCGAACTATAACATCTGAGTACTAAACTGTGGTCCGGCCACAGAGGAACACACAAAAACTAGTGATCGATGATGTTCACGATATTTTTTTTTTTAATTGTTATTCTATAATAGCTGGCCGGTGAGTAACAAAAGTTTAGGAATAGGTACATATTTTTAAAATGGCACAATATCAAAAGTATTTTTTCATTTAATGGAATGCCATGAAAAACCATGGAGAACCACTTTTTTTACCTGTAGGCATACATATAATACATACATAATATATACATACATAAATTCACTCCTTTATCTCATGAGGGTAGACAGAAACCACAGAACGCCACCTGCTACAAGCCTTAGTACTCCATCTTATTATTATTTTATTTTATAGGTCAACGAAAATCTGATGGCATTACAAAAGGAAGAATTTCATACGACTATAATACACTTCGTAGAGTTGACCGGTAAGTTTGATCGAGATATTTAGTTAATACTTAATACTTTTTATTCCTTTTTTTAAATAATTATAAATCCATGTATATTTTCCACGCTTGGTAAAAAGAGGAGAGGAGGAAAGAAGAAAATTAACTTGGATAGTTTCGTTTAAGAGTTGATCAGGAATAAAGGAAAAGAATTATATATGTATATTCTGTAGATTTTAACGAAATAAAAGAAAAAGTATGCAGGTTCGTCATGAACAGTGAAGTTTTTTTAGAAACCAATGGATGGTTTAAATGTATTTTAGTTTGTAAAGTTAATAGTCAAAAAATCATGTTTCTTGACTGCACCTACAGTACAGTTCTACTATTTTAGTGTCTGTTTTTAATGTCCAAATAACACTGCCTTTCTGTTCCGGTTAATGTCCGAAACGGCTGGACCGATTTTGATCACTGGCAGATAGGTGATGTTATAGAAGAAACTTAGGCTACTTCTATTTAAAATACAATTTAAAAGAATAAGGGACCCTTGCAAAAAAATGCAAGTCGCGTGTATAAGCTAGTTAATAATAAATAAGCTTGATAGGTAATGCACTATTGACTTATTACTCATG
This sequence comes from Hoplodrina ambigua, assembly GCA_949774945.1. NCBI lineage: Eukaryota > Metazoa > Arthropoda > Insecta > Lepidoptera > Noctuidae > Hoplodrina > Hoplodrina ambigua. The sequence goes on along the minus strand of OX458964.1, from coordinate 6,265,612 downwards.
AGATATTAAGTATAATCTAATACTAATGACAAAATAAAAGTATCAACGTAGTTTATCCAACGTCCCCGGAATGGCGGAATAGCACGCTACAAATTTTGTTCCCTTATAAGCCTTGAGAGTCTAGTATAAGAGATTGAGATTGTAGTAGTACCTAATACCTATTCCACCATGCGTCGGATCAAGGCAACAGACTTCTGAGCGTTCCTGCGGCTTTTTATGACTTTAATGCTGAAACAATAATGTAACATTTTAGAAAATAAAGGACTGTGCCAGGCGCAATAGCATTCCATACATATTAACCTTTTAACCGCCTACGTCGGATTAATCCGACAAATATTTTCGGGCCCATTTCGTCAAAGTCGGATTTTTACGACCAAAATATCACTGCTCGTTTAATCAGCTTTTTTATTTAATTACGCTGTATTCTATCAAAAATATGTTAATATTAGGTAAATAGTTAACTAAGTAATCCTTTACAGTTTAATACACTTTAGTCTCTTAATTAGAAGTCCTAGAAATAATGACCAAAGTTAGATGAATTACTAACATTATTTTTAGAAAATTGTATTGATGTGCAACGCCCATGACGACAAAATCCGTCATGAGGGAAGGGACATATGCCAAGATTTACCGATACCAAAATAACATAAATCAAAATATTTCTCGTTATACTGACTAATTTACTTTAAAACAAATACAGCAATTGTTAATAAAACATTTTTTTACAAATATTAGTGAGTATTTCATTTAATTCCTTTAAAATTAAGTAAATTTCCCGCCCCCTATTACATGGGACTAAAAAAATAACTGGCGAAATGTGGGTGTACTAATGGGTACACCCACAGGGTAATCCCCGAAGGGTTAGGCAGCCTAACCCTTCGGGGATTACAGGCGTGATGTTATGTTATGTGTAATTAAGTAAATTTACTTATGAAATGTCAGCGATTGAATTGATGGTTCCCATCCCTAGCCTACATGTTCCGACACTTACTTTGTTAGGACGCCCTGCGCCTCAGTCGGATAAAGACGACCGCTTCTTACGTCATAAACGAGTGCCGACTTCTGGAATTTTCCATCAGTGTTGTGCTTGTGCATGAAGTTTTACGTTCGTATGTCGATAAATGTACATTTTGTCATGACGACTACTGAAGAGTTAATACGAATTCTAGAAGGCGATGAAAATTGTTTGGGGTTCGGTCGGGATGGCTTGAATTATCAAAGAATTGGACTCTTTTATAAAGGTACTATTTATTTAGCACTGTACACGTCATGATTCAGGTTGACGATGGAAGAGAGCGGGAGACCTCGTCCTTCCATAGACAATAACATATTTTTATAATCATAGACTACAACAAAAATGAAGAATTTTTATTTTTAGACCTTGAATCAGCTGTTCCCTACATTCATGTTCGTATCGCCAAACTCTTCTCTTGACTGACTTTATTGTGAGTAGCCTAAGTACTAATTAATTAATCGTTCAAATTTTTAAACACTTTTTGTTTACTGGCTTGCGAAAAATGCCGAATAATTTCGTAAGGTAAGTAGTATTCAAGTAGGTAGGTACCTATATCTCTACCAAGCTAAGTTTACCCCTCGCTGGAATGCGGTGTGTACCCGGTACCTACGTATAATATAATGTTAAAAACAAAAAATGCAAAGTAAAATCTAACAAATATTTGTTTACTTTTTTAAAGTCATAGCGAATCCTTTTTTGCAGCCCATACCTAAGCGTCAGTGTGACGTAAATGACTCGGGGTGCAAACTAAGCGCCAGTTTCACCATACTCTGTTAGTTAGTTTAATGCCCTGTTACATGTATTGACCAACTGTTAAGGGTAATGAGTGTTCCACCACGTGTTAACGGAGGTTTACCCACCTTGATCGGCTGTTAAATTTAACTACTGCTCTACAGGTCCGTTACATTGGTAACAGACGATTACTTTGCCATACTTTGCCGTAAAGATGGACAGAGCACGTAATTATATTTTCCAAAATCAAAATGTTTTACGAAATCTAGACAGTTTGGATAATTTAGTAAAGCGACTAGAGTATACAAAGAACGGCGAAATTACTTCGAGGAATATGATGATGTGGATTTTTGTACAAGGTTTCGTTTGACGAAAAATTCTGTTTTGTATGTTTTGAGTTTGATCGAATACGCATCAGATCGGTAAATAACTTCACTTTAACTAGGCCATTTTATACAATAAATTATTTATACCATTACTTACTTCATTTTATACCCGAAAATTGTAAAATAACCTCAACAGACATTACAGACAAATGGCAGTCCATAGCATATGGGCCAATATTCGTAAAATTGAGCAGAAATAAGTACATAATAATGTACATCCTACTAATTTTATAATGTAAACATTAAAGTTTGTTTGGATGGGTATGTTTCTCTTTCACACAGAAACGAATGAAAGGATTTAGATAATATTTGGTACACATATAGTTTATAATCTGAATTAACACATAGGATACTTAGTTTTTATTCCGATTATCCCGTGAGATAATTTTCGAGTTGTAGTGGGTGAAACCGCTTGCAACAGCTAGTACCTACTTAGTTAGGTACTGTTAATATTCTTAGACATGCAATGTATTTCTTGTTCCTTTTTTGTCCAATAAATTGTTTTTATATTAATAAAACAGCGCCTCAAAAATTAATTACTTATTTATAAAAAAACTTATTTTTATTCGCAAATAAATTATTTTGAAAAGTTTTGTTCTGAATTTGCTGTAATGTTGACATATCAACCAGCTAAACGGAAAAGTAATCCGGTTGTATAATGCATTGCAGAGAGCGAGCAACACTTTAATACAGTCTGGTTAGTTAACACGCGAAATTATATACGACTAGTTGAAATACCATTCAAATCGACATAGATGACATAACAGACAAAGGCATTTTGTTTTAGTCGCTTTATATTTTGAATGAATATTTTAAATGTCATTCAGTTGATGCTTGATCAATAAATGATCTGTTAAATTTTCACCATGGGACACTCATTATTTTAACAGCGCTGTTAAATTTAAAGGCAAATTAGCTTGGTGAGATGTAGTTGTTAGTTAACCACGCTCGCAAATGCAAATGTCGTTATTAAATCGAAATATCGACATCGCAAAGTTAAATATTGCACATCCCTCTTACTTGTAGGTATTTAATTTTCGATTCACTGTGCCGGGCGCTCGGGGCACGCCAACTGTTTTGAAGTCGGGCGGTTAAAAGGTTAAGGTTGTTGTCCTAGTAAAGAAAATGTGATAAAACAGTTTCATACACTGTGAGATAAAACTGAACCGACGAATAATTATCTGATTACGAAATGATCGGATTGTTTCTTTTCAACGATTTATTTCCATCAATAGGAATCGGAAGTAATTTATTTTCTCTTTAATTTAGTTCTTCTAAACCACATGAAATACATTTTCATTATGGTTTTGACCATCTTTTACAGAATTTAATTCCGGGTAGAGTCTGGTAAACGAAAGCTGACCACATGAACGCGCCGCAATTAAAAAAAACATATTAGTAAAATAAGATAAAAACTGTTCTGAATAACGAAGTTGATAGTAGAAAAAGTGGTTTATTGTAATTAGCAAATGAAACATCAATTCAGTTCAATCAGTATCAATTCAATTTATTCAGGTTACAGTTTTTTTTTAGGAACGACTAATTATTACAATTCCAATATTTAGTGTCATAAGGAACATTTAGTAACACATAATAAGAGAAAAAAAATATATAAAAAAGGTGTTTTGCCCCATCTTGCCCCATGGTGCTGGTAAGATGGGGTACCCCCCTGAGGTAAGATGTGGTGATGAGAATGATCACAGGGAAAGATGATTATTTGAGCTGGCAGAACTCCCAGTCATGGGTGGCTTCGTCATCATCATCATCATCTATTTCTGCGCAGCTTTAATGAGCCCATCGTCCACATAATAAGCATGATATCCTCCTTTCAATGGAAACGGAATATACTTGGTTAATTAATAGGTATGGGTAAGTTTTCATCAGATTTTTCGTTCCATACTGGGCGAGCAGCCTTAACTTTATTCAATAATGTCGTCTGTGGCACATCAAATTGTTTAGCTGCTTTATAATAACCCATTTTTCCATCCAAATCCGTTTGAACTGCTTCTCGTATAGATTCTTTGGACCACGACCCTCTGCCAGTCGGGAGTTTGTAGTCACGAACCATTCTAAAAAGGCAAACTATAATAAACTCACAAAACACAAACTTATTTTTACAAAAAAAAAAAACAAACAAGAACAAAATTATTCTCATTGGGTCAAGATTGGGTACCTCGTTACCCCATCTCGCCTGCAGAGCCATTTTATAAAAAAAAAAGAATAAAAAAATAAGAGCCAACAATCTTAAGGAAACACAATGCCTACCTTATTGTAGGTTAGTTTATGCGTCAATCACAGCAACACTTCACGAGCTTACGTTATTTAACAAACCACAGTCACGTGTCAAACCAGAAGAAAATATGACATACAATTTGCAGCAAAACACATTTTTGGTTTTTTCTCGAAACTGTGAACTTGTGAACCACTAACCACCTGGCGATGGACAGGTATCATGGCGGCGCGTCGAACGATGTATGAACGGGCGTGATTAGTCAATTTTAACTGTGTTTTTTGCTGGGTAACCCGTCTTACCCGCTACCCTGTCTTACCTCCTGCTCCCCTACCTATTACGGTTTATGAAGTGAAGCCTGCCGCTAGACAGACGGACAGACGGGTGAATGGACAGCGGAAGTTTTGAAATAGGGTCTCGTTAGCACACTTCAGATGTACGAAACTATAGGTAAACATATTATGCTCACCTAAATTCAGCCAGCACTCCAATGTCCACATGGTGAATGTTAATATCAGCTAAATTCAATAAATCAAAGATTGTATTAGATATATTCGTTTTAAAGTTCAGCACCCTACAAATAATTATACATATTGTTATAAAAGAAACAATTAAACAGGTCACTCGGGACTACTCACTCATTCATTCAACGTATTTTTATGATTTTTACTATTGTTGCGTTAGGTTAGTCAAGAATGGTTATGTTTTAGAGTTTTTTTTTTCCGGAATGTTACTAATTGATACTAAACTGAAACACAGTACCTATAAAGTGTTGATGTTTTGAAAATATATCGCCACAATGACATGATTAGACGGCACCTACGCGAAGCAGAGGGAATCCCCTATTTGAATTAAAAAATGTAATTGTAATTGAAAAATTATGTACTGATAGTAAAACTAACCTAATTTCTTTAAAACTTGCAAATTTTGCCGACGGCCGGTCGCATAACATGTGTTAGAGATAATCTACTATAACTAGGCGCTCCCCCCTATTACCATTTCACTGAGTGTAGTCAGAGTCACATTCGTATGAATGAAAGAGTACACGTTTGTATGTAGTTGTAAGTAATCGTCTTCAGTAACAGAGCGGTAAATTTATTTTTCAACTAATCATAAATAACCGACCACGCAAGACAACGCCCCTGTCATTTTCGGGTCTATTTCAAATTTGGGGCCAAAAAAGTGTGATTTGCATGATATTTAAAAAAATTTAATGTTTAAATAAGTAGGTGCGTTCATTAGTTAAAAAAACACATGCTAATCACACAAACCTTTAATTGATGACAGGCAAAATACAAATTTTTGAGTGACACGAATGAGCAACATAATTTCTCTAATGTCAAAGTCAAAGTCAAAGTCAAAACATTTATTTCAATTAGACCATTTACAGGCACTTTTAAATTGTCAAGGAGTCGGTCAGTTAGTCCGAAAGTTGAAGCAAGTTGCTCGTTCCAAAACGGAGGTAGGCCTCTATGGAGAAGAACGAGCAAGAAACTCCACGGCACTGACCGGCCTGGTTACATAATTCTTGTTGCTTCTACATGTGATCACAATGAAGATGAATATAAAACCGTAGTAAAAAATAATAAAAATAAAGATGTAAGCCATAGCAGTTAAGAGATGACCAATCCCAACTGACAGCACCCGTTCACGAGCATGACGCATGGATCAGCACCACCTAGCTCAACCATCATGGAGGGAACCAAATGACCCAACACACGCGCCACCATCAGCGAGACATTTGAGTGAGCATGACAAGCTCTCAACTGCCATGCTCATTAGTAAAAGCACATAGTAACTCAGTAAATAAAACGCTCCATGGTACTCACATTTACAAAATTGAAATAAATGATATTAAATTATACAATACTAACACTTTTAGTGTCCGTATACGTTAGATGATTGTTATATGTAAAAAAAGAAAAAGTAATTGTACTGATAACTTTACAAGTTATTCAGGTCGACAAAAAAGAGGGTAAGAAACATCATTCTCTTAAAAAACCATTCTAATTTGTGAGCCCGAGTAGCTGTGGAGCAGGACTAGCATTTAGCCAAGCATTTTGTCCGTGATATAATCATCTAACTTATAATATGCTCGACTACATACCATTTAGTTGGAGAATATCGAGTGGTATTTTATTATAAGATTTTACACAGTACCCCATGAAAGAAGTGTGTACTTTTGCCAATCTAAAACTTGGTTGATTTAATTTGTCCTTATTTCTGGTATTAAAATTATGTCTATCACTATTTTTTTTTAATATATGAAGTTTTTTTCTAACGTGCATGATGTTTTCATAAATATATTATGATTTAAATGATTTATTCTTATGATAAATGATTTGCCAGAAGTGGTCAAACACGCCAATTGTTTACTGTTTGCTGACGATCTCAAGCTATCACTGGAAATAAATAATGTGGAAGACTGTGTCAGGCTTCAAAGAGACATAGACAGAGTGGTGACCTGGAGCAAGGATAACCTCTTGCAGTTCAACACCTCAAAGTGCGTCACAATCAGTTTCTCTCGCGCACGCACTCCTGTCCTATACTCCTATAATATAGATGGGTTGCCAATGGCTAGGGCTACGGAAGTTAGGGACTTGGGGGTGAAGTTCAACACTGGGCTAACGTTTCGTGATCACGTCACAAGCTGCTGCAGAAAAGCCTACCGTAATTTAGGATTTATGCTCCGTATGGTACGTGGTTTTAATAACATAAAAGCGGTTATCGCCTTATACAATTCTTTAGTTAGAAGCCAATTGGAATGTAACGCCGTCATTTGGGCACCACATGAATCTAAATATAGGCTCATGCTGGAGAGAGTACAAAACAAGTTTGTGAGGTACTTGTACTTGCGCTTGTATGGTGTATACCCATTTTATCCGCTAATGTACCCAACTTTATTTATTTTGGGTATGGTTGGATATAACGAGCTGAGGGTCAGGAGGGAACTCGCACTCACCTCGTACATATTCAAAGTACTTAGAGGAAGGGTACATAATGCGGATATATTAGGGAGCATAGGTTTGTGTGTGCCAGACAGGTACGTATGGCGACGACGACAGCCACGGCTGTTGGCGGAGCCGCGCGCTCGAACCAATCTTTTAGGTGAGGCGCCACTGACGCGTGCACTCCGCACTCTCAACCTCATAGCTAGTGACACGGACCTATTCTGTTGTCCTCTGAGTGAGTTCACAAAGAATGCATTATTTGTAATAAGTTACAAGGTTAAATTATAAGTTGTAGTATCTATTTTTAAGATAAGGTTAATGATGTACACTATCGCAATGGAGTAGTCTGTAATGATAGATGTAAGTTGGAAATAAATAAATAAATAAATAAATATTGACAAGGCACCGTCATGATGTTAATTGTTTTAAACAATTCCCTTAAAGATTCGCGTCTGCCAAGATTATAGATGGCTCTGACAGCCCTCTTTTGCAGGATAAAGATAGAATTAATATCTGCAGCACGTCCCCAGAGCAAAATACCGTAAGACATGATGCTATGAAAATAACTAAAATAGACTAGCCTCGCGGTATCCACGTCTGTTAATTGCCGGATTTTTCTGACAGCGTCTAGAATGTCCTTATTCAATATAACCTTACATTCACTGCTTCTACACATACATAACATCACGCCTGTAATCCCCGAAGGGTTAGGCAGAGGTGTACCCATTAGTACACCCACATTTCGCCAGTTATGTTTTCACTGCTTCTAACATTTGGTAAAGCGAATCTTATGCATGATGATATTATGATCAATGATATTTTGTGATTTACTAATGAGATCTCTGGTTACACCAATGAAAGTAGATATTATTTTTATTTTATGATCAACAATACATAAAATGTTTGTCATTAACATTATTTGTAGCAGGTGCAGTGGCCAGCGCATCAACCTACTGTCAAATTTCATAGAAAGATTTTCTATTTAACTGCAACAGTATAAGGCCTCCCCCATATTAGGCGCGCACGTTACTCGGGCGTGTGAGGGACGCGGGCTCCGCGTGCACGACGCGAGTGCGCTGCGTAAGCGTCGCGTGTTGCCGACGTGTGATGTGTGTAGCGAACGTGTGGTACAAGTTATATGACTTCAATATAGTTAAAAAATTATTTACAGTAGCTGATTTTTTTAGTAAATTAATGTTAAAGTGTCCACAGACAACAACTGTTTTATTACAAGTCTTTAATAATACTTCTTCCATATATTTTTCAAAAATATCATAGCAAGCACATGGGGGCCTGTACACACTCATTACAATGAACTGCTCAAGCTCGATGCAAGACATAACATAACATCACGCCTGTTATCCCCGAAGGGTTAGGCAGAGGTGTACTCATTAGTACACCCACATTTCGCCAGTTATGTTTTTAGTCCCATGTAATAGGGGGCGAGCCTATTGCCATCAACCGGGCACAAATCCAGACTCCGGGGCTGCTACTGAGAAATTCCTGATGGAAAAACCCAATAACACTTTGCCCGACCTGGGTATCGAACCCAAGACCTCATGCAAGCTATTTCAATAACTCGCTCAACAGAGAGGCTTACTATGTCCTTACGTTCCTTAAATTTAATATTATTGCGAACAATGATGAGGGAGCCACCCCGTATCATATTCACTCTGCTGAACGAGCTGGCCACCAGGTGGTTATTAAAGCTGAACATGAATTAGTGGACTTTTAACCAATGTTCAGTTACACATAAAATATCAACAAAACTACAGTTCATGAACAGCTCCAATTCTAATTCTTTACCTATCACACCCTGTATATTTTGATGAACTATTTTTAAATTATTGCTGGTAAGTTCACTTATGTTACAAGAATCTGATGGGTGTAATATTAAAGGATGGCTTACATTATTGCTAGAGTTTAACTCCATTGTCTCAAAATCCCTTGAATTTGGGTACAAGTCTAACTTGGTAATTGAATTAGTGCTAGAGATTGACTCTATTGTCCCATGTTGTAATTTAAATTACTTGGAACAAATTCCAAGCTCTGCTTATTCAAATGAAGTGTATGACTTGACTGCTCAATAGAGCCAGTATAGTTAGCCAAACTCTTGGCTGACTTATAAATACAATATGATAGCGATTTTGCTACCTGTCCTTTATAAAAATTGCAAAGATAGTAGTTATCTTCAGTCGTAAAATATTTTTGACTAATAAGTACATTACAGTCAATAAATTCAAACTTTTTATTATACATTGTCACAGTATTTATTTTCATATTATGTCTATATCTGATGTTATTTTCGGTCTGTGACAGGCCATTGCCATAAGGAAAGGTGTTGACGCACACACGCGCCCCGACCGCGCACGAGCGGGACGCGGGGCAAGGGGATTAGGCCGGCCGGCGTCGTCCTGCATCGCCGCCCGCCGCCACGTCAGTAGTATTACCGCAGCAGCGAGCGAGTGCGGGTGCCGATCGCGTGAACCAACATTGTCGCGGTCAGTACCCCGAGTGTGAGTTAGTTGTCACATCTTGAAATACGTGACGATCAAGTTAATCGAGCAAAGTAACAAGCGATGGTATTTAAAATTCGTCCGAGTGCGAGTTGAAGTTTGGCATACGAACGGCCGCTCGTATCGTCACTTGTTTGAAAGTATTCTGAACGTTTTTTTCGTTTCAATGTTGCCTACATTGAACTTACAATAGTTTCGGCGACATAATACGACCAAAATACATATCTTATTGCGACTATGTAAACAAACGTTTTGCGTGCCCTGCGTAATTTAAACGTATAATAGTATTGATGAATGAGATGTTCCTATTTCGTTTTAACGTGTAGTGAGTAAGGGAGATGTGAAAGAAGTTGTGTGTGGTGTCATGTAACTACTTAAAACTCCGTTGAAATTATAAACATAGCATAAAGCATTTTTTTATTATTAATATTCAGTTGTGTAACCTCTGTTGGAGATTCAAATAAATAAAAATAATACCTAATTTGAGTCTGAATAATATACATAGGTACCTACACAATGCACATCTTTTGCCACAGACTTTGGCTACTCCCACAGGCCGTTGGTAGGTACGAACTTGTCGCACAAAATACTTAATTGAGCGACGAGTACCTACCTACCTACGTAAAATTATGAAATAATGTAATACAATGATATGCACTTACAAGGAATTGGTTAGGTATTTGACAATTATTATTGCCTAGGTACCTACAACACCCTGGTTTGAAGTTTAACTCGTTAGGTCGACCTTAAAGTCAATTCCTCTAGCTCTTGACAAAGAAATAAACTTTTCTTCTAGAAACAAAAACTTCCTTTGAGAAACGATTACGGAGATGGTTCCGTTCATCATAATAATAAGCAGTCATTATCATTTTTCATACGATAAAATAACGTGCTGTCATTCTTAACACAATTTACCACAAAATTACACGCAAATAATATGAACATATCCAATGTACATTTCACCTGCCACACACCAAGTGAGTGACTTAACTTTATAGTTTACGTTTGTAAACGCTTACACACCGTTTCGAAACGTCAAATTGTAACTCACACTCGCAAAATGGTCACCGAAACTCTAGTATGTAGTTACGTTTAAAATACCAAACTATTGTAGTACCGTTAAAAATCTTACACTCGCTGTTTCGGTTTGCAATACTTTCCGCCAGGGGCGCTTTTTACGTTTTCATACATTTATTGCTCGATACCGGACACCGTTTGGAAACGTCAAAGCCTAACTCACACTCGCAATAACCCGCAAAATGTTTATCGAAACGCTACTATGAATGTCACGTTTAAAATACCGAACTATTGTAGTACAGTTAAAAATCTTACACTCGCTATTTCGGTTTACAATACTTCCCGCTAGGGGCGCTTTTTACGTTTTCATACATTTATTGCTCGATACAAAAACGTAGTAGTAGCGTTTTCTGTATGAAGAAACTCACACTCGGGGTACAGACGCAATTATTGTACTCATTTTTTTTTAATATCTAATTTAAAGTAAATACAGCGAAAGAAATGTAAAACGTTGTATTATTCAACGCAAATTCAAGAGGGACGAGATCACAGCCCAAACATTGGTCCTTCGTAGCCCGATAGAAAAAGAAAGAAGAATTGGAACATCATCAAGCAAGGAACCTCAAGGCAGCAGCCGGCATTCCGTGGTTCGAGTCAAGATCAAGATCGTCGAGCATGCATCGTGGCCATATTGCCGCGACCCGCGTGCCCGTGAAAAATTTGAAGATCGGACAAAACAAAATGGCGTCGCAGTAGACGCGGATCGCCGAGCAATTTTTTACTTTATTAAAACCTGGAGGGCATTATTCTCGTGAGTTCGTTCCAATTACTTATCTTTTCTAAGTTAATGTTGTTATGGCTATCGCATTATTTAGCCATATTACCGTCAACAGTCATTAATTTGTTGACCATTTCGTTTCCTTCCAAAAGTTTTATTCATTAAAGTGGATATATCATTAATTATTCCTCAATACGATCAACAGTCATTAATTTGTTGATCATTGCGTTTCATGAACACGGTGCTTATGTGATAGGCAGTCTCGTTATATCATAAATTCATTAAAAATTGTGATAATCCCGTCCTAGCGGGAAACTCGTTTTACATTATAAGTATCTCTTTTAATAACATTATTTTATCGCATTCCAACAGGATTGCGGCCGAGGCTGAGCAGAGCAGCGACGCCACGTGTCGCGCGTTGCTTGCTGTTTTTCGCCTGCACGAGGGCTACGCTCTTGCTTTCAAGTCGGACAGTGGCTGCTTGCCTGTCCGAGCGTGCCCACTTCTTGCCTGTATCTGCACGCTTGCATTTAAGTATAACCTGCTGTCATTACACCTACACTTTAAGAGGTTCACGCTTTATTGTGTGCATTCATTACACCTACAGCTTAGTGTCATTTATATCATTTGAAGTTATTAAACTGTTCGCAATGCTTAACTTAAAGGAATTAAGAAAGAAGCGTGCTTCTTATAAAGCTAAACTTACACAGTTTGAGAAATATCTGTTAGTCATGTGCACGTGTGACAAGCCTAAACTTAAGCTTAAGGTAAACTCAACATCCAAATAGAAAAACTGAATAATGAAACAGAAATGCTCAAAAATGAAATTAAAAGACTATCTTCTGCCTGTCCTGAAATACAACAAATACCTGAAAATAACAAAAAGAAAATAGTCTTATATGGACTCATGGAAATTTACAAGGAGAGTGATGAAGAACTCCATGACAGGATCAGAACTATCTGCTGGGATATTCTAGGTATTGACTTGCTGGGCTATATTGAGGATACAAACCGGATTGGGAGATACAACAACAATCGCAATCGCCCCTTAGTTATTGAACTAATGAGTAAAAGAATGACTAAATATATAATAGACAATAATCGATATTTTCATGGAACGGGGCTAAATGCTTCAGAATTCCTAGACGAAGAAGCACAAAATGAAAGAAAAATATTGAGAGACAAAATCTTATAGCACGAAACAAAGGACATCAAGCTGTAATCCGTAATAATCGACTGTACATAGAAGGAAAACTTGTTAACCCTAACGACGAGACACACCACACACCTGCATTAACTCAAAACGAACCCAGGAACAATGGTGACATCAATAGAAGAAGTGAGACATACAATAACCATACATTTCGAGAACCAGAAGGAACCCACATACACTAAAAACAACAACCATAACCTTACAATTTTATTCCAAAACATCCAAAGTCTTTATAATAAACAGCATATACTAGAAACATTCATCAGTCAAAACCCGAAATACCAGGCCATTTGTATTTCAGAAACATGGCTATCGCGAGATAAATTAAGTATGATGCATTTTAGTGGATACAAAGTTGCAACATATTATTGTCGAGAAAACCGTGGAGGTGGCGGCGTTTGTATATTGATTCAAGATCACATAAACTACGTAGATAGAACTGATATAACTAATATGTCTCTTGAATATATTTTAGAGGTTTGTACCATTGAATTACCTGACCAAAATCTAATGCTAGTCTTAATGTACTGGAACAGAAGAGAAGAAACTATTTTCTACAGTCAACTTAACCACATACTTACCTATATAAATAATAAATATACCAAATGTAATATAGTCCTCGGCGGGGATTTCAATATAGATCTCCTGAAAAATAATGTAAAATCAAACAATTTTATAGACCTCATGTCCGAATACAAATTCACACAACACATTGAACATCCAACACACATAACACAAACTACATCGACCTTGCTAGACCACATATTTACAAACTTTAATAAAAAAAAATGTATGTACATCTGTGGAAGAGCTAGGTTTCTCAGACCACTGTGGTACAATCATTAATCTCGAAATACCACAACGACCAAAGCAAACAATATGGTACACTGAAAAACGACTATATACTAAAAATAACATAGAATCATTTAAAACTGCTTTAAAATCAATAAATTGGAGAGAGGTTATTTTAGAGACCCAAGACGCAAACCAAAACTATTCAGCTTTCGCCCAAATATTAACTCAAACATTAGACCAAAACATACCAAAACTAAAAATTAAACTAAGAACACACTATAAAAAGTACTGGATAACTAAAGGTATAAAACTATCATGTACAAACAAAAGGTTACTAAAAATATTAACTACAAAGACAAACAATGCAATACTTAAAAAATACTATAAAACATATGAAAAAACATTAAAACAAGTGGTTATTTCATCTAAAAAACTACAGTACATTAATAAAATAAAAACATCCCAAAATAAAGTTAAAACCATGTGGAGTATTGTGAATGAACGGACAAATAAAAAAACATCTGCAAATAAAGATAACATCCAACTACAAATAAATAATACACTGATTTCAGACCCTAAACAAATAGTAAATCAATTTAACAACTACTTCGCGACAATTGGAGAGGAGAGCACACACCCGGCTGGTACTGTGGCGCAAGGTATACCTGTACGCAACCCTACAGAAAATACCCTCTTCCTTCGACCATTAGATATCCAAGAAACACGTAGAATCATACAAAATCTAAAAAACAAAAAAAGTTGCGGTATAGACGAACTACCTCCCTCTTTAATTAGGCAATGCGTGGAGGAGCTTGCGGTACCATTCTGTGTTTGCATAAACCAGTCCTTTGAGGAAGGAATATTTCCTGATGAATTAAAAAAAGCCATTGTAAAGCCAATACATAAAAAAAAACTCTAAAACTGACCCTAGCAATTACAGGCCTATAGCTCTATTGCCTCCATCATCCAAAGTTTACGAAAAGGCTATGTGTACCGAGTTTACAGTTTCTGCGAAAAATATAAAGTGTTCGACGAAGGCCAAAACGGGTTTCGTACACAACGATCCACAACTTTAGCTGTATACAAGTATATACAGGAAATACTTAATGCCTTAAATGACAAGAAATATGCAGTCGGAATACTCTTAGACATGACCAAAGCATATGACAAAGTACAATTTAAAATTCTTTTAGAAAAATTACATGGTATAGGAATTCGGGGAATAGCACATAAATGGTTTACATCTTATTTGAAAGACAGACAACAATATGTGGAATTGGATTATTTCGATCATAACCACAAACAAATCTCATACGTAAGATCTGATAAAAAGACCATTAACGCATCAATCCCACAAGGTAGTGTCATTGGATGCCTTCTATTTATCATCTACATCAATGACCTTCCGAAAATCATGGATGAACCGTGTGTACTTTTCGCAGACGATATCTCCTTACTTACTACATGCAATAACAATAGTAATATCAATGAACACCTAAACTCAATCATAAATAAAACAACGAAATGGCTAAACGAACACAACCTCGAAATAAACTATAATAAAACAAAAATTATGACCTTTCATCCACGCCAAAAAGCCCCAATAACAGTAAACCTTATCACAAACAATACAAAAATAGAGGTCGTAAACGATTTTTCATTATTAGGTCTCACTATAGATACACACATTTCTTGGAAGTCACATATTAAAAATATACGCACAAAAATTTTAAAATTTTGCTACGCGCTACGAGAAGTGAAAAAAACCACAGACGTACAAACCGCGCTGTCTACGTACTACGCCTATGCGTTTGCGTGGCTCAACTACGGCATTATTATGTGGGGAAACAGCACAGATGCACACACACTATTTACTCTCCAAAAGAAATTAGTTCGTGTAATATTTCACATAGCCCAGACCGATAGTTGCAAACCAATATACACACAACACAAAATACTTACACTACCGTCAATTTATATTTTAGAAATATGTAAATTTGTTAGGAAATATAACAACTTCTTTATAACCCGTGGAAATAAAAATAATGGCCGATCAGTTAGATATAAAAATATGTTAATGCCACCCTCTTCAAGCATGAAACTTCATACAAGTAGCCCATACGTTATGTCAATTAAAATCTTTAATAAACCACCAGAATATTTAAAAAATGAACCCAGTGACACAAAATTCATAAATATATTGAAAAAAATTCTTGTTAATAAAGCCTACTACACAA
Organism: Hoplodrina ambigua; assembly: GCA_949774945.1. Taxonomy (NCBI): domain Eukaryota; kingdom Metazoa; phylum Arthropoda; class Insecta; order Lepidoptera; family Noctuidae; genus Hoplodrina; species Hoplodrina ambigua. The sequence goes on along the minus strand of OX458964.1, from coordinate 6,249,742 downwards.
TAAGCGAATATATTTCTGATAAAAATATTCCACAAATAGAAATAGAAAATAATACATAAAAATAGCTTTAATATTGCTGTAAACCTAGTTTTAAGAATTATCTCAATCATAAACACATCATATTATTCTTATTAACAGATCTCATTAAATATAAGTTAATTATTAAATATTGTTTTTTTTTAATTGATTTAGTTGAATTGATTTGTTTCATATCTTAATAAGTTTTAATGATCTCAATTGTACCTACTTATGTCCCTAATTATAATTTACATCAATATAATTATGTATTTACTTAATTACAATGTTTGTTATAATAATATCTAATAATATAGTTGTTGTAATTTTTATAAAATGTTAGATTTAATATTATATTAATTTTAAGTTGCTGTACCCTAATAGGGTCCATAATGTACTTAGCTTAAAGTCTGTTTGTAACATCTATAACACATATGGAATGCAAATAAATACTTGAAATACTTGAAATACTAATAATGTCCAACTCAGTGAGCTTGGGGCCAGGTTGCAAAAGATTGAAGAATGCTATGGCGAATATGATTCCATACAGCTTCAAATAGAAAGTTTGCCGGACATTTCAGATGCTGAGTGTCAAGATGAATACAGTGAACGCGAGCGCTTCGAGACGCAGTACTTCGCTGCAGTCGCCAAGGCTCGAGAGGTGCTTGGCAGGCCGGACTCTGTGGAAGCGGAACACAACTTGCAGGATTCAGTAACAGGTTCTGTCCTCGCTGCAGGTGGGCTAAGCTTAAACTTAAAATTACCTACAATACATCTACCTACCTTCTCTGGGCAATGTGAAAATTGGTTAGAATTTCATGACACTTATGTTTCTCTCATTCACGCTAATGGCAAAATTCCTAAAATTTGTAAATTCCATTATTTACGATCGGCATTAAAAGACAAGGCTGCGAACGTTATTACTTCTTTAGATTTTTCTGAAAATAACTATGATACAGCATGGTCATTGTTATGTGAACGTTATCAAAATAATAACTTGCTTATCAACAATCACATTGACGCATTACTTGACTTTGAAAACATTACAAAGGAATCTTCCTCATCATTGAGGAGCTTCATAGATACAGTTAATAAAAACCTAAGGTCTTTAAAAATGTTAGATGTCAACATTCAAAACTGGGATCTTATTATCATTCATATTATGTGTAAAAAATTAGATAGTACAACTAACAGGACATGGAAAGAACATCTGAGCTTTCAAAAACATAAAATACCTACTTTAGAACAATTTATAGATTTCGTTAAAAGGCGTGCTGAACTTTTAGAGACAATAGATCAAACCAATAGAATTACCCGTAGGCACAGTGAACCTTCAAATTCTAAACCGAAAACGTTTATTGCTAATCAAAACCATAAAAAACGAACATCAAATTCATACACATGTCCGCGGTGCAAGCAAAACCATCCTATCTATATGTGTCCTCAGTTCATGCCATTGTCTGTGACGGCTCGAATTGCAGAAGCTAAAAGGCTCAACCTGTGCAACAATTGCTTAAGACAGGGACATGGTCCTCAGGATTGCAAATTTGGGCCATGCAGAGTATGAAGCAAACAACATAACACTACACTGCACAAAGACGAACCTGCACTTCCACAGCAGTCCGATACTACTGTGTCTCAAGACAAATGTGTCGTGTTAGCTTCACAGGAAGATAGCCACTCAAATATAAATTCGACAATTCAAACTGACTTTGCATTGTCATCTACACATAATGGTTGCGTATTGCTGTCTACAGCACTCATAGACATTATTGATTGTAATGGTAGGAAACATACTGTCCGTGGCTTACTGGATAATGGTAGCACATCTAACTTCATAACAGAGAAGCTCAGTACCCAACTTAATTTGCCAGTTAAGTCTACTTCCATCTCAGTGGAAGGTTTAAGTCAATCATTACATGTGACTAAACGTTCTAGTTTAACTATTTCCTCACGCACCGAGTCATACACAAACCTCATTGATTGCTTCATTGTACCAGGGATAACTCAATTATTACCTACCACACGTTTTGACATCTCACAACTGAACATTCCAAAGAACTTAAATTTAGCTGACCCTAGTTTCAACATTCCATCGGAAATAGACATATTGCTAAATGCTGAAATCTTTTGGAACATATTAGGTAAAAAACGCATATCTTTAGGCAGGAATAAACCAGTTCTCATTGATACAAGAGTGGGTTGGTTGGTATCAGGTGTAATGCATAAACAAGAAACTAAAAGCAATAAGCTCACCGCCTATTCAAACACAACTTATTGTAATGTTTTAAATGATAGCCACCTTCAACAACAGTTAGATAAATTTTTTGAATTAGAATCTGTTTCATCACCCCGTACAACAACTAAAGAGGAAAATGAGTGTGAACAAAATTTTATCAAAACAACCACTCGTGATAAAGATGGCCACTTTGTTGTGAAAATTCCTTTAAAACAGTCACCAGAAACATTAGGTGATTCATATGAACAAGCTTTATCTAGGTTCCAGTCTTTGGAAAGAAAGTTCAAACGTGACCCATTATACAAAGAAAATTATTCAAACTTCATTAAAGAGTACATTGACCTCGGTCATATGTCGTTATCTAACCATAGTACCGATAAATGTTCATATTTCATGCCACATCACGGTGTAGTTAGAGACACTAGTTTAACTACTAAGTTGAGAGTTGTATTCGATGCGTCAGCAAAGACTACATCACAGTTGTCATTTAATGACATACAGTATGTGGGACCTACAGTCCAAGATAGTTTGATAGACATATTAATCCGATTTAGGCAACATAAATATGTTGTTACATCTGATTGCGAAAAAATGTACCGTTGTGTACTGGTAGCACCAGAGCAACGATGTCTTCAACAAATTTTGTGGCGGTTTGATGCCACTCACCAAATAGATACTTATAAGCTCAATACTGTAACCTATGGCACTGCAGCCGCTCCATACATGGCCACACGGTGTTTAGTGCAATTAGGTCAGGAGTGTTCTTCTCCTCTAATACGTGAAACAATATTACACGACTTCTACGTGGATGATTATATATCAGGCCACAATTCAGAAGCAGAGTTGCTACAAATATGTCAAGGAGTTATAAAGGAATTAAAAAAAGGACAATTTCATTTAAGAAAATGGCGTTCAAATAACATGTCTATATTAAAAAAAATAACTGAAGATGACGTTAATGACCCCCTGATCAAATTAGTCAATGATAATCATGCAAAAACATTAGGTCTGCGATGGTCTTATACGGCTGACACTTTAAGTTTTGCAACAATCAGCGATCCTTTAACAAATAAAATAAGCAAACGATCTGTATTGTCAACAGTAGGACAGGTTTTTGATCCGTTGATCTTGTAAATCCATGTATTTTACAGGCCAAGGTACTATTGCAGGAATTATGGGCTTCAAAAATTGGGTGGGATGATACATTGCCACCTGAATATACAGATAGATGGTTGAAATTTTTGAAATCACTATCACAATTAAATAAAATTACTATACCCAGGCTCATTATATGCGACCAAGCTGTATGCTATGAGCTACATACCTTTAGTGATGCTTCCCTGCAAGCATATAGTGCTTGTATTTATGTTCGAACAGTCTCAAAGGATGACAACATTATGGTCCATCTTGTCATGGCTAAAAGTAGGGTAGCGCCTCTAAAGGGTATGACGGTACCAAGATTAGAGCTTAGTGGAGCTTTATTAGCGGTTCGTTTAGCAATAAAAGTTAAAAACGCTCTAAGATTAAAAATAAATTCATGGACATTCTGGTGCGACTCCACAATTGTATTGAGTTGGATTCGAACACCAAAGTCGTCTTTAAAGGCATTTGTTTGCAATAGAATCAATGAAATAACTGACGCTACCAATTCAAATGATTGGAATTACATTCCTGCTAAAATAAATCCAGCAGATATAGGATCTAGAGGTTGTAATGCCACTCAGCTGGCTGACTCTAAACTGTGGTGGTCAGGACCACAATTTCTAACACAACCAAACTCACAATGGCCGATTCAAACCTATACCATACCCATCAACTCACCAGAAACTAAAGTAGGTACTGTGCAATTTTGTCCGTGAAGAAAACAAATTTATTCATAAGTTTTCAAGTTTTAGTAAATTGCAACGTGTCACTGCTTACATATTACGCTTTATAAATAACTGTAGGCATCCTCATAATAAATTTACAACATTCCTAACTATTTCTAAATTAAATTCAGCCACATTACTTCTATGCAAACTTATTCAACTAGATCTGTTTTCAGAGGAATATTCTACATTAAAGAAAGGCCAGTCATTAAAAAGGTCACAGTTACTAAATCTTAATCCATTCATGTCACATGAAAATGTAATAAGAATTGGAGGTAGATTATCAAATTCTAATTATACTTATGATGTTAAACATCCTATTTTGATTCATGCTACTCATTATGTTACCCACATTTTATTCAGACATTATCATACATTATTAATGCATGCAGGACCTCAATTAATGCTTGCTACATTAAGACAGAGATTCTGGGTAATAGGTGGTCGCAGTCTTGCCAGAAAAATCACACATGAGTGTCATAAGTGCTGCAGATTCGCCGGCAAATCTATTCAGCCAATCATGGCGGATCTGCCTAAAGAACGCATTCACAGTGAGTACCCATTCAGTAACACTGCTGTTGATTATGCTGGGCCTATTTTAATTGCCAACAGAAAAGCTAGGGGTAGCCAACTTATAAAATCGTACATTTGTATATTTGTGTGCTTGGCAGTGAGGGCAGTTCATGTTGAACTGGTCACTGATCTAAGTACTGAAGCCTTCATAGCTGCATTAAGCAGATTTATTGCTCGCAGAGGTCGACCTGTTAACATATACTCGGACAACGGTACAAATTTTGTAGGAGCTTACAATGAACTCTCAACCTTTCTAAGATCAAGGTGTGATGACATAAGTTTAAGTGCAGCAGAGCAGGCAATTAATTTCAAATTCAGTCCTGCTTACAGCCCACATTTCAACGGCTTAGCCGAAGGCGCAGTTAAGTCTGTAAAATTCCATCTTAAAAGGATTCTTTCCCTAGCCCATTTAACTTACGAAGAGCTAAACACAGCATTAATCCAAATTGAAGGGATTTTAAATTCACGCCCTCTTACTTCATTATCTTCTGATCCTAACGACATGACTCCATTAACTCCCTCTCATTTTCTAATTGGACGAACGATCATGATGTTGCCCACTCAGGTGGACACAGAAAGAGAGACTCGGATCAGTACTTTGCCTCGATATAAAAGGGCACAAGCCTTGGCAGCTCATTTTTGGAAACGATATCAGACAGAATATCTTTCAGAATTACAGAAACGTGCAAAATGGCAGCGCCATGACCAGGAGCTGCTGCAGCTGGGAGACCTTGTCGTGGTCAAGGATGACCGCCTCCCACCAAACCGTTGGCTGATCGGCCGAGTCATAAAGCTGCACCCTGGCACCGACGGCATCACACGCGTCGCTGACGTCAAGACTTCATCGGGAGTGCTTCGACGAGCCAACAATAGGCTATGCTTGCTGCCCACTTCAGACCTTGGAACAAGTTCCAACGGGGGGAGCCTGTTGACGCACACACGCGCCCCGACCGCGCACGAGCGGGACGCGGGGCAAGGGGATTAGGCCGGCCGGCGTCGTCCTGCATCGCCGCCAGCCGCCACGTCAGTAATATTATCGCAGCAGCGAGCGAGTGCGGGTGCCGATCGCGTGAACCAACATTGTCGCGGTCAGACGCAATTATTGTACTCATTTTTTTGAGATCTAATTTAAAGTAAATACATAACATCATACATACATAACATCACGCCTGTAATCCCCGAAGAGTTAGGCAGAGGTGTACCCATTAGTACACCCACATTTCGCCAGTTATGTTTTTAGTCCCATGTAATAGGGGGCGAGCCTATTGCCATCAACCGGGCACAAATCCAGACTCCGAGGCTGCTACTGAGAAATTCCTGATGGAAAAACCCAATAACACTTTGCCCGACCTGGGAATCGAACCCAAGACCTCATGCACAGCAGTTGCGCTTGCGACCACTAGACCAACGAGGCAGTCAAAGTAAATACAGCGAAAGAAATGTAAAACGTGGTATTATTCAACGCAAATTCAAGAGGGACGAGATCACAGCCCAAACAAAAGGCAAACAGCACTATTTTATCTACATTTAACAGGGCTAAACTATCAAAATACTTCTTTATTTTGGCACTGTTTGCATTTCCCCTTCTCCCAATTAAAATAGTAGTAGATGGGCTGTACTCCTTACTTAATTCCTTCTCTAGAATACCACTGTAACTGGCATCAGGCATACAACAATTAATTACCTGTTTATCTAAATGATGGTGTAGTACATGACCCATATTTTTACCCATTTCATCACAGTGCATGAAAATTTGGTCATTATTATTTACAATTATTTCTGATTTTTGTGTGGCGAGGGAAGTACTGACAAGACTGTCCAACAATTCCACAGACTGAGTCTCTGATGGTATAGACTCATGAAGGATAGCTGACCGTGAACAGCTTGATGAATCATAATTATAATCTGGTGTTAGATTGTTAGTCATCATTTCAATTCAAAGAATTAAACATTCTCTCATTTTCGCTACATTGTTCCACCAAACTGTTCATTGCCAGAATATATTCTCCTTTTGAGAAATTTCATATTTAGCTGTTATTAAGTTCAAGGAATCCCGTAAATGGAGAATCTCCGACTGTGATCGTTGAATTTCAGCCTCACAAATTATTGTTTTGAATTTTATTCACAATGATATTATGATTACTAAGTTTTTCTTCAAGTAATTTACAACTTCTCAATGATTTACATGTCAATGTCAATTAATTTTTGTGTCTTTTTTATTATTTTGTTAATTTTAATGTATTTTTTAAACTTATTATTGCTACACTTTATTAGCCTGACATGAGGGCTTGATGTTACACTATTATCATGAGTAAGGTCAATGGTTTCAATAAGACTGTTTTTATTGCTCAAGATTGGGTTAGCAGAATGCAACGGAGTGCCACCTACCAGTTCCTCAAACAGCGCATGAGTCTGTGATGTCCGGAGTCTTTGGCTAGTGCTCTCCATTCTTATGATTGTGTCCTGGGCTTCACTTAGCCTACATTTCAGCTCAGCGTTGTGTTTGATAGTTGTCTCAAATACATCGCCACACTGGTCAAAGGTTTCTACCGTATGCTGAAGCTTGTCCCGTTCCTCAGTGATGTGAATTAGTTGATTATGCAGTTCTTCCATCTCACTCTTGAGCTTGGTATTATTAATTAAAATATTGAGTACTTCCCTCTTATTGTCATCCTGTTCCCTTTGCAATTCCTCACACAAATCCTTGTATTTCTTTAATTCTACTAAGGCTGCTTGGAGTTTTGATTCCTCCAGGCGTGCAGTAGCCCTCCTGGTCATTATTCTATCCATCCCTGATAAGAGTTATCAAAAACAGAGAGAACAACAACTTCAGGCAAGAGATGTTATGTGAAAAGTTTGTGTAAGGAATGCAAAACTATAATTACGCTAGTTCTTTATATAAATTAATACTTCTAAGTGTAATGTAACAGTTTCAATAGCTATTTCAAAATACTTGCAGTAATTTGCGATGACAATGTACTATTTTCCAAAATAATGATCGTTACGATTCAACTTATTTTGACGATGACACTTGGTCACTTTTGTTAACAGTTTTAACGATTTATTTAATTCACTTAATATCACAATTTAACATTGTATTTACATCGAAAATTAATTATTGGGTATAATAATAGTAATTAAAGCATTAAAAACAAAAGATATAAATTAAAATTAAATTAAAATATTGGGAGAAGTTATGTTGACGTCTAGTCAACAGTGTTGCCACAGACCCATCAACTTACCATAAAACTCGTAGTTTCGAGCAATAGCGTTCTAGTTTGTTAATAAGTTCACTCATAGCTTCTGTAAACTTCTTATTGTTATTGGCACCTAAAATTTAATAATTAAAATCTTTTTGAGCTTTATCTACATATCAGAGATGTTATGTATATGATATTTCGGATCTGGATACGGATATGGATAAGAATAAAATTATATCGGTTTCGGATACGGTTATGTAATTTTTTCGGATTGTCCGTTAGTTTCGGTTACGGATATAAGATTGAAGTAAAATATAAACACAAATAGGTAGTATGTAGGTACAATAGTAATTTGGTGAAACAAAAACCTGTCGAAACATGTAGTTTTATTTAGACTCCGCCCTTATTCGAAAATATCTGAAACTTGTGAAACGGTCGTAGACTTGGAGAAGGCCTATGACAGTGTGTGGAGGGAAGAATTATGGTCGACTCTATCCATGTATGGTGTGGACGGACGCTTGATACGAGCACTGAAATCTTTATACAAAGATTCCAGTGCTTGTTTTAGGATAAATGGGGCATACACTGACTGGTTTTGCATCTCAAAAGGTGTAAGACAGGGCTGTGTAGTAGTTGTTTGTCGGATTTGAGAGAGAGTGAGTGTGGATTAAGGATGGATGAGTTACTTGTCAAATGCCTGTTATACGCAGACGATCAAGTTATTTTTGCATCGTCGGCAGATCAGTTGCAAGACATGGTAACGGTAATGAATGACGCGTTTAAGAGGAAAGGGATAAATATAAATGTGAACAAGATGAAAGTTATGGTTTTTGAAAGAGATGAGGATTTGAGGATGTATTGGCGTGTGATGTGAAAATAAATGATAAGAGTGTGGAGCAAATGAATCAGTTTGTATACTTGGGTAGTATGTTTACTAGAGATGAAAAGATTGATGCTGATGTGGAAAGAAGAGTAACTGCGGGAAATAAAGTGAATGGTGCTATACATGCGGTTGTGACCAACCAGTCCATGTCCAGAAAGGCTCGACTGCGTGCAACTCGACGCGTGCTGGTGCCTACGCTTATGTATGGAAGTGAATGTTGGGTATGGCAAACGAGGCATGAGAGTAGGATTAATGCTGTGGAAATGCGTTCCTTGCGGAGTATGTGTGGTGTAACTTTGAACGATAGAGTGAGGAATGAGGTTATACGGGACCGTTGCGGATTAAAAGAAGATGTAGTGACAAAGATAGAAAAGGGTATGCTTAGATGGATCGGTCATGTAGAGAGGATGAGTGAAAGACGATTGGCAAAAGGTATTTATATGGCAGAGGTGAGTGGTAACGCCGGGAGGGGTCGCCCTAGGAAGACCTACACTGACCTTATTGGTGAGGTCCTTCAGAAGGGTCAGGTGCGGAGTACTCGTAACCGGCGTGCTTGTATGATGAGATGTATGAACGTAGATGAGGCGAAAAGAGTATGTAAGGATCGTAGCAGGTGGCGTTCTGTAGTTTCCATGGGAAAAAAGCGTAAGTTTATGTATGTATTGTGAAACGGATACGATTAAGGATAATTTTTATTTCGGATATCCCATAGTTTCGGTTATGGAGCTCTTTAAAGCTCCATAAAATCCCTAATCTACATCATAGCCTACATTTGCATCTCCTTCATCCTCAGTTTGATTGCCATATGTAGGTATGATGCTTCTCTGCATCTCTCTGAGAGAGAGAAGTAGAGGGGATTAGGAGAAGAAGAAATTGGGACAGATTTTACTACTCGTCAAAAATGAAAGTACATTAGTGGCATTTAGGTATTGTATTATAATAATTATATTATATACTACCCACCTCTACCCTACCTCTACCCTACCTCTACCCTACCTCTACCCTACCTCTACCCTACCTCTACCCTACCTCTACCCTACCTCTACCCTACCTCTACCCTACCTCTACCCTACCTCTACCCTACTTCTATAATATTTTGAAAAATATGAATTGTCACAACAACAATTAAGTGACCGATTGTTTGAGGCTGGGAAACTACTGGACTTGGTTAAGTACAATGCTGAGAGGTATGAGTCTCCGACAAATAATCTCTAATGCAGCTGTGCTGACCAACCACCGCTCCCTCAGCTTCTGATTGACATGTCTTCACCGGCAGTGACTCCTCTAACAAAGACCTGTAATAATACACAAATGCAGGAAATTAATAAAACTATCATATTCTGTGATGAACTAGGGTCAGGCTTTGGGAAAATACTACTCAATTACCATAGCCATAGTTTTATGAATCATAGTTACCATAATATAAGTTTTCAACAAATTATAAAAAAAAATTGTAGATTCAAAACTAGACCATTACTCCACACTGGTTTTACTATTAGGTAATAGTACTGGTACCACCAAAAAGGACATACTGGATGGTGTTAATACCTTATAAAAGCTAAATATATCGAAGCTAATGTTGTGTGCTTTTTCCTATTCTGATACTTTATCAGATTTTGAGAACAATCATATTTTTAAACTGTATTGTAGTATTATTCATAGATTGACATGTTGTCATAGTGACAAATTATTGTTTTTGGACACTAACAAATTTGTTAGTGGTTTTAAGTTAACTCAGGGAACTTTATCCCTGTCAGGAGAATGTAGACATTTGATTGCTATGTTGATAGCATATAATATTAACATTGTTATAGCAAATATAACACAATGTAGGATAAGTGACGACACTTTGTAAATCTTTACTGTGTACGAAGGAGTGTCCACCAGTAATACCAATACCTTTGGAGGCCAATACCAGCCAGATGGGGTATTCTCTCTCTGCTGAAACACACACTAATATTTTGAACTCTTCGGTTGAGGTTGTGGGGGTCACTCCGGATAACTCTTTAAACTAAATTGTAAGACAACAAAAATTACCTCTTCAAATAATCACTTATTATTACTGAATAATAAAAAGGTATCTTCTGGCAAGGTAGCATGTAAGGGAAAGCAACATACTATAAAATTGTTTAGTCAAAATATTCAAGGTTGCTCTTCCAAATTACTAGAAATGGAGATGTTTCTAGAAAAAACCAAGTTTGATATTGTTTGTTTTACCGAACATTGGCTTAAAGATAACCAAGTGATGTCTATTAATTATGAAAATTATTGTGTAGTTAGTCACTTCAGCCGGAAACAGATGATACATGGTGGTTCATTAATACTTATTAAAAATTCAATTAAATCTAAAGAACGTATAGACATTGTTAGACTATCGGTTGAACACACCATTGAATTGTCCTGTGTTGACCTTGATAAGCATGTTATAGTTTGTGTATACAGACCTCCCAGTTACTAGAATTTATCTGTGTTTGATTCTGTAATGGAAGATGTATTAAAAAGAGTTAGTATTAGTAGTAAATCAATCATTATATTTATTTATTTTTAAGGAAAGCTTACAGACTAATAACAATTATAAATATCTTTTATAAATAAGGACAATTGCTAATGACAAGCTTCCACATATAAATGTCCATTTAGTAACAAGCCATTTGCGTTGGTCGTTGGTGACTCTAATTAATTAAATGGTTACAAAAATTAACTACTTTCTATATCAAGTCGTGCAACATCAAAAATAGAATTGAAAAGCTATTTGCGACTATCAAAATATTAATTGCTCAAAATTTTCCTAATTTTATGTGCGCTGGAGCAGAATAAGTCAATTTCCAAGTGTAGTGGTAAAGGGCACGCCTCTATCGAGGCGGTAAGTCCCCTCTTTGAGGAGTAGCTTGAGCGGCGCCACGGCGCCCTCACCTTCCGCCTGACGCAGGTCCTCACCGGACACGGATGTTTCGGGAGGTTCCTGCACATCATCGGGCGGGAGGAAACGCCCGGGTGTCACCACTGTAAGGATCGCCCCGAGGACACGGTGGAGCATACCGTGGCGGTGTGCCCCGCTTGGGCGGAGCACCGCGACGTCCTCGTGGCGGCTATCGGCGGCGGCGAACTCTCGCGTTCGGCCCTGGTGCAAGCCATGGTCCGGAGCGAGAGGGAATGGGATGCAGTCGCCTCCTTCTGCGAAGCAGTAATGCTAGCGAAGGAGGAGGCGGGCCGCGTGAGGGAAAGAACCACCTCACGCCCCAGCCGCCGCGGGAGACGCTCCGGGCGTCGGGAGCCGCGTGACGACTCCCGGCCACCGTAGACGCGGGTCTGTGGGCGGTGAGCAATGGGTAGCTCACCGTCCGTTCGTTGAATAACGACAGACCGTGTCGACGGCGCGTTCGTGTTCCACGCGCGCCTCAAAGAGATGTCAGCAAACAATTGGAGGGGCCACTAAGGGCCGATGCCTGCCGGGGCTGCGGGTTGTTCGAAAGAGATACTGCGCCCCCGGAACGCAAAGGGCACAAGAAGGAACATGGATGGGTTTTAGTCAGTAAAAGTCTGACACTCCCTCCCGCCCCGCCCAGGGCGGGGGAAGTCATTCGATGATTTCTCATCGGTAAAAAAAAAAAAAAAAAAGTGTAGTGGTAAACTATTAAAGGCTATAGCACTACGTATACAGAAGGCGTTACGCCTGTAATTTGTCGATGTGTATGGTATATGGAGTAGTGGCCGTTTTCTTAGGTTTAGGTTTGTGCGAAGAAGTATCTTGCCTAGTAGTTCGGGACAATCCACCGAGCCGTTTGCGATATTTGCTAAGAAACAGATGTCATTGACGTTGCGTCTTAATTCCAATGGTAAGAAATGGTATCGCTTGCAGCGGTATTCATAATATTAATTTGTTAGAAAGTAACACTAGCAGTATCAGATAATTAACCTTTAGCCTTTTCAAATCATTTGATTTGTCAAATGTTTTTAGTGACCCTACCCGAGTGATAGCTTCTTCACTTGTATTGATAATATATTTTGTAATTGTGAATACCTTCATAAGGAAATTATTAACAGGCTGCCATCCGATCATAGTGGACAATCAATTACGTTCTGTGCCTACGTACCACTACAAAAAACCCAAATTAGGTTTAGGCCAATTAATTGTCAAAGTTTAGAAAAATTTAATAATTCTTTGTCTAGTAAATTATGCACTCATAGTTTCCATAATATAGGTGACCCAAATGAGTTTTATGGCGAATTTTTTTTCAGTTAAAAAAAATCCAATTTAATGACAATTTTCCGCTAAAAACTAAAAGTATTTACACAAAGTTCTTATTTAGCGACTGGGCGACTTCAGGTATTCGTAAAAGCAGAGAAAAACTATTTGAACTTTATGGACTAAAGCAACATACAATTAATATAAATTTTCATAAGTATGTTTCCAAATATTCAAAGCTTTTTAAAAGTGTTTGTAAAATAGCGAAAGCTCTTCACATTAGTAATAAAATAAAAACTACTTGGCAAATAATAAACAATGAAACAGGTAGAAAAAAACAGCGTTATACTGAATTTAATTTAGAGACTGCACATGGCCCTATTAATACAGATATAGAAGTAGGCCAGGAATTTGAAACTTTTTTTGCTAATATTCCCCTTCAAACTACCGAGGCTTTGAATTCCTCCTCCGCTCTCTCTGCTGCCTTACTTAAAAATAATGTTAAGGCTTGCCCTGTGGAATTTAGATTTCAACATACTAACCCCCAGGCTGTCATAAAAACTTTTAAAGATCTTAAAATTAAATCAACAGAAGATCTTTGGGGAATGTCGGTAAAAGTTAGTAGGGCTATCATCGAAACTATTGCGCCCTACTTAGCCTTAATATTTAACACCAGTGTAGACCAAGGAGTCTTTCCCGTTCTGATTAAACACAGTAAAGTCGTACACTTGTTTAAAGCGGTGGATAGTAAGTAACCCAACAATTATAGGCCTGTGTCGATTCTCCGAGTTCTCAGTAAGGTATTTCAAAAGTTAATGCTCAATCAAATGTTACGTCACTTTAATAAAAAATCCATCTTTCATGAACAACAGTACGGTTTCACCTAAGGGCGTTGTACAACTGACGCTGGTGTCACTCTACTAAAGAACATTTTTAACGCCTGGGAGGAAGCTAAAGATGCCATTGGAATCTTTTGCGACCTCTCAAAGGCGTTCGATTGCGTTAACCATGAGACACTTTTGTTGAAGCTGGAGTACTACGGGATTAGTAAAACATCTCTTGGTTTACTAAGGTCATAAAGACGACGAAGCAATATTTTGTAATTTTTTAATCTTTTGAATTAGTGGTTCAGCGCACGAGTGCACTAGGTACACGAGGTACAGCCGCCACTGTCGCCCATAGTATAATAGTCGTTTACTGCGACATTATGAAGTTGAATGATTCGGAAAATTATTTATTACATCTATACTTCTATACTAATATTATAAAGAGGTAAAATTTGTTTGTAAGTTTGTATGTTTGTAAGTTTGTTTGTAGGGGGTAATCTCCGGAAGTAATGAACCGATTTTAAAAATTCTTTCACTGGTAGAAAGCTGCATTATTCGTGAGTGCTATAGGCTATTGTATTATATATATATGTAGGTCTTTGGCGGTGAAATAATAGCAGATTCACTATTTAAGACTTTTATTAATTTTAAAATTAAACAGAGTACACGTTATCGGTTCTACGGTTATCGCCATCTTCTCTTTTCCCCTTCCATCCTTCCTCTCTCTCACACACATATGTCGTCTCGCTTACACTCATATGCTTATTATTCTAACTACTAAGTACACATTTTAAAATCCCACAACTCGGCAGTCCTGATAATTTGTCTGCCCTCAGACAACCTTAATTACAATTTCAATCTTCAGCCTAAATAACAAAATGAACCAACCTCTTATCTTAGAGTTAAGAAACAATGAACGTATCATACATCAAGAATTGTTCTATACTAGGTTACAATAATACCAGTTTAAAATAGAAGTTACTTTGCTTTACAACATTACAGATTTATATGGAACTCATTGCAAACAAAATATGGTTAATTGGTGTACAAATACACAATTTATAAAGTGTGGACAATGATAGATTACATAATATTATATCAATACAGAATACACACTGTTTATGCCAATAAACATTAGGATTGATATAAATAGGGTTCTGTTTTATTTACTTAACCTTTCATCCATCTACTAGCAACAAAAATAATCAAAGAAAATACCTACTGCGGCCATGGCTTCATTTGGTCCGCGGAGCTAGACGTTTTAATAGGCCCTTCGGTAGCACGCTCAACCTTCTCCACATCGTAGCGATCATTTCGCTTAACCTTTGATACTCGATACGGAGTACCCCCTAGAAACTTGGGCTTCAGCTTCATCCCCGTACCAAACTGTGTCCTTTTTATAGCCACTAAATCTCCTTCTTTATATTGGGCTTCCGCTTTTCATTAAATGTCTTCCTATTCTCATCTTGTACTTGTAGTATTTGCTTCTTGGCTTTGATTCTAATCTCTTCTCTATTTTCTTCATATTGATCAATTCCAATATGTGTAGGTTTTCCTTACATTTCATACTTTTGCCAACCATAAGGTGAAACGGCGTTGTGTCTATACTTCGTTGGTATGTACTATTTATAGCCCTTTGCACTCGACTGATACGTCTATACCACAATGATGGATTTTGCAGACATAGCTTGGTCAATACAGCTAGTATAGTCCTGTGCAGCCTTTCCACTTGGCCATTTCCCCTCGGGACTCCTGTGGTGATGGTAATATGTTGTATTTTCTCCTCTTGGCAGTACTCTTGGAATTCACCTCCAGTAAATGCAGTCCCCCGGTCGCTTATTATCCTCACAGGGTTTCCATAGTGCTGTTGATGTATCTTTAGTTTTTCAACCGTTTCTTTACTTGTTGTACTCCTAGTAGGGAAGATCCACGTGAATTTAGTGAAACCATCCACTATTGTCAATATGTGATTGTACATTTTCTTCGTATCCGTCAGTGGTCCAAATGATCTATATGTAGAGTGTGTAATGGGGTACCTTCTTTATCAATTGGATTCAGATATCCCTCTTGCTTGCCTGCCTTCTTCGTAGCCAGTAGACATGGTATGCAAGACACCACAAACTCTTGTAGCTTCTTATCCAAATCTTGGATAAAATAATCTTGTTTTATAGTTTCTTTCATTTTTTTCATAGAGAAATGCCCCTTACTGTGAACATGCTTTATGATTTCTTTCTCCAGTGACTTAGGTATAACAAGCTGCTTATGCTCTCCTTTGTATAGAAGCCCATTGTCTAGCCAGTAATCTGAAAAAGAACCATGTCTTAGTACTTCACACACTGCCTTTAATCCGTCATCATTTTGTTGAGCCAGCCTTATTTGGTTTTGTAGACTGTTTACTGTTAAAATCATACACGGATGTCGGCTTAACGCGTCGGCATGCTGCATCTTTGTGCCAGCTCTGTGCTCAATGTCATAGTCGAACTGATCTAAGTACCAAACCCAGCGAGCTACTTTCGGTGACAGTTCTTTCTTCTTCATTGTCAACTCAAAGGCTTGACAGTCAGTCACTATTTTAAAATGGATACCATATAAATAAATTCGAAACTGTTTCACCCCCTCAATGATGGCTAATGCTTCTAGTTCATAGCTTGAATACCTCGATTCGGCGTCAGTAGTCCTCTTGCTCATGTAGTAAACAGGGTGCCAGCCGTCTTTGTGTAACTGTAGCAGTATGGCAGAATAGGCAACAGCAGAAGCGTCTGTGTGCAATTCGGTGGGTAAATAAGAATCATAAATCTTAAATACTGGCGAATCTCCTAACTTTTGTTTTAAGTTCTCAAATGCCATTGTTTCTTTCTCACCGAACTCAAACAGAGCATCCTTCTTGAGTAAGTCTGATAAGGGTTTGGATATAAATGCATAATCTTTAATGTACTTTCTAAAATATGAAATCAGGCCAAGAAAACTATGAACTTGCCTTGTTGTTGATGGTCTTGGATACCTCATGACAGCATCTATTTTCTCAGTAGAGGGTCTCACTTCTCCGTTCTTCACTAAGTGTCCCAAGTACTCTATTTCTCGGGAGATCAATTTTGCTTTCTTCCAATTTATCTCTAAACCGTATTGCTCTGAAATCATAAGTACTTTCTTAAGCCGTTGCACAGCTTGGGCCTCATCTTTTTTTTTCCCCCCCCGCCCGAGCGCAGTCGCGAGCAGACGTGTTTTTGTGACCTCCCGTACATTTTATTCGAGAAAAATAGTTTAAAATCCAGTAAACAGTTGAAGAACTAAACCATATCGTGAACAATAGAACAACATAAAAAACAGTGAAAGAACTATAACAGTGCATAAACAACTTATTAAGTTATCACCGAAAACATTTTTATACAATTCAAAAGTGAACTGTGATCGTTAAGTGTCATTGTGTCACACGACTGTCGTCGACCGGCTAATGACCTTCAAAAACCGGTCGTTAATACATCGCTATTACATTGTGCAGAACATTAATAACATATCGCCTAATTCGCAGCATACAAATAAGTCTCCGTAGACTAGAGGTGTGAGCGCTGGCACGAAATTGACGTACGCCTTGAGTTGCAAGTTCAATTCTCACAGGATACAATCACTTTTTGAAATTTGATAATTTTTATTTTTCATTTTTCTACCGATTCATTATGTTTCAAACACCACCAAAGGGTTCTGCAGATCAAAAGCCATCTCGATCGGAATCCGATATTCAAAAATTATGTGCAGAAGAGGGCATTACGACGGATATATCAACAATAAACATTACCCAGCGCGCAAAGCGTCGCCGCCCCTCAGATGACCAATCTGTCTCAATTAATGAGCTCAGGAACGACTTGAAGGCAATGATCAGAGAACTGATCAGTTCCCAGAACGCACGGTTGGACAAACTAGAGACACATATAATAGAAATTAAATCTCAATACACGAAAATAGAGGAAACAAATTCTGAAATCGACAAAGCTGTAACAAGTATATCGGACCAGTTAACCTCTTTAGAACTAAAAATAACGGGGTTAGAAAATGAACGCAAAATAATGGCTACAAAAATGTGCTCTCTGGAAGAGAAAATAGATTTTCTGGACCGAAGCTGTATTAAAACCTGCGTTGAACTACGTAATGTACCGAAATTACCACGTGAAAACAAGAACACTCTTTATACTGTCGTACAGCACCTCTCAAAACAACTAGAAATAAATATTCAAGTATCGGATATTCGAGATGTCACAAGATTGCCATCAAAGAGGCAAAGCAAGACCTCTAACATTAGTATTGAATTTTGTAATACACTTCAAAAAACAAATTTCCTGAATTCAGCAAAAAAATTTAACAACAAGAATCCCGACAACAAAGTTAATTCTACACATCTGGGCCTTGATGCACGCCTGTATACATCACCGAGCAGCTTACTTCGCTGTCCAAAAAACTGTTTTACGCTGCACGAAATTTCGTCAAGGCAAACAACTACGCCTTTTGCTGGACATCAAACGGACGCGTCATGATTAAGAAGAACGCCGACAGTCAATATATTATAGTTAAAAGTGAACAACAATTACAGCAGCTATCATTGCAAAATATTGAATGACTAGTAGCTCACTTTAATTGTTCATCTCATGCTTTGTTTTTGTTAACTTACTACCTTTATTTTAAATTATCTCTTAATTTTAATTTGTTTGTAAAATTAAACACTGTCATACATACACGCACACATATAACTCACACTATACATCCTTACTCAACACACACACCGTACACATACTACTTCCTTGCCAGAAACTTCAAAATAATACTCCAGCCTTACGTAAAACTTTTGACCCTCACCTTTATTGTTAAAAATGGTTGATAATACTATCACACTCATGGATAACATTGACCTCACCTCTGTATCAGAATCACACTCTTGTAATTCAGAGCAGGCACAACTTTACATCAGGTATCCACAAAACTACCTAAAAATTTTTACACAGAACATAAGATCAATAAACCGTAATTTCTTGAGCTTACAAACGATTCTCCAAAGAATTCCTATAGATTGTGACATTATAGTTTTGACAGAATGCTGGCTCTCGTGTTCCAGTAACACAAACATTCCTTCTTTAGAAAATTATACAATGTACCGTACCACAAAACACTTAAACCAGAGCGATGGTGTCGTGGTTTATGCCAAAACTGACCTTAACTGTAATTCCACAGAGTTATCTTTTAACAATTGCGCCACGGGGTTGGCGTTAGAAGTGGGGTTAGATATAGCCCTACTTTGCATCTACCGATCACCGTCAAATGCAAACACTAATACATTTACTTCTACTCTTAATGACATATTACCCACTTTCTCAAAATTTAAATCGGTTGTACTTACGGGCGACATTAATCTTGATATAAAACCTCTTTTCCTTGACTCGCGCTCTCAAGAATACCTCAATATTTTGGCCTTTCACGGTTTTCTTCCTGCTCATACCCTACCTACCAGAGGCCCCAACTGCCTTGATCATATCATATTAAAATCTAAAATACATACAATCGCACTTGTTTTTAATACCACGACAACTGACCACTACTCAACGCTACTGGGCATGTATGTTAAAAGAAATGAACACAATGTTGTCACAACCTTCTCAAAAGTAGACTTTGTCAAACTTGACAAAACAATGAAAGAAACGGACCTGACACCCATCTACTCCATAGCTGATGCTAATATTGCTACCGATACTCTGGTAAACGTTTTAAGTGGAGCTATTTCCGAGAGTACCACGGTATGTAAACCACCAGCTAGGAAAAAAAATCTAAAACCATGGATCACGCCTGGGCTGCTACGTTGTATGAGACACAGGGACTTACTACATAAAAAAGCCAAAGCATCACCAGGTAATACCACTCTCGAAATAAGCTACAAAAGATACAGAAACTTTTGTAATAAAATTTTAAAAAAAGTCAAGAGGCAGTTTGATAGTGAAGAGCTCAGTAAGGCTGGTAATAATCCAAAAGCTCTCTGGGAAACCATTAAGAGAATCACAAACACTCAAAAAACACTAAACTCATCCTCACATCTACTATCACACGACTCACCTACTCAGTCCTGTAACATAGTAAATAGTTTTTACGTAGAAATGGGTAAGAACCTCGCTGATAAAATTACGCACAACCGCCCACTGCCCCAACCAAGCACGCTACACACTAATTCGTCATCATCATTTGTCCTAGATGAAACAGACCCAAACGAGATTATATCTGTGATTAATTCTCTCAGGACTAATGCAGCTACTGGCTGTGATGGTATCTCACCTTCCATAATAAAAAGATATTCATCTACTTTAGTACCTGTACTAAATTACATATTTAACCTCTGTTTCCGCACTGCAACCTTTCCAACTTCATTCAAAAAGGCGATCATACATCCAATCTTCAAGGGTGGGGACAAAAAGTTAGTAAATAATTACCGACCCATCGCGGTTCTTACTACCTTATCGAAGGTTCTAGAGCGGTTGATAAACAAGAGACTAGTACACTACCTTGAAAAATCTAACCTGATCTCCCCCCAGCAATTCGGTTTCCGAAAGAACAAAAGTACTACTGACGCTGTTCAGGAGTTAACGGGATATATTGTGAATAAACTTAACACCCACAAAAAAGTTCTCACCATATTCCTTGATTTGGCTAAAGCCTTCGACACCATTCCGACTTCAACACTTCTAAATAAACTAGAAAAATTAGGTATCAGGGGCTTACAGTTACAGTTGTTTAACAGCTATCTTACAAATCGGACACAATTGGTAAAAATAGGTGATCATTTGAGTGATGATCTTCCAGTTTGTTACGGTGTGCCGCAAGGTAGTATCCTTGGGCCGACTCTGTTTCTTGCTTTTATTAATGACCTTTGTAATTTACACATCACTAATGCTAATATTGTGTCATTCGCAGACGATACTGTTCTTACTTTCTCAGCCAACTCATGGTCTGAGCTTCAGACCTCAGCACAAAATGGCTTCAACTCTGCAAATGATTGGCTACTATCCCACACTCTCACATTAAACACATCAAAGACAAAGCTAATAACCTTTTCCACTTCTTTTAAGACCCAACCCGAAATTCCAATTGTCATACAAGCTCACTCCTGCCGCACACATTCTCAGGCAGCTCTTCCCTGTCAGTGCCCTCTAATTACTCGCGTAGACAATATAAAATATCTGGGCATAACATTAGATCAATTTCTCAACTTCAAAACTCACATCAATCTTCTTACAACCAGAGTTAGAAAACTCATTTACATTTTAAAAAATCTAAGACACGTTGCCACGTCTGCTGTATTACGCACTGTCTATTACGCTTTATGCCAATCTATTGTGACGTATGGAATTGCATGTTGGGGCGGTGCCGCAAAGACGACAATGAAGCAGCTAGAAACAGCCCACAGAGCAATATTGAAGGTGGCCACATTCAAACCGATTTTGTACCCAACAACAATCCTCTACAAAAACTGGAATGTTCTTAACGTTAGACAACACTTTATCTTGCAGACCATTCTTTTACAACACAAACTAACGCCTTTTACTACAATCACAAAACGTCGGAAAGATATGGTCTGCACCGTTTCACCACCGTACTACAGATTCACGAAACGATTCTTTTTTTACCTTGGTCCATACCTGTATAACAAACTAAACGCAAACCTACCGATTTATAGCCTACCATACTCCAAATGCAAATCTACCGTCCGTTCTTTTCTTCTTCTAAAAACCTACGATGAGACTGAGGACCTCCTAATAACACGCCCATAACTACTCAACAATGGCACTACATAACCACTTAATATCCCAATAGTCATCCCACAAACACACCTCCACACACATACACACCCGCACTCACGAACAGCAAATACACACACGCAGAACACAATCAGCAAACACTTACACATCACGTCTCACACAAAACATTCTCTTTTATACTACCTACTTTAAACTGTTTTATTTTTTATTTTTTGTTTTATATCTAAATTTATTTTTCTTCGAATCTGTAAAGACCCTAAGTACTACTTTAACATAGATTTATTCTAGCAATCAACATTGACCACAATGTACGTAACCTAATTAATATCTTTATTTTGGAGACAACACGTAGCACTAGCTTTAAGATCTTTAATTAGGGAGGCAAACTGTCTCTCCTTAACACAGGTTGCTCAGCTACCTAGCTAGGAGAACAGCAGTTCACCCCCACAAATATTTGTTAGTTTAAGTACTACGCTTAGTTAAATACTAAACTTTAATATGATGTACTACAAATACCCTATTGTGCAATAAATACTTTATTATTATTATTATTATTATTATCTTTTGCCGGTATCAATAAATCGTCAATAAATATTATGACTTCATCTTTTGCCAGTAGTTCTCTGAAAATAATTGTTATAAATCTCATAAAATATTTTGGACAGATACTTAAACCAAAAGGAGCCCTCAAGAATTCATATTGTCCATTGTGTGTGACAAAAGCAGTATACTTGATGGACTCTTCACACACTTTCAGGTGAAAAAACCCATTTTTTAAATCGAGCACACTGTAGACCCTGGCATCCTTTAATTTATCAATCAGATCTTCTATTACTGGTAATGGAAATTCATCTTTAACCATTTTTCTATTTAACAATCTATAGTCAACACAGACTCTAACAGAATTATCCTTTTTCTTAACCAATACCAGCGGGCTACTATATTCTGAATGACTCACGCGTACGATGTCCTTTTCTAACCATTCTGCAACCTGTTTATCCACTATTTCCTGCTCCTTCAACGCCAAACGTCGTGGTCGTTGCGCCACCGGAACGTCATCTTTGAGCACGATTTGCAGTTGCAGCGGTGCTTCTTTCGTTTGATGAGGCTTGTAGTTTCGTACACAATTTAGCACTTCTTCTCTTAACGCCGGATCCTTCATGTGACCTACAACAGAATCAAATGGGCATACTTCACTCACATAACATCCCAGTCGCTCCCACTCTTTGCTTTAAAATTTCACACAACCCTTTTCTAACACAACTGTAACGTCGTTAAGAAATTCCTGACCTATTATTACATCGTACGGTATACAACGTGTTAATGAAATAACCCAAAACCTCGGACACCCCAACCGATTTTTATATTAATAAATTGATATGACGTATAATTATTTATTTTAATAAATTATAGTAAAAGATATTTGTAAATGTTGTTGTCGCGCTACTTCTAACAGATTCATAGCTCTATCGCCGCTCCGCTGACGCGGGAGCACTATCGTTTGAGGTTAATGCCCTCCTGTTATTAAATAATGCGTATGTTTTGCTTTCAAATAGAAAAGTGACTCAAATTTTTCCATCACACTTTTTCCAGGCTTTGGACTGGCTGCTTGTAAACCTACCACGCTTAAAAATAAGCAAAGGCTAGGTAGTTAAAAGAAAAATAAAAAAGCCGGTGGTGGTAAACAAAGCTTGGCGTGTTTAAAAGATTTGAATCACCATATTTACAATAATTATATCAAATAAATCAACCTACCTATTTACAACAATAATAAAGTTAAGCACTTACTGAAACTTCGTCCATTGTTTATCACAGCAATGCCTCGAAATGTCTGCCACCTTGTTGAATACATTTTAAGGCGCGTTTTCGTAAATTATTGTTTAAAGAACTTAGCACTGTAGTGTCACTTCTCACTGTTTCAAATGCCGAAACTATTTTATTTCTTAGGTTACTAATGTTTGTTGGTCCATTCCCATCGTCATAAATTAGAGCTTTTACACGGCCCCACAAAAAAAAGTCTAATGGAGTTAGGTCCGGTGACCTAGCAGGCCACTGAATAGGCCCACCGCGACCGATCCATCGCTGCCCATACTGCTCATCTAAATATCTCCTTACATTCCACTGGAAATGAGCTGGAGCGCCGTCGTGCTGATAAAACATCCTACTGACGGTGTTTAAAGGTATGTCATCGTCTTCGAGCCACTGCAGTAACAAGCCCGGCAATGTCTCGGTAAGGAATTGTAGGTACGCGTCACCGGTTAGTCGAGGCAAAAATACCGGCCCAAGTACGTATTGGCCGATGATTCCCGCCCATACGTTTAATGAAAACCGATGTTAAAAAGAATCTTGTTCCATCAGCATGGGATTTTCGTGTGCCCACATGTGCCTATTATGTTGATTAAATAGGCCTCGCCTAGTGAAGGTACACTCGTCAGTCCACAGAATATTTCTTCTCCAGTCTTCAAGAAACCACTCGCAAAACTCAACACGAGGCTGAAAATCCAGTGCATTTAATTCCTGACACCGTCTGTAGTGGTATGGATGTTGGCTGTCCTTTTTTAAAATGTTCCAAACAAAAACGTGGCTGCAGTTGAAGCGACGAGCTGCCTGTCTTGTGCTAGCTGTCGGGTTTTCTGCGAAATAATTAAGTATTTCGGTCTCCAAATCAGGATTATTTCCGGTTCGTCCTCTGTCTATTGCGGTCGGAGGCCTAAATGTGCCGAAATCCCGTAGGCGCTGTGTAGCGGCCAACATTGTCTCGTTTGACACAGACACACCAAACTGTTCCTGGTAAAGTCGCACAGCTAAATTCACATTATCACCACATCGCGCTAACATTCGCACCATTTCGCAATATTGAGTATTAGTAAAGCGAAACGCCATTTTGCCGCCGGGAGACGTAGATCGTACGCGCTCGTCCTACCCCGTGTTAACACGTGCGGCACACGCCGCTGCACTAGGGAGACTACGGAGGGAGGCCGGGGTTGCGCGGGCGCCGGCATGTCTCCCGGCCTTGACGCCCGCTCTAGTACCCCCTCCTCACCCTCGCCCGCGCTGTTTGTTTACATCGCGTTGGACAGTAGTGTACAGCGTCGTTAGAAATATAAGATACGGCATGACAAATAATTTTTTTTTGGACAGAAATTAAACTATATTAAAAATTATTGTATTCGATTTTGCTGCCGATTCTAAACAAACTAGTTTCAGGTTTTGGGTTATTTCATTAACACGTTGTATAGTCTTTACATAGAACGTGAAATATAACATCTGGGTAGCACTGTTTGTCCACGCACAAATTCAAACGACACTTTCCCATCGAACGTACTGTTGATTGTCCAATGCCGGAGAGTAATAATTCGTCCTTTTCGTATTTTGGTTTTCCAATCGCATCATAAACATCCGCCGAAATAATGTTCACGTCGCTGCCCGTGTCTACTAACGCTTTTAACTGCACGTTGTTTATTTCCAACAAAACAACCGGCTTTTTCTCTTTTGTCAACATTGACATTGAATTTGAAACTTCTTCGTCGTTGTAAACAAACGCCGCCATTTTGGATTCGTCGTTCGAAAAGTATCCGCCTGGGGCGCTGTCTTCTTCGTCATTCACCGTCGTGAACATCGCTCGCTTTGTGTGTTGGTAGTCCTGCAGTTCGTTACACAGGAGGTCGCTAGAGGCGCCACCGTCGTCTTGTGTGACGTCCGCCGCGAACATCGCGCTCTTCGTATGCTGCTGTTGGTAGCTCCGTCGTGTTTTACCGATCTCGTCCGATGATGCACGATGGCTGGGTTTCGGCGTCGCCGACGCCGACGCTAGCGGCGCTGCCGATGAAGTGCACGCCGATCCAACATGTCCGAATTGGTTACATTTAAAACACTTCAATCCTTTGCTTTTATGCGGGCAATCGGCTGATGCATGTCCAACTTCACCACATCCATAGCACCGAATCCATGGTTTGCCGATTGAATGGGGTTTATTGCTACTTGTACTCACTGCTGAACGCCTCTGCACCTGCGCCGCACTTTGCATCTTTTTGCTAATAGCTTCATAAATCTTGAGTTTTTCTTTAAGGTCGTTATACGCGGTGACACCATACAACATGATTTTATTTGTTTCGACATCCACTATTCCATCCACTATGTACTTGATTGCGACGTAGTCAGGCATCTTACCGCGCTTTCCGAGTTCCTTCATAACAAGCATGTAGTCTAAGCAGGATTCATTCGGCAGTTTCTTTCTGTTGCTCATTAATTCATGGATGGATTTGATGTCGACAGTGTCTGGAAATTCTTTTACCAGCGCTGCCTTGAGCTCTTCCCAAGTCTTGTGTGGACGCTCCGCCCGTAACCATAGCTGTGCTGTACCTGTCAGCGCTCGTTTCGCAATTAGGAGCTGCTGAAGCGGTGTCCACTCGAATATCTCGGCGTTGGATTCTGCTTCGTCTATCCACCGCGTCACTGGATGGGTGTCGTCGCGGCCGCTAAAGCTAGGTATCAGCTCGGCCGTCATCTGAAGCATGTTGCCGTTACGCTTTCTCGCATTGCAGTCGTCCTGGCAGTCGGTGTAGTCTTCTTGCCGACTTTTCCTGCGATCTTTCGCGGGTTTGGACATTTCGTCGTAGACGTTGAGACAGTCTTCTACCGCAGAAACCGCCGTCGTTCGCGTGTTCCTGTGCACGTGGTAGCCGATCTGCACACGTCGTTTTTATTTCACCGGCCGTACTATTCCGCCTTTCTTTTTGATATCCCGGACGAGCCCCCAAATTTGTAGGTCTTTGGCGGTGAAATAATAACAGATTCACTATTTAAGACTTTTATTAATTTTAAAATTAAACAGAGTACACGTTATCGGTTCTACGGTTATCGCCATCTTCTCTTTTCCCCTTCCATCCTTCCTCTCTCTCACACACACATGTCGTCTCGCTTACACTCATATGCTTATTATTCTAACTACTAAGTACACATTTTAAAATCCCACATATATAATATATTATCTATACTATACTATAATATAATATATAATATATATAATAATATATATATATTTAGGGAACTGATTCCTACTCTAGAACGATGCCTATAAAAGGCGGTGCGCGCTCAGAAACGGTTCATTTGCTCCTGGGCTTCGGTACGGATAGGTAGTTGTCGACGCGATTTGTGAGTAGTTACAATTGTATTTTAAGTTGTTAGAAGTCTTGTAAAACTCTGTGAGTACATAATGTTTTGCTTATATATGTGATTGGTGTTTTATTTTTGCGTTAAGATTATGTAAAAGTTCAATAAAGTGAGGTTATTAATTTGTATTTTTGTTTTGTTATTAAATGTTTTTCTACGTGTAAGATAATTGTTTTTTTTTAATGATTTCTGCTGCTGAATCCTAAATTCAGAAGTGGGATTCTTTCGTAAAAACACGCTCACGGTTTTATTTTCGTAGTACCCTCTCGATTTGTAAAAAGAAAACACCAATCAACCTTTTATTTCCTTGTATCTAATCGTTGGTTGTCTGTAATTATGGCTGATACACAGCATAATTCTCGCAACAAGTCGCGTCGACACGATAGGGATCGTAGTCATAGGTATATATCTCGCTCTCGGAACAGAGCTCGTTCTAAGAGTCGAACTTATTCACCTCGCGGGTCACGATCAAGAAGTAGAACGCGCTCACGGTCAAACCATTATCCTCGCGATCAAAACGGGGCTATGCAGCTAGCATTACAATCGATTCTGTTTCGTTTAAATACACTAGAAACGGAACGGTCTCCCTTATGTAACGCGACTAATAACCAGCTTGTTCAAAATAGTACGACCCTAAGATCATACACGCCCCCGCTAGGCCAGCCGCAGAATGATCAGGCCCCTCAGGCGCCGTTGTCTGAAACACCACTACCTAGTTCTATCACCGCGTTAAATATACCCGTGTCTGAGATTACAGCCCCCGAAGGATCGAGTGCTAATGCAAATGCCCACGATGTACAAGTAGTATCGGAGTCGGCACGAATATTAGCTGAAGCAATTAGGTCCATAAACTCGGATAGAACTCAAAAGTATTTCGTATCTAACTTTGACCCAACTATTCATGATATAGACGTGTAGTGTGAGGAAGTCGAACGGGCTAGGTCTTCTAATAACTGGGGCGATTCAGAATGTCTATCACGCGTATCAATATGCCTCAAAGGAGACGCGCGTTCTTGGTTAAACGACTGGGTAACTAGTGACCGAACATGGAGTAATTTCATTAAGGAATTCAAACCTTTGTGTCCACGAAAGCTCGATTACGCGAATATCCTATATGATACGATGCACACTACCTCTGATAAATATAGCACGTACGCCGAATATGCGCGAAGGACATTATTGCGTCTTAAAATTGTTAAGGGATTAAGTGACGAACTGAGAACTCTGATAGTTATTCGTGGCATTACAGATCCTCAAGTTAGGGCGGCCGCCGCCAACGCTAACTTACAAATTTATGACTTGGTTTCATTTTTATCTATTTATGTGAAACCTACCCGCACTAAACTTAAGAATCGAAATTCTACGTCTAAACCGGTGCCTCCTAGTCGTTCGTTGCAACTGAGATGTTTTATCTGCCGACAACACGGGCATGCGGCTCACCATTGCCCCAAAAAGCCAAAAACCGATCAAACTTCTAAAGTTAATCCCACTATAACTAACGATGCCAATAAAGTAGTTTGCAATTTTTGTAAAAAACCGGGACATAGCGAAGACGTGTGTTTTGCTAAGGAAAGGTCAGGCTCCCGTAATAAGAAAAATATTAATTTATGTAGCAAGCACGTGGCTGGTTCCCCGCAAAATAATGACCTTAAAACTGCCATTATACAAGGCATCCCTGTGGATGTTCTAATCGACAGTGGCGCCTTAAACATCTCACTGGTTTCCTCTGAGGCATTGAAACATTTTACATGTGAACGAAAGCCCAAGCATTGTATTTTGAAGGGAATTAGCGACACTACTATACTTGCCGATTCTTTTGTCACGTTAACGATTGAGTTCGATAATATCTCTATTGAGGCCGATTTTGTAGTCGTACCGGGGTCTTGTATGACTACGCCCGTCATCATAGGAACTGATATTCTAAACCGGGATGGTATCACATACGTGCGGACTAAGGATAAACAGTATCTAACTCGAGCCGTCGGGCAGGACGTTCATGCAGCATCTGTTGATGAGATCTCGCAGATCAATACACCCCTTAAGGGTGCTCAACTTGAATGTCTAACAACATTAATAAAACAATTCTCTAGTTACTTCATTTCGGGTACTGCATCGACTACTGTTACCACCGGCAAGATGTCGATCAAAGTAACGGACAATACACCCGTCGCTTACCGACCTTATAAGCTCTCACACTCGGAAAAACTTAAAGTCCGAGAAATCGTGCGCGACCTAAAAGATAAAGGTATTATCCGCGAGTCTAGTTCCGAGTATGCAAGTCCCATAATACTGGTTAAGAAAAAAGACGGAAGTGATAGGATGTGCGTCGATTATAGAGCACTTAATCGGTTGACTGTTAGGGACCGGTATCCCCTGCCACTCATAGACGATCACATAGATAGGTTAGGCAACTATAAATACTTCACCAGCCTTGATATGGCCACAGGGTTCCACCAGATTGCCATTGAAGACAGTTCAATCCATAAAACGGCATTCGTCACACCGGAGGGACATTTTGAGTACCTTCGGATGCCCTATGGTTTAACGAACTCGCCCATAGTTTATCAGCGAATTATTAACGACACCCTTCGCAGTCACATTGAGGCTGGTAACGTCCTAGTTTACGTTGATGATGTCTTATGTATGAGTAACAGCGTAGACGAAGGTATTTGTTTGATAAAAAGGGTGTTAAAAACATTAACTATTTCGGGTTTTTCGATAAATTTACGAAAATGCTCATTTCTATCAATTGAGGTCGAGTACTTGGGGCGCGTAGTTAGTCAGGGTCAGGTTAGACCGAGCCCACATAAAATCCAAGCCCTAGTTGATGCGCCGGTACCTCGTAATGTTAAACAAATACGACAATTTCTGGGTTTGGCGGGATATTTTAGGAGGTATATTCGAGACTATGCAACAAAGACCGCTTGCATAGCACGTTTGATGAAAAAGGACGTAAGTTTTTGTTGGGGTATGGAACAAGAGAAAGCTAGGCAAGAGATAATAAGTTGCCTAACTAGTTCACCTATATTGTCCATTTTCGACCAGTCTTTACCTACAGAAGTACACACCGACGCTAGCAGCATTGGCTATGGTGCTGTACTGATGCAAAAGAAGGCTGATGGTACGAAGCACGTGGCGCTGAGAGTAGGTACCGCTCTTATGAGTTGGAAACTTTGGCGGTTGTAAGGGCATTACAAAACTTTCGTCACTATCTAGTAGGGATAAATTTTAAAGTAGTCATCGATTGCAATGCTCTCAAGGCCACTGAAAAGAAGAAGGACCTGCTCCCACGCGTCGCCAGGTGGTGGATCTATTTACAAGACTTTAACTTCAGTATTGATTATAGAAAAGGCACCATGATGGCACATGCGGACTACCTTAGTCGAAACCCAGTCATTACCAAAGTACATCAGATATCTAGGCCACGCAATTGGGCTCAAATTGCTCAGTCGGCCGACGATGAGACCCAAGGCATTTTACAGAAATTACAGGACGGAGAATTAGATTCTAGTCGATATGTCCGTCAAAATGAGGTATTTTATTATCGGTATACACCAGTGGGTGAGGAGGTCAGGCTTCTTTGCTTTATCCCCAAGGGACATCGGTTAAGTTTATTAAGAATCTTTCACGATGAACACGATCACATTTGTGCGGAGAAAACTGTAGACTTAATCCTCAAATATTTTTGGTTTCCCTGGCTTCGCCAATTCGTAGCAAAATATATAAAACACTGCCTCGTGTGTGTGTCCAATAAACGTGTACCTAGAGCCCCTCATCAACCGATCACATCTTGGGAAAAACCTAGTCTCCCTTTCCAGACATTGCATATAGACGCACTTGGTCCACTACCCGAATCTAACGGCTATAAATTTGTTTTGTAAACTTAGTATGAATTAACCTCCCAATTGAGGGATTTTACTGGGAGTCAATTTGATAATATTATGACTATGATGCAGCGAGCAGCTAATAACAGATTTGATTTTTCAAATATTAGGATGATGCCTCCATATTTATGTCATTATTGGCTTGGATTCAATGCTGACCAGTTTTATGATTTACTTAACAGTATCCCAAATCTAGCAGAACAGGTACCAAATGCTTCTATAGCCTTGTGCATATATTTAGTTAAGCTAAGAACTGGTTACAGTAATGAAAGGTTGGCTACTCTTTTTAATAAACCTCGAACCACTTTAGAACGGTGGATGTCAAAAGCAAGAAATTGTTTAATGAGTGATTTTGTCCCCTTGCACTTAGGATTTAATCATCTATATCTACTGTACAAGATGTTGCTTCTCGAAATAAGATTATTTCAGAAGGACTGTTTAGTAATCCTGATTTGCCTCCAGATGTTAAACCTGCAATAGTTATATGTGATGCTACCTATGTTTTTGTGCAAAGTAGTTCAAATTATTTGTTTCAGAAACAAACCTACAGTTTACAAAAACTAGACAACCTAGTTAAACCATTTTTGATTAGGTGTTGCGATGGCCACATTGTGGAATGTCTTGGTCCATACAAAGCCACTCTTAATGATGCTACAATCACAAGTTTAAACTTAAATAATGAGGGATCTTGTATAAGATCATTTTTTAGAAGAGGTGATATTTTTCTTCTTGATAGAGGATTTCGAGATGTTATAAATGAACTCCAAGAACACGGTTTTGTCACCCACATGCCAGAGTTTCTCCTCGAAAATGAACACAAATTAACATTCCAACAGGCAAATCGGTCTCGTCTAGTAACCATGTGTCGCTGGGTTGTAGAAATAGTCAATGGTAGGATAAAAAGAGACTATAGACTATTCCGTCATGTATTCAATAATAGAGCTGCTATGCACCTCAATGATAATTTTAGGATTTGTTGTGCCTTATTAAATAAGTTTCATGTTGCCATAGATGACCCACCGGAGGCTTTGGAATATGTTACAATAGCTAAAAGTAGACTTTTTCTAGTAAACCATCTGGCAACATATGTAGAGCAAGAAAATGTTAACAGAAGGAGAGCTAGCTTCCAAACAATTGATGGCAATCATCCTCATTTGGATAGATTCCCACGACTCACAATTACTGACCTTAAGCGGTTTGCTCTAGGTACATATCAATTAAAACAGGCCAGATCTTACTTCGGGGAACATGTTCGTCAGTCTGGAATATATTCAGTGGAAGTGAATACTGAAATTGATGAGGATATTCCTCTGATTTTAGGCCTAAATAATTAATTGTTAAGAGCTAGGATTAAATCCAGGCATGTGAACAGTCGTACATATTACACATATTTATTAATAAGCAGAGATGATGTTGTAGCAAATATATTACAAGCCATAGTAGGTTATTGTTGCAACTGCCTTGTTGGTAAGCGAACTGTTGGCTGCTGTGCTCACATAATGACAGTGGTGTGGTTTTTGAGTTGGGCTCGATACAATGATATCACTGCTCCAGCATCTTATTTAGATGATTTTTTTAATGAAAATGATGAATGAAGTCATTCGCTGTTCCTATATGTATAGGTACCTACCTACTTGCTGTAAGGGTTAGATATACTATGATTGATTATAAACCTACCTACATGTTTAAAGTGCTACCAGTGCCACTGGATCAAATTAAAGATCTCTTTGAATTCTACTGTTTTTTTTTTTTACAGCTCTCCTTTTTTTTGTATTTGTAACTGTTTTAACAGGAAATATAAAGGCAAGGTACTGATTTATTTAAGTCTCTATGCCATCAGATACGCTAATTAATCTGCTCTCCAAACTACGACCTATAAACTTACCTCTATACACGACCGATATTTCTATTTTGAGGTTAAGTTACGTTTTCTAAAAAAACTTGGAAATGCGGGTTTTGATTCCAAAATGGCAATTGTAGATGGTTATTTGGTTAATTTATAAACCATCTAAAACAACTTTGGAATTGACGCAAGTCTGTACCGTGGTCCATATTGTCGTGATCATTCTCCTTTACCTCTTTATAATATTATAGTATATAGTATAGATTTATTTCCTGCCTAAAGACGCTGCGCACGTTCAGCGCTAGATTCCCGAGCACGGGCCTGCGATGTTCTCCAGCTTTGATTAGCAAGCCGCTGTAATCGCTCGGAGATAGATTCCCCAGCGCGTTCTTGCGAAATATTTTCTCTAATCCTCGAGAGGCGCTGATGATTTTCAAGAGCAGACTCTTCCGTACGGCGTACTCGAGCTGCTCTGGGATGTCTGACGAGAAAGTTGTGATTTCCATTTAGGCATGATAAACAATCGCTGAAACTGTCCAATATCCCAAAAAACAGAAACATGAGTGAAATGAATAAAACGTCCGTACAAAGAATGTTCTAATATGGTTCGTGAATGGACGGCGGCATTTTGCGATTTTGTAATTTTATATTATCTTCGAAACGATTTAACCCATTGACATACTGTTTTGGGCAAATCGTATCTCTATGGTGTTCTTGTGATGATAATAATATTTTTTTCGACAAGGTTTAATATTTTGTTGTTTGAAAAATCGTCCAAAAGTAAGTACGTCGAAAAATACTTTTTTAACACATAAAAGCTAATATATCTGCTAAAATATAAAAGATAGATACATGGTGTCGCGGACTTTTTTGTAGAATTATTATAGGCGGACCAGGGTGCCATACATTGTTTTCAGTTATATACAACTGTTAAGGCAGCGCATGCAAGAACTTTGTTGTAAGAGCTGTTTTTTCCGCCTGGCTAGACAAAAATTGAGATAGTTCGGCTATTATGCATGATATCTTTATAATTTATAGCTTATAGCACTCACGAATAATGTAGCTTTCTACCAGTGAAAGAATTTTTAAAATCGGTTCATTACTTCCAGAGATTACCCCCCTACAAACAAACCTACAAACAAATTTTACCTCTTTATAATATTATATTAAAATATTAAATATTAATAATATAGTAATAATTAATATTTATATTATTATATTAATATTATTATTTTTATAATTTATAGCCTATAGCACTCACGAATAATGTAGCTTTCTACCAGTGAAAGAATTTTTAAAATCGGTTCATTACTGCCGGAGATTACCCCCTACAAACAAACTTACAAACATACAAACTCACAAACATACAAACATACAAACTTACAAACAAATTTTACCTTTTTATAATTTTAGTTTAGATTAAAAAAATATATACATTACTTAAACACATTTTATGAAAATAATTACATGACCGAAGACACTACACTTATACAAAATTGCAATAAGATCAGTTAATGGCAACCTGGCACTATTCCTTATTATTTTAAAAAGCTAGCGAATAATAAATCCAATGGACATTGCAATGAATCTGAAACTCGGATCCATCCATGCCCGTCTTCTATTGATACTTGCTCTCCAACCCTTGCATCACAAAATCCGAATATAGATAATACTTCTACCCCACAAGCATCAAAAGAGCTTTTTCGTGTTTAAACATATTCAAATTTTTCACCAAAATATAAATGGCCTTATCTCTAAGTCAGACCTTCTAACGTTAGCGCTTGCGAATGAACCAAGCCCTATCAATGTGCTATGTATGACTGAACAAACATGATCGAAACGGACAAAAGCATAATAAATATCAGTAATTATAAACTAGCTTGTTTCTGCAGAAAGAACCGGCGCGGTGGGTCTTGTATTTTAACTCGTTGACTGCGGGAAAACACACACGTTGTGTTTTGACTAAAAAACGCAAGTGCGGCGCACACACAAACGTGTGTGTTTTTCTATGGCGAACACGCGAACATTGGTAGCTAGCCGCACTGGCGTTTGGCGCAGCAAATGTTCGTCCGCAGTCAAAGGGTTAATAGAAAAATCGCTTCAATATGCACCAATAAAAGATTTCAGTAATTACTCAATTGAAAATATCGTCGAATGTTCCGGTATTGAGTTACTAGACCATAAAATATACGTCATATGTATCTACAGACCTCCAGGGCCAAATACAGATGATATAAATATATTCTTTAAGAACTTAAACTCCCTTCTCAGTCGATTATGTTACGGTAAAAAGAAAGTTATTATTTGTAGCGACTTCAATATAAATTTGCTTAAGAAAACTTATGACGCAACTGAATTTATACAAATTCTTCACAGTTACAACTTAAAATTAGGCATTAACGAACCTACACGGTTGTCAAGTAAAACATGCATTGATAATATTATATTTAATATTAAAGGATGTTCCACAAAGGTTATTGAATTCGCACTCTCTGATCACACTGCTCAGTTACTCACATGCCCAGTCAAATCTAGTTTACACCTTAAATCATGGAATATAGCAAAAAGAGATTACTCAAAAGAGAACATTTGTACATTCAAAGAATACATAAACATACATAAATTCTCTACATTTCAATAACGTTTTTATCAGTACAGATCCAAACATAGCATTTGATGAGTTTTACGAATTATTTCACCTTTTCTATAATCTTTGCTTCCCCACTATACAGATAAAAATATCAACAAGATCTCGCCCTCGGTGGATTACAAAAGGTCTTAGAGTGTGTTGTAAACGTAAGCGACAACTTTTATGGGATTACAGAAAAAAACCTACAGAAAATAATAAATCTAAATTCTTAACGTTATCCTCACGATTGAATCAGATCATTAAGATAACTCAAAAGTCTCGCAATGATAACTACATAAAAACTGCGCGAAATAAATCGCAAGCTACTTGGAAGATTATAAATACCAAAAAACTAAATATACCAAAGGATCAAATACAACAAATTACTGTAGATGGTAATATAATAACTGACCCTAAATAAATTCCAAACTATTTTAATAATTTCTTCATCGATAAAACTAAAATTTCCATACCAATCCATTCAAAATCTCGAATTCCGTTTGAACAAAAATTAATATTTATGCGTCCTACTATACCAGAAGACATATCCAAAATAATTAAAAAAAGACCTAAAGAACACTAATAGTACCGGATATCACAATATATCAACAAAGGTTATAAAACACGTATCCGTTAAGTTATCATTAATACTTAGTCGTTAAAACTAACTCTAATTAAACCTCTATTTAAAAAGGATAATAAAAATGACATGACCTGCTATCGTCCAATAGCGCTTGTACCAGTCATATCGAAGATATTCGATAAAGTGATCCATGATGGTATTTATAGTTACTTTGAGAGAAACAATTTACTTTGTAATGAACAGATTGGTTTTCGTAAAAATAAATCCATTAATATAGCAGTGTATAATTTTATTCACAACATATTAACCAACATGGATAGAGGCAAACAAACGTGTGCACTGTTTATGGACCTCACAAAAGCTTTCGATTATGTGGACCACAAAATACTTTTAAATAAATTATACGCCTGTGGTGTCAGAGGAAATATTTATGACCTGATAAAATCTTACTTAAGTAATAGAACGCAAATAACACAAATAACAAGGATATGTCCATATGTGAAAAAAATGATAAATTATTCATCCTCATGTAGACAGGTTACATCTGGCGTTCCACAAGGAAGTGTATTAGTTCCACTTCTATTTATAATAATATAAATCATTTATTGACAGATCATTCAATCCAATATGTTAGTAATATATACACATCTTAAACACTAGTGTTAGTATATAATATTTGGTACATACAATTTTGGTAATAATTTAGATATTAATAATGTCAAAATAATTAATAATATTAATGTCAAAATCATTAAAAATATGTCAAAATCACATTTATAATATACATCAGTGACCTTCCAAAAGCGAAAAATATAACACAATTCTATTTGCTGATGATAGTACAGTACAATTCACAGGAGATAAGAAATCACTCATGGAAACTGAGATAAATATGATTTTGGATGATGTTATAAACTGGTTGACATCAAACAATTAACACATAAATCTTGACAAAATTAAATTCATGACATTCAGAAGTAGAGTAAGTAAAATAGCAAACATGAACATAAATTACCAAAATAATAAGATCCAAGAAGTTGACGTTACGAGATTTCTGGGCATAAAGATAGATAATAATTTAAATTTTGAAGAACATATTAAAAGCAAATGAAACAATAATAAATTTAATGGTTAAACCAAAAGTTTACTACAACGATTATTGATTTCTGTCTTCTAGCACATTTATTAACAATTCAACACAGTAATAATAATTCTATACGATACGTGAGTGATGCGCCCATCCGCGGAGCTGTCCCGAGCAAAAGTTACCGACGCTTGTGTCGAACGTTGAACAATGACATGACATGTTGCATTTGTCAGTTGATTTTGACAATTCGGCTAACTTCACATCGCTGAGGTTTCCTTATATGGCCTCTCCTGACTTCCTGTCGTCCTCGGCAGGTTTGGATGGTCCAGCTTCTTCATCATTGTAGTCTGGTGTGCTTTGTACCTCGGACATAGTTTCATCCTCGATTAAAGGCATGGTCTCATCCGATTGGTCTGCACCTGAAATGTGCATCTATAAATACACAGCTAGAAGTATCACCTAGTATTAAAAAAGGAAGAAGGCGAGGAAAGGCAAAGGAATCCCCAGGAAGAGAGTGAAAGTTATTTATAATCCGTAAAAGATTACAAACAATCAGTCACTATTAAGCTCACCTAAAACTAGACATATACTGTTTACAAGGTCTAGTTTTTACACAAGGCTAGACATAACACACAATGTCTAGTGTTTACACAAGGCTAGACATAACACACAAGGTCTAGTATTTACATAAGGCCAGACAGCAAGCACAAGGTCTAGTATTCACACAAGGCTAGACATAAAGCACAAGGTCTAGTATTCACACAAGGCTGTAAGCAATACCTCACAGACATTCAATGGCTACTCACACGCAAAGAAGGCAGCACACTCATCTGGAGTCCATTCACTGTTCCAAGGCACCATAAACTGCGCCGCGGCATAGGTGACCTTGCCGTAAGCTCCAGCAACAAGCTTTAATTCGTATCGGCCATTCTCCAATACTCTTGTCACCTTATAGGGCCGCGCATTCCGGAATCCAATTTCCCTTTGGACTGTGTGTACTTAATTACAAAAGCAAGATCATCTTTTTGATAAACACGAGGCGGCTGACGCGTTTTGTTGACATGCTTATCTTGGCGGCTCTGATTATCCTTAAGGCGTTCAGCTGCCCTCTGCCGGTCGAGTTCTCGCAAGGATCGACGATCACTATCAGAACAATCAATAGCGACATCACGGACCAAAGTTTGTATTACAGGGGTTGTGCCTTCAATATGTGTAATGTGCGATTTGTATGAGGAGGCATTGTGTAAGGTTAGGGACTTGGAAGAAGAACTAATTCATGCAAATGCACGGATTACAAAGTTGCAAAAGGAAAAAGTATGTACTCAGGCAAGAGAAACAGATCACTTATATAATGAATTATTTAAAGTAATTGTAACCCAAATTCCTTAATAACAATAGACCTCACTGAAGATTATTTAGTAAAGTATAATAATAGTAGCTACACAGTGAGTCAAAATAAAATTAAAAAATATGCTAAGTTCAACAAAATTATTAAAAAATGCAATAAATATAAGAAACAACAAAAACACTATTCCAATAATATAAAATTAAGGAAAGAACGTGTTTTTCTAATTAATAAATTAAATAATTTTCAAATAAAATTAGAGGACAGTAAAAATATTTATGAGGTGGACACTCAACGCCTTCAGTCAGAAATTGAGGTGCTTGAACAGTCACTACATTCTCTTCATATAAAATATGTGACATCTGAAAAACAAATAAAAGAGCACATCCTTGCCACAAATAAACTAGTGGCGATGTGTAACTCCAATGTAGACAAAGTGGACCCGCTGCCTGTCAGCTCCACTCTAGGTACCATCCAGGAGGAATCTTATCTTGAGGCTCTCCAGCCTGAGAAAGACAGTAGTTTTGATAAAGTTTGTTACTGTCCCATTATGTTTTCTGACAGTTTAGGGAGAGGGTTAGGAAAATTAGTAAATAACAACCTGATCACCTTTCCATTCAACCTCTTAGTGGCATTCCAGAAAGCATGAAAGTTTTTATCTTTAATATGTGAAGCTAGCATATCCATTCGAAACTGTTCCTGGTGGTTCTGACAGTACTTTAACCTAGATTTAAAAGTTTTACGTGTGAGATATATGTCTTCATAAATCGACCCGCTATCAGATTTTCCGTGCATTAAGTGATGGTGATCGTGTTTGTTCCCACTACACTTTTACCCCTTCTAAAGGTTTTCACTTTGCTGCTTTGTATTGGTTGCGTAATGTCAGCAACGATGAAAGTCCATCGATACGGCCGTCTCAAGTTTAGATTTAACGTCAGCGTTTTGTCACCGTATGTTTTAATTTGCGTTCTGTTTGCGGCATAGATTTTATATGTGTCGTCTGTTTTTAAACGTTTTCCTCTTCTACGTATTGCTGAGATGTTAGCGCCAGTATCAACCAAACGATACCCCATTTTTCGGTCGGTAACGCATAGGCGGTTTGAAGGAATTATAGCGCTGACGACCGCCTCTGTCAACGCGGAAACTAGTTTTCCGACGGCTTTTTTTTCAGTTGCATGGTTTTTCACAGTTCCGGGCTCGATTCCTGTAACGAAAATGATACCGGCATAACCAGTTTGGGCTGTCGGGCGTAATCCTTGATCTTCAGAGGGATCTTGGGCGCGAGCGGCTTCGATTGCGTCTATAATTATGACGTCCATTGTTGTGTGAGTTGGCTTTAAACGCTGCTATTTCCATGGTTAATTTGCTCACTTGGTTAACTAACTCAACGATAAGCTGGTTTGGGCCGTTCGATATTTCTGACACTTCACCTGATCTTCCTTCCAAAATCTTGTCTGCTATGGCGGCGAGGTTGTCGAGTTTTTGGTCCTGACTAACCATTAAAACTGCTCGAACATGATCAGGGAGTCTTGATGTCCACAAACTATGTAGTGTTTTCTCGGCCACCTGACTCTTACGTGCCAATTCTCTCATTCGTCTCAACAGTTGTGACGGTTTTTGTTCGCCTAATTCCACTTCACCTACCAGCTTTTGGAACTGCCGCTCTTCGGATTCTTCGTATACCGCAAGGAGTCTCTCTTTGAGGGCACCATATTTATTGGAGGCAGGTGGCGAAATTATTATGTCGGCCACCTGACTTATCGCGTCTTTGTTGAGGTTTGGTCAGCACAACGCCGTATTTTGCTTCATCGCCTTGTTTTTGAGGAGCCATCATTGTCTCGAACTGGGTGAACCACACTCTGGGCATTTCGGTTCAAAATTCGGGTATCTTTGAGGACATTCCTATTGCCGCCACGTCAGTGTGCTTGAAGTCCGTTGCTCCGCATAATGCTGCCCCATTTCCACAATTTCCGCTTGACGTCATGCCTGGATAACTATGTGCCTCTTGAAAACCAAAACCAGGGAGATCCGCTTGTGGAAGGCTGATTAGGTTGTGCAGTGCAGTTATCACGACACGGGAAAAACACGAAAAAAAAAATAATACTTTAAATCGCGGCGCGTGTTAGTGATATCGGGGGGTGCCCTGTCATTTCTCCAAAAAATATTTCACAAAATTTCACTTGACAACCAACGATTGGCAAATAAATGATTTGTCATTTCCTCATTATACAACTACAAGTTTGGCAAATAATTCACTTAACAAAATATTTATCCCATAAACTTTTGTTTGATAACGTATTATTTGACAAACAATTCATTTTTATTTCATTTCATATTTTAAAACAACTTGGAAAAAAATCGTTTTACATATTGAATAATAAAAAAATACATTATTTATAGTAGGCTATCTGAAGTCGATCTGGTCGAGCGGTGCCGCGGCAGCGGCCGGCGAGTGCCAGAAACGACAAGATTATATGAAAAGAAATTATTCACATCTACCGTATGTTACTGCAGTAAGAGTTTTAGGGAGGGTGTTCAAACAATTATGCAAAACAATACCGTCATGATCACTTTGTGACTGGTTTAGAAAATTTGTCATAAAATTATATTTAGTATAAACGTGATTTTGGCAAAAGTATCTAAATATGTTTTGAAATGAAAAACGTATATTAAATGATTAAATATCATCTAAAACATTTTTTAGAAGAAGCATTTGCCAAATAAATGTCTGTAAAGCGAGTGTTTATAAAATAAAACATTTGCGGAACTAGTTGTTTGTGAAATAAATAGTATACGAAACGTTGGTTGTCATCTGAAAATTTGTCAATGCTGTTGTAATGTTGTTTTGGGGTCACCAAATGTAAGTGTACTGACTGTGTACGTATGTATAAAGAGGGTGATGAGTCATGTAAATAAAACGACCGTTTCGGCGAGCGCTAGTAAAGCGACTGTATAAATGGATAATCATTTATTTCGTTAGAATAATTATTTGCTTACGTACAGTACTAATGTTACAAAAGACGTTATAACTGATAAGATCACTAAAATTTTAAAAATTGAGTGTCGGAAAATAATACTGTGTGGTTTCCGTACTTTGAGAACCTCTCAAAGAGGCAAAATAATAA
The DNA here is from genome assembly GCA_949774945.1 of Hoplodrina ambigua. Classification (NCBI taxonomy): domain Eukaryota; kingdom Metazoa; phylum Arthropoda; class Insecta; order Lepidoptera; family Noctuidae; genus Hoplodrina; species Hoplodrina ambigua. The sequence goes on along the minus strand of OX458964.1, from coordinate 6,208,496 downwards.
CATACATTTATTAAATAACCATATGCAATTTTTGGTTAATCACCATAGTGACAAACTTTTATTTTTTGACACCAACAGTTTTGTTGAAAAATTGAAATCGACTAGGAATACGGCGTATCTGCCCATTCGTTTTAGACGTCGGATAGCTTGGCTATTAGCTTTAAATATTAACTCAGACATAAGTAGTATGTCGAAGTCTTCCACTATATGCACCACAATATTTAGTAATAATACTAATGTAAACGTGGTAAGCACAAATATTTTAAACTAGAATGTAAGACAACAGAAGGTACTAATAACAATATAGTTAAATTGATTAACAACAAGGAATCTTCTAGCAATCACTTATTAATTTGTAAAAAGGGGGTTAAGCATCATTCCCTAAAACCATTTCATCAGAATATTCAAGGTTTTACTTCCAAACAATTAGAAATTGAACTTTTTTTAGAAAAGACAATGTTCGACATTATTTGTTTAACTGAACATTGGTTAAAAGATTATGAAATGTTAATTAACTTTGAGAACTATAATGTGAGCTGTTTTAACCGCAAATCCATGCTGCGTGGTGGTTCACTAATCTTAATTAAAAATAGTATCAAATCTAAACCCCGTAAAGACATAGTTGAACTATCAATTGAACATATTATTGAATTGTTCAGTGTTGAGTTAGATAAGCATGTTATAGTGTGCGTTTACAGACCCCCAAATTATCAGAATTATTCTACATTTGAGACTATAATGGAAGATGTTTTGACTAAACTTGCTACTGGTAATAAATCAGTAATAATCTGTGGTGATTTTAATATTAATATTTTAGAAAATAATTCAAATAGCAGTAGTTTCATTAATCTCTTTAAATCATTCAATTTGTCAAATGTGTTTTTAGAACCAACATGAACAACTTCGGCTACTGCTACATGTATTGACAATGTTTTTTGCAGCTGCAACTACTTAGATAAAGCTATAGTAAATTATCTTCTGTCTGATCACATCGGACAAACCATTACTTCTGAGTACAACACACCGATACAAAAAGTGCAGATTCAGTCTAGACCAATAACATCTGGTAATTTAAATAAATTTAATAGCACTTTGATAAGTAGGTTATGTGTTCAGGGCCTTAATATGAATAACGGTAATATTCTGTATGAAGAAGTCTTTTCAATTGTAGATACAGAGTTTAATAATATTTTCAAGAAAAAAACTAAAACTATTAGGCCTAAGTTAGTAAATCGACATCCTTTTTAATTAAACGCGCAAAACATGACGTTTTGAGAGCATAATCTTTTATGTACTTTCGAAAGTATCCCGCTAATCCTAAAAATTGTCTGACTTGACGTACATTTTCTGGCACTGGGGAATTAATTAGCGCGGTGATTTTAGATAGAGCAGGGCGTACTTTGCCGTTACTGATAACTCGACCTAGGTAAATGATTTCAGTACCCAAAAATGTACATTTTTTCATGTTTAATGAAAACCCAGCGTCTGATAACGTACGCAGAACATCACGCAAAATCTGTAGCCCACGACCCATCAACGCTATTACTGACCAATAATACATCATCAATGTAGACTATCACTGTACCGTTGTTTATGAAGGAACGTAGCGTATTGCTAATAATACGCTGAAAGACAACTGGCGCATTAGCAAGTCCAAAGGGCATTTTCATATATTCAAAATCGTCAAGGGAATCGACGCATTATCAAGACGAATTTGATGGAACCCTGATGCCATATCAAGGGTTGTAAAATATCGAGGATCATATAGATCGGTTAGGTAAGTTGCCCTTACCTAACCGATCTATATGATCCTCGATCAATGGTAGAGGGTACCTGTCTTTAACGGTGATTCTATTTAAGTCACGAAAATCAACGCACATTCGATCCGTTCCGTCTTTCTTTATAATCAAAAGTATAGGACTTGCGTACGCAGATTCAGATTCACGGATTATTCCTTTATCTAAAAGGTCGTTAATAATTTCACGTACCCTCAACTTCTCATTAAAAGATAACTTGTACGGCCTATAATACACGGGCGCATCACTGTTCAAACGAATATGCATGCTACCGGTGGAGACGGTTGAGGTGGCAGTTCCAGTATTCATAAATTTAGAAAATTCATTTAATATTTCGATAAGTTTCTTCTTATCGTTGCCATCAAGCGACGTCTGGATAGGATGCTCATTCGATACGATAGCCGAAACTTTTGCAGGGACAGCACTAAAAGTTAAACGCAGGTAATCCTTTGTCCGTATATACACTACTCCCTCGCGATTAAGGACGTCTGTACCTATTATTATAGGTGCATTCATATTTTCACTGGGTACTACCAACAGATCGACTTTAAGTGTAATTTCTTTACACTCAATAGTAAGTGTCACGTATGAAAGCACCCCAGTGATAGTATTTCCAACACCTTTTAACTCTCGATAAATGGGCTTTGTGGCACACGACAAGTGATTTACCACAGAAGACGAAATAAGAGAAACATCTAAAGCGCCGCTATCAATCAGTATGTCAATGGGTATTCCTTGGATACTCCTACTATAATACAATAATAATAATAATAATATGGAACAAAAATTTACTTTGCTTTTTCTATTATCAGAACGTTGTTTGGCGAAACAATCAGTGATATGGTGCCCTGCTTTCTTACAATACGCGCAAACAATTTTAGTTCCCGACTTCACGTCACTGTTAGTCGCATTTGTACCAGTAGTTGATGGTTTTTGTTTAGCATTACAATTAATTTGTTTATGTCCGGTTTGTCCACATGAAAAACATTTAAATGGAGTCCTTTGGACACGACGTTTGGCAACATTTGATTTCACAACCTCCTTACATGCCGAGTCACGATTTAGGCGTTTTTCATGCTTAATCTCAACCGGTTTTACAAAAGAAGAAAAATAATTAACTAACCCGCACGGCTAAAGATTCTCATTCGTAGCTGCAGCTTTAATATTCGGTTCATTGATACCACGTATAATAATAGCACTAATAAGATCATTACTCAAACCTCACTGCCTCGTTAGTCTAGTGGTCGCAAGCGCGACTGCTGTGCATGAGGTATTGGGTTCGATTCCCAGGTCGGGCAATGTGTTATTGGGTTTTTCCATCAGGAATTTCTCAGTAGCAGCCTCGGAGTCTGGATTTGTGCCCGGTTGATGGCAATAGGCTCGCCCCCTATTACATGGGCCTAAAAACATAACTGGCGAAATGTGGGTGTACTAATGGGTACAGCTCTACCTAACCCTTCGGGGATTACAGGCGTGATGTTATGTTATGTTATGTATGTACTCAAACCTTTCACTATTTGTAACCGTAGTAAAGACCGACGTACATACTCCGCGTACGTAGCAAAATTGGTACTCATAAACTCAAAAAGAATGTTCGCCACGTCAATCTTTTTCACGCACAATGATTTAAAATCTCGTTTAAAACTACTCCAAGAGCGGTCAGTCGTAACCCACTCATCCAACCAAGACTTTGCATCGTCTTTAAGACAATGACCGATACGCGACAAACATTCAGCATCATTCCACTTTTTTAAGATTTGCGCTTGATCTACCTCGTCAAACCAGGTATCAACATTGTGTATACAACGTGGCGCTACCATGGTGACATTAATTTAAAACACGAATAGGGCTAGTGCCCATAAATCATATTCAATAGGACAGGTTATAGAAATACGTAAATTGAAAAAAAAAATTTTCGAACAAACTAAATTATAAAAAAGTAACCAAAATTGGGATCACTCTGTACAAAAATTCATTCAAGAAATTAGAATACTATCACCTGGTTGAATTACGTTTACTCGAAGCGGCAACGTCTCGCTTTGCGCGCTGGCAACCACGCTTGCGCCTGGTACTTGAGATCGGTCCGATTGTAATTTGACGACATAATAATAACAAAGAAACCGAGCGTAGTTAATCACATATCACCTTCTCTTATTACTGTTTGTTATTATCACCATCATCACTAATCAAATTCACTTTTATTTAATAGTCTTTAAGTGTTTTAAATTTTCAAGGAGACCACTTTGTTGGCGGATACCTACAAAGGGCTAAAGGGCGCTTCATGTTCTCCCGCACTTTTGAAAATAAATTGTCCCTTACAGCCATTTCCCTCATTCTGACGAAGGCTAGTTTTGGGCTGATTTTGAAAATAATGTAGCATATTTTCATTTTATTGGATTGGGTCTTAATGCGTAGACGGTTGATATGGGCGTTGAGACCTAGGATCCACTGGCTGGTTTTCGCGGATGCGCTAAAGAGCTTCTACAATAGTAGGTGGAGCTGCCGTGTAGTTAGGATGAGTATTTGCCATCACGATCACAGGTTTACACAAGCACTAATAACACAAATAAAAACGTCCTTATTGCCAAAGATGTAAGTACCTATCGTAATAAGAAAGAAAACTAACGAAAACAAAGCAAAGCGTCTTTATCGCAGTACCATGATTTAACAATTATCCTAATTACACAAAAATAAATAAATAAAATAAGCAAGCGTCTTTTTCGCGGAAACATTCACGAAAATAAATACGATTATTATGCGCACGAGTAATCACATCAATAAGTGTGTCAAGGGCATGGGTCCGACGAGCACTAAAAAATAAAAAGGATCAGCGGGTTGCGGGGGAAGGGACGACGACACCCGACGCCTGCGTCTGCGTCGCCTACGATACTCGCCGACAAAGGGATCTCTCTTTCCTTCAATTAGCCTTCAATTAATGCGATAAATAAAACCAAATGTGGGTAGTCATCCCACTTCTGATAAAAGCAAATGAAACAATTTTCTTTAAAAAATAATAAAAAAAAATAATGGTTAAACCAAAAGTAGAAAACACAAGCAGTAGTGTCTTCTAGCACATTTAATATTGTGATAATAATGTAATAATAATTCTATACGATACGTGAGTGATGCGCCCATCCGCGGAGCTGTCCCGAGCAAAAGTGACCGACGATTGTGTCGAACGTTGAACAATGACATGTTGCATTTGTCAGTTGATTTTGACAATTCGGCAAACTTCACATCGCTGAGGTTTCCTTATAATATATATACATTATGCACTAAATTGAACACTTTCTCTTATGCATTATTTAAACTAAAACAAACGGTCAGTATTTCTACAGTCCTTACAGCCTACAATGGCTATGTTACACCCATTCTAAAGTATTGTGTTATTTTTTGGGATAATTCTACGAATAAAGAAGCGATATTTAAAGCCCAAAAGAAATGTATACGGGCCATGACTGGTATTAAAGTACCTGATAGCTAAGACCATTATTTCTAAAATTAAATATTCTTACGTTACCATGTATATACATACATATTAGAGGTTATAATGTTTGTAAAAACGAATACAGAATATTGTAATAAGTTAAATAGCAATAGATATAAATTTAATATATGTTTACCAAGCAATAAAACAGCGTTATTAAATAAAAGTATATTATGTATGGCTCCACGTATATTTAACCATTTACCAATTTCTATCTTGAAAATAAGTGATATTAGTATATTTAAACACAAAATAAAAACACTGCTATTAAAAAAAGCATATTACTCAGTCACTGAATATTTACAAGATAAACTCTTATAATGTTACTCTGTCTATTCTAATCTACTCTGTAAATTTTAATTTCGTAAATCTGTAGCTGTGTATTGTAATTTGCATGCTTTATGCTCCACCGTGTCCTCCGGGCGATCCACACAGTGGTGACACCCGGGCGTTTCCTCCCGCCCTATCCGACACAGGAACCTCCCGAAACAACCGTGTCCGGTGAGGACCTGCGTCAGGCGGTAGGTGAGGACGCCGTAGCGCCTCTCCAACCACTCCTCAAAGAGGGGTCTTACCGCCGCGATTGCGGCGTGCCCGAACTTGGGTTGCGACAGTCGCATCTCCCATTCCGCCATGAGGTCGCACCGGAGTTCGCTCTGCAGTGCCGCGATTTGCCGCGGCAGCGGGGTTTTCGCCTCGGCGCTGCGAGTCCACACGCCACTCGTAGACGCGCTGGAGGACTGTTGCCTCCAGATCCCATGGCGGCAATCCGGCAAGGAGGCTTGCCGCTTCGCCGGGGACCGTGCGGTATCCCCGGATCATCCGGATTAATTTGCATGCCTTGTGGTAGGATATGGTTAATGGACATTATTGTTATACTTTAAGACCTTTTCTTTTGTACCCATATTCGCAAATAAATAAATGATTTGATTTGATCTGAATATCATTCAACTCATTTTCTGTGGAAATATTTTTCAAATAATTTTTAAATTTAGTAATCTGTCCTTTGGCGGACGCTCTTTTTGTGAACAATTCTTTAAAACGCTGCTTACTTTCAGCCATTGTGAATAAACAAGTCAAGAAGTTAATTTAATAAAAACAAGAATGATATTGCAAAATTTCGTTAATTAAAATAATTAATGAAATGAATGGGCTCACGTTCCTCGTCTCGGTGTCACCTATGGTCACGGAAGCCGGATGCGCACGATCGGCTTCACGCCAACCGGACGGCCGAGAGCTTTTCGGTAGACCAGGCTGGACGGCCGGTATCACTCGAAGGGACGTAAGCTGAAATAGTCGGCACACTACGCTAAACCAACGGCCAGAACTAAAAATGATGGAAGAGGTCACTGACAGACTGTCTTGACTGGGCCTATTTTATTGGAAATGTTAATTTAATAACCTTTTGTGTTATTTCTCGCGATGTAGGCAGTGTAAATAAAAGGAGATGTGGGAGGTAAAACTTTGTGTGTTTATTTTTTCCCAAAGTACTTAGACTAGTTTACAATTACTAAGGGACGACGTTCCAAAGGCAAGTCTCCAAACTTCTGCGTTCACATATTTGCAACATTGTGTCACTACAGTATTCCCCCCCTATCTTTATAATTTGGTAAAATTATACAAAAATGGTGTGTAAATTCCTTACATTGCTTAGTACATTATTCTTATGAGTGACGTCGTGACCTCATTAGTTTCTACTTAGTACATAATACAATACACGTTACATGCTTACACCTAGGTTTTGCTTATCAACAGTGTTCGTGGCCCTGAGCGCTGCGTTACAATAACGAGTGTCATTTTACGTCGTCACGGTGTACATTTTATATTCACTTAACTTAAACTATGTTAGTTTTACACTTTCCAAGTTACTTGCCTTATAATTACCTATGTACTATTTTTCACTGTTTTAATATACATCTGCTGCCCGATTAGTGGCTGGTTGTTGCACGGTGTTGCCTTTAACCACCGGTGCCAACCCGATTACTTCCGCTTCCTTACGGAACCAGTTCCGCACCTGTTTCCTGCACTGGTGCCTGATTAGCCACAGTAGTATGATGCCAAATATTAGGTTGGGGAAAAAGTCTTTTCGCATTATAGTATGTATAAACTTGTAATAAAATCTCTTTGGCTATACTATTTGTATCTGGCTGGTTTTGGTATTATTGAAAGATTAAATTATAAAGAACATAATAATAATAATAATAATAATAAATATCTTGGGACAACTCACACACGGCTATCTGATCCCAAGCTAAGCAGAGCTTGTGTTATGGTAACCAGACAACTGATATACATACTTATACACCCTGAAATGTAAACCGTTGTAAAAACGCGGCAGAACGATTCGCCCTCAGTAGTACTAATGGAACGTAGAGTTAAACTTAAAAAATAAAAATATTTTTATTTTAAAATATTAAAAAAAATATTCATAAACTCGAAAGCGTGAGTAACAATAGTTACACTGTCACGCACACAAACGCAACGTAGCCAACGAAATGATACCTACGTCCTAACGTAGGTATCATTCAAAACTCATGCGCTACCGACAAAGTAAAAAGCAATAAATCATAAATGTTCAGAGAAAAATAAGCTCTCGTGCCTTGTGATACGGTATAAACTAAAGCGCGTAGCTTACACTCTCTTCATTCGCCGCCACAGATCAAAAAATGCCGCGCCGTGCCGCGCAGTGCCGCGCACTCGTCGCTCAGTTGTCATGCGAACGTTGTACTAGTAAGATGGATAGAAATTATGATTTTTCGAATTTGGAGTACGTCGCCATGGTGCAGTTGTACGCTAGGGCGGATTACAATGCATCTGCTGCTCGGCGACTTTATGCGGAGCCGCAACATTTGCAGTCGCTCTGTCTTCGCGGGATTCTGAATCCCCAAGTTCCTGATGGACGGACGATAGTAGCGGCGACACAGCGGCTACTCGATCATGGCCAATTCCAAACACCATCGCACGCACAGGGCAGCGGTCGATCGGCTGTTCATTCGCCAGAGCTCGACGAGGAGATCATCGAGTTCTTCGAACGGGATCCTCGTCGGAGTACGCGTATGGCTGCGGCTAGGTTTGGCGTAAGTCAATACTACGTCTGGAAGCTTTTGAACGCCGAGAAACTGCATCCGTATCATTTTCGTAGATTACATGCGCTCTACGAAAATGACGCGGCGGCTAGGATACGTTTTAGTGAGTGGTTATTGGCACATCAAAATCTAAACATTATGTGGACAGACGAAGCAACTTTTACGCGAGTTGGAATATTTAACCAGCGCAACGAACATTTTTGGGCCTTCAATAACCCTCACGTTATTCGCGAGTGTGCGCATCAAGTGCGTTTTAGTGTTAACGTGTGGGCCGGCATAATAAATGGCCACCTCATCGGACCGTATTTTGTGACTGGGAACTTAACGAGTGCAACATACCTACAAATGTTACAAAATGTTATCCCCGATTTGCTAGAAGACGTTCCGCTAGCGGTGCCCGTGGACAATATGTACTACCAACATGACGGGTGCCCGGCTCACTACCAGCGCGCCGTGCGAGAACACCTGGACTCGGTGTTTCCACAGCGTTGGATCGGACGCGGCGGGCCAGTGCCTTGGCCAGCAAGAAGCCCGGACTTGACTCCGATGGACTTCTTCTTGTGGGCTGAGCTAAAACGCCTGGTCTATCGTGAAGAATACGAAAATCGGGACGCGTTACTAACAGCGATAGTGAACGCTTTCGATGTGGTTAGAAGTGACAGAGACACATTATTAAAACTAAAAGATAATTTATTTAAACGTGCTCGTTTGTGTGTGGAACGTAGTGGCTTACACTTTGAACACCTACTTCGATACCGCGAAGTGTAGGTAAGTACTTTGTAAATAGTGAACATTTTGAAATTAGGTTAGGTGATTAAAATCATTGTAAATAAGTTGATTCCAATTTTTTAAATACGCCTAAAATACTTTATTGTTTACTAATCACAAAATTATTTTCTCTAAGTTAATAAACTTGTTTTTTGTTTTCGTTTAGTAAGTAGTGGCTTACACTTCGATACCGCGAAGTGTAGGTAAGTACTTTGTAAATAGTGAACATTTTGAAATTAGGTTAGGTGATTAAAATCATTGTAAATAAGTTGATTCCAATTTTTTAAATACGCCTAAAATACTTTATTGTTTACTAATCACAAAATTATTTTCTCTAAGTTAATAAACTTGTTTTTTGTTTTCGTTTAGTAAGTAGTGGCTTACACTTCGATACCGCGAAGTGTAGGTAAGTACTTTGTAAATAGTGAACATTTTGAAATTAGGTTAGGTGATTAAAATCATTGTAAATAAGTTGATTCCAATTTTTTAAATACGCCTAAAATACTTTATTGTTTACTAATCACAAAATTATTTTCTCTAAGTTAAAAAACTTGTTTTTTGTTTTCGTTTAGTAAGTAAAGTTGTAGGTAATAATAAAGTATTTTTGACGGTCCTAAGCCCGTAAAAGTATGAAGGGAAAATTGGAATAACTTTTTGGGTGTTATGTTACATTAAATTAACTAAAGATCAGCAAATCAGCTGTTGATAAGCGCAAGGGTCAACGACCCAGTGTTCTGGCGCCCGCGCCGTCAGCCGCTCGGGTCTCGGCCGCTGCGTTTGACTAGGTACTACTATTGGATTGCGTTCATTTTCGAGTTTCGTTTTTCACAATTGCGAATCTGCCATTTTTATATTTTCATAGTAAAGATATTTACTAATCGATTGTACTACCAAAACAAAATCATTTCGCTGTAGGTTTGCAACGCTTTACATTTTACGGTGTATAATTAATAAATACATACATATTATAGATAAATCTCACCCAGACACAGAACTAACAATCATGCTCATCACACAAAGTTTGTCCTGTGTGGGAATCGAACCCACGACCTCCGGCTTAGCAGTCAGGGCCGCTAACCACTAGACCAACGGGCCCGTCAAAATCTAAATAAAAATAATTAATAAGTCATAATTCTAAATTCAAATTTGAACAATGTGTGATTTTCATTTGTTTTTCGTTCTGTCAAGATGAGTGAATTTAATGAAGAAATTCGATACATTTTAAAATTTTACTACAAAAAAGGTAAAAATGCAAAGCAAAAAATTTGTGATGTTTATGGACCTAGTACAGTGTCTGTGAGAGTAGCACAAATTTGGTTTAAGCGTTTTCAATCCGGAAATTTTGATATCAAAGATGCACGTCGCTCTGGTCGCCCTATTACGGATAAAATGGATGCCATTTTTGAAAAAGTGGAGCAAGATCGATGTCAGTAGTTACGACGTAGCTGAAGAACTGGGAATTGACCACAAAACAGTTTTGGCGCATTTGAAAAAAACTGGGTACACAAAAAAGCTCGATATTTGGGTACCTCACGAGCTCACTGAAAGAAACCTAATGAACCGTGTACTCATTTGTAATTCTTTATTACGACGTAATGAAACCGAACCATTTTTAAAGAAGCTGATAACTGGTGATGAAACGTGGATCATGTACGACAAGAACGTGCGAAAAAGGTCGTGGTCAAAGGCCGGTCAGGCTTCACAGACCGTGGCGAAACCCGGGTTAACTCGCAACAAGGTGATGCTGTGTGTGTGGTGGGATTGGAAGGGCATTATTCATTATGAGCTATTACAACCAGGCAGGACCGTCGATTCTGAACTCTACTGCGAACAACTGATGAGATTAAAGCAAGAAGTTGAGAGAAAGCGGCCGGAATTAATCAACAGAAGGGGTGTGGTTTTTCATCATGATAACGCTAGACTTCACACATCTTTAGCCACTCAGCAAAAATTAAGAGAGTTTGGCTGGGAGGTGTTAATGCATCCGCCGTATAGTCCTGACCTTGCACCTTCAGATTTCCACCTGTTTCGGTCTCTTCAGAATTCTTTAGGCAGTGTCAGGTTAACATCACGAGAGGACTGCCAAAACCACTTATCGCGGTATTTTGATCATAAGTCCCAAAATGTTTATAGCAATGGGTTCATGTCCCTACCTACAAGATGGCAAAAAGTTATCGAGCAAAATGGTGCCTACATACTTTAGTTAAATGTAAATAAAATATATTTAAAAAAATGTTTTGAATTTTCTTAAAAAATGCGAAGAAACTTTTTCCCCAACCTATTATGATGCCGAATGCTATCATAAATATTTCCACTATGCTCATACGTTGCCCGATACTCTCGTTGGAAGTCGTTTGCGACACTGCGACGTTGTTTTGTTGTGGTTTTACTTGGTTGTTACCCATTTTCTCTAAGTTATAAATTTGGTTGGCTGTGTTGTATAGACCACAGGCTTACTCTTACTGGGGTCAGTATTTTTGGTACTACCAATTTTGAACATAGTTGACCTACTGTGCAAGTGCTGACTTGTTCAGCTCACTGTTACCTGCTACCTTGCAAAATGCATTTGTGACAAGCTTAGGTTATGCAATGTTTGTGGTTGCTTAATTATTGTATATGCTATAAATTTATGTGTAGGTTGTTCCTACGCGTTTTACATATAGGCGTGTACAGATGGGTTTTAGTCTTCTTATTACTACTTCACATTGCGGACACTTGCTTCCAGGGCCGACTTTATTTAATATATATTTCTTTTGTAATAATATTCTTAAGGGTTGTGTGCATGTTTGGTATTCTGCCATACAAAATATCATCCCATCGGAATCCACAATACCTCGCATGCACACGCCGTACAACACATATATATATATATATATAGCTTATTTCTTAATTCTAAGGTGACGTATTTCTAGTGGTTTCTTACGATCCTTTAATGTGGTACTTTGTATGTTCTATGTGTATTTGTCTATTCATCAAAAAACCGTACCCTTTTGCTGACGCGACCGCTGCGAGTGACTATAGGTTCTCTGTTTATAGGCCCTGTCTGGTTCGTTTTCGTGCCTGTTTGTTTTTCGGGTTTTTTGTTGTTCGTGTCCAGGTGAACAGTTTTTTTTATGTTACCCTCTTTTTCACCTTCTTCTAGCAAAAATGCGGGTTTGAATCGGTCGATTGAAATGCATGTTTCTTTATTTGGTAATTTTATAACGTAATGTTTCTCTTTCCTGCTTATGACGCGGTATGGGCCGTCATACGGTGGTTGCAGAGATTTACGTACCGTGTCGTTGCGTACGAAAACGTGTTCGCAGGTTTCGAGTTCTGGATGCACAAACGGAGGGCCTGCCCTATTTTCCCTATACTTTGGTACTGAATTCCCTATTGTTTTCTGAAGTTCCTTTACATAGGAGTCCATGTTCTCGTGTTATTTTTGGTTGTGTGTAAAAAACTCGCCTGGTAACCTAATTGTGCGTCCGTATACTATTTCCGCGGCGCTATAACCCGTATCGCTTCTAATTGCCGCACGCAAACCGAATAAAACAGTTGGTAACTCTTTTAACCACGATTCTGTTTTTATTTTTGCCATTAGTGCCGCTTTGAGTGACCTGTGCCATCTTTCCACTAGGCCGTTGCTTTGGGGGTGATAAGCTGTTGTCCTATTTCTTTCGATTCCCATCACTTGCATTAGTTGCTGAAACAAATTACTTTCAAATTGTCTCCCTTGGTCACTAGTGATTTTGACTGGACACCCGTAGTGTGTGATCCAACAATCGTATAGTGCCTTGGCGACGTTTTCCGCCGTAATTTCCTTTAGTGGTATGGCTTCCGGCCACCTAGTAAACCTATCTCTTATAGTAAGACAATATCTGTATCCTTCCGTTGTGACTGTTAAAGGTCCTATTATGTCTATAATAATAATAATAATAATAATAATAATTTATTTCAGACCAAGATAGTCCATAGAGTGTTAGTAATACACAGGTACTTACGAACTATGTTAGTAATACACAAAATACTAAAACAAAAGCAAACAAACTAAAGTAAAATTAAAATTATCCTGTATGTAGGCGAATCCAATGCCTCCATATAGGGCTCTCTACGTGCTCTGCAACCGCCTTCAAGTAGCTGTTGGGACTGTCTCTCACTCTACGCATCAGCGACGCCGCTCTTTTTCTAATTATGGCATAGTAATCGTCGACATGCGCTTCTACAAACATTGCTGTCTATGTGAATGTGTTCGAATTTCCCGCATTCCGCGTAGACGCCTAACTCTGATACTGTGTATCTTTGTACCTTTGATTTTTGACACGCTAAACGGCCCTAACTCCGGGGTGACTTAAATTGTGTATGTTGTCAAAAACTGCACGTCTGAATTGTTCTGGTAGGTATGGTCGCCCTGTATCCTTTGTAATTTCGCAATAAATTGGTTTGTTTATGGTTGGCCAGTATAGTTTTTTTATGTTTACGTTGCTATTCGTGTTACTGCGTTTCGATACCCGTGCTATGTACTCGTCCGTTTCCTGTGCGGCCGCTAATTCTGCGAAGTCCATATTCGTTGGGCAATACAATTCTGCGACGCGTGATAGTGAGTCAGCAACAACGTTGTTTTGACCGTCTATGTGTCGAATATCATTTGTAAATTCGCTGATGAATAATAAATATCTTGTTCTTCTAGGCGTTTCTGAATTACTGTTGTTTATTTTCGTAAGGGTTTATGATCCGTATATATGGTTAGTTCCCGTCCTTCGAACAATTTTGCTGAAATGCTGCATGGCCCTGTATATTGCTAATAGCTCTCTGTCGTACGTACAATATTTTGTTTGCGCCTCGGTGAGTTTCTTTGAAAAGTACCCTAACGGTTCCCATTTATTATTAACTCGTTGCTGTAATACCGCGCCTACGCATGAATCCGACGCGTCGCACATGAGGGCTATAGGTACGCCATTGTGTGGGTGCGACAATGTAACCGCGCTTTGTAAGCTGAGTTTACATTGTTCGAAAGCCTTGTTGGCTTCTTCATCCCACGGTACTTATGTCTTATCGCGTTTCTTGGAATGGTGTATGAATTTGTTGAGACTCATTTGCGCCTCAACTGCCTTTGGTATGTGGGACCTATATAAATTTACCATTCCTAGGAATCTTCTTAATTCCTCCACTGTTTTGGGTTTCGGGAAGTCATTTATTGCCTGTGTTCTGAATTTTAGCGGCGTGATGCCTTTGTTGCACACCTCAAACCCGAGAAATTCTACTTTATCTTTCCCGAATTGACATTTTGCTGTGTTAATTGTTATACCGAATTCACTGAATCTTTGGAATACTATTTTTAGATGTTCTTTGTGTTGTTCGTGGTCGTCGCTAGCTATTATGATGTCATCGAAATACGAGAACAAGAAATCTAATCCCTGTAGTACTGTTGTACTCATAAATCGTTGGAATGTTTGTGCGGCGTTCCTCAACCCGAAACTCATTCTGGGGAATTCGAATAGGCCGAAAGGTGTGATTATGGCCGTTTTTTCTACATCCTCTGGATTAATAGGTATGAAATGATACGCTCTATTGATGTCTAAATGTGTAAATACCTGTTTGTTTGCTAACATGTAAGTAAATTCTTGTAACCGTGGGACGGGGTACCTATCCGGTTTGGTAATCGCGTTTAATTTCCTATAGTCACCGCAGGGTCTAATATCTTCGTTAGGTTTGGGTACCACATGTAAAGGGCTTGCCCACGGGCTTTTACTGGGCCTACATATTCCCATCTCTTGCATTATTTGGAACCCATGCTTAACTTTAAGGTACCGGTCAGGCGGTAATGGCCTTGCGCGCGAGTGTATTGGTGGGCCATTCGTTTCAATGTAGTGTACTACTGCATGCTTAGGAGGGTCTTTAAAAGATGTAGGCCTAGTAATATCGGGGTACTTAGAAATAATATCGTGATACAGATGATCTATCATTATCGTTTTAAGTGTTAGTTGAGGGCTACTTACGAGGGATGCCACTGTGCTTAGTTCTGTCACTTGATCTGTGAGTCTTCTTGCACCGACGTCGACCAGCAGCTTATGGTATCCTAGGAAGTCTGCGCCGAGTATCGGTTCGGAGGCCAGATCGGCGAGGAGGAGGCGGCAGCGCCAAGAGCGTCGCGTCGCGGCGCGACTCCGCGCCCCGAAGACCGCAGCTGTAGTCATCACGCTACAGCAAGACGCGGTCAAGAGGGGCGTGTCGTACCGCGAAGTGCTCGCGAAGGCGAAGGAGGCGGTGAGCCTCCAGGAGCTCTGGGTCGTTGGGGGCCTACGGCTTAAGGTCACCGCGACGGGCGCCCGGATGCTGGAGGTTTCCGGGGTGAACAGCGGCATAGGGCCGCTGTTCGCGGACGCTCTGGCCGAAAAGCTCAGGGCGTCCCTAGATGCAGAGGAGGCCCGAGTGTCCAGGCCCATCAAGTGCGGCGACGTGCGCATAATGGGCCTGGACGACTCCGTAGCGGAGGAGGACCTGAGGGCCGCCTTCGTCAGGACTGGAGAGTGCGCTGCCGACCAAGTCAAGGTCGGCGCCATCCGCCCTGACTTCGCGGGGCTTCGAACCGCCATGGTTAGTTGCCCCGTGTCGGCGGCCAAAAGGATAGCGGAGGGTCGAAGGCTCCTAGTGGGCTGGGTTTCGGCGCATGTCAAACTGCTCGAGCCCAGACCCCTGAGGTGCTTCCGCTGCCAAGTGGGCAACCACACGGCATGCGTCTGCACCTGGGAGGTGGACCGCAGCGACAAGTGCTTCCGCTGCGGTCAGCCCGGTCACATGGCCGCCTCGTGCAACGCCGGCTGCTGGCAAGCCGGCCGATCACCGGGCAGGGGGTAAGGCCTGCGCCCCGCCCGCCAAGGCCAGGGGCAGGGGTAAGCCCTCCGCTGCCGCTGTCGCCGCCGCTGTCGCCGCCGCTGCCGCCGTAGCCTCCACCGTCGCTGCCGCTGGTGCGGCTCCGCCCTCGAAGAGGGTTCTCGAGGGGGATGCAGGGGAGCCCTAATCACGGCTCCATTGCGCCTCCTCCAGGCGAATATCAACCACTGCGCCGCCGCTCAGGATCTCTTGGTCCAGAGCATGGCGCAGTGGCTAATCAACATCGCGGTGGTCGCCGAGCCGTACTTTGTCCCACCCAGAGATGACTGGGTGACGGACCTCGACGGCTCGGTGGTCATAATCGTGCGGCCGCCGCCGGTACCCCGTCTTTCGAGAGCGTCAAGAGAGGACGGGGTTGTGTGGCGGCACGGTTCGGGGAGATCGCCGTGGTAGGTGTTTACTTCTCCCCGAACCGAACTCTCGCCGAGGTCCACGTCTCCCTTAGGGAGCTAGGAGTCGTCGTCGCCGGGTTCGGTTCCCTCCCCGTGTTGGTCCTCGGGGACTTCAATGCCAAGAATGTGGCTTGGGGTTCCCGGTACACGGACCACGCGCGGGGCAGGATGGTGGAGGACTGGGCTCTGGAGACAGGCCTGGTCATCCTGAACCGGGGTTCTGTCCCCACGTGTGTGCGGATGCGGGGCGATGCGGTGGTGGACATCTCGTTCGCCAGCCCCGCTCTGTCGCCGCGTTTCGTTGACTTGCGCGTAGAGGAGGGGGTGGAGACGTATTCCGACCACCGGTACATTCGGTCGTGATGCGCGACGCCTGTACGCCAGGCACCGCCGGTGCCGCATCCGACCTCCAAATGCGGCAGCCATTGAGGCGGAGCTGTACGAAGGGTATAGGGCGGCGAAGACCGCCCTCCGAGATGGGATGCTGTGGGCTAGAGATCTATCCCGCAGGGAGATGCTGGAGTCTCTGGACAGGGACCCATGGGGGCGCCCGTACAAATGGGTGCGGGAAAAGTTCCGCCCCTGGGCCCCCCCCCTTGACGCAGAGTCTCCGGCCCCAACTCGTGGAGGGCGTCGTGAGCGCCCTGTTCCCTTCTCGGAGGGAACATACCCCCCCGCCCATGGCTCCGCCCCTGGCGGTGTCAGACGGAGATGTGGACCACGGCGACGACGGCGACTACAATACTCCGGAGGTGGCCGAGGAGATCTAAGAGTGGCGGTACAACGGCTGAAGGCCAAGAATACCGCCCCGGGACCCGACGGCTTACCTGGGAAAGCCTGGGTCCTGGCCTTGGGGGCTCTCGGTCCTCGACTAGGGGGGCTCTTAAGCGCATGTTTGGAGAGGGGCCGGTTCCCGCTTCGTTGGAAGACAGGGAAACTGGTCCTCATCAAGAAGCCGGGGCGCCTTGCGGACTCACCGTCCGCATACCGGCCCATCGTGTTGCTCGACGAGGTGGGCAAGCTCTTTGAAAGAATAATTGCAAACCGCCTCGTCGGGCACCTGGGGAGATCAGGGCCGGACCTTGCGGAGAGCCAGTTCGGCTTCCGCAGGGGGCGCTCCACGGTGGACGCCATCATGCGCGTGAGAGAATGCCGCCTTGAGGAATACCAGCACCAAGGGCACACCAACACGATGAACTCTCGTCAACGCGAACCGACTGCTGACGCCCCCGAAGATAGGATGAGAACCATTCCAGCACTTTGGATGAAACTTTAAGATGCGAGAGCATAGGAAGGAGAATATCATGACTGACGGCGTTAAAGGCGTTAGAGAAGTCAATTAAGACCAACACAGTAACCTTAGTATTTTCCATCACTTCTCTAACGTCACCAGTCACTTTAAGGAGGGCAGATGTAGTACTGTGTCCAGGCCTGAATCCAGACTGAAAAGAACTCACGAGGTTGTTACGGTGAACATACCCTGAAAACTGCTTGTGAACGCAGGCCTCTAGCACTTTAGACAGAAAAGGTAGAATGTAAATAGGCCGGAAATGACTGGGAAGGCAGGGATTTGAAATTTTTGGAAGAGGACGGACGTAAGCTTTACGCCACAGGGATGGGAATACCCCGGATTCTAATAAACAGTTAATAATATAGGTAATGGGAGGAAGTAGGAACTCGAGGACTGAAGTGACCATAAGACGACTAATGCCATCACAGCCCATGGCCTTGGATTTGATGGACAGGATGATCTTTTTAATTTCATCCTCGGTGGCTGGAGAAAACTTGAAAGACTCAACATTAGGACTAGTTAAGCCTGCAATGAAACCAACCGTCTAAGATAACACATGGCGATCCAAATGACAGGTGGTAGTAAAGTGACGGTTGATGTCATCTAAGGCAATAGTCTTAGGAAAATCCACATGACGCTGCTTACCGATACCCAGAGTACCAAGGAACTTCCAGATACCGGCAGGAGAAGAAGACGTTATATTTTCAAGAATATGGTGGCGTTTAGCATTGCGTATCATTTGGTTACACCGATTCCTCGCTACCTTATAAAGGCTCCAGCTTTTATCCAGCCGATCCCTTCTAAACTTGCGAAAGGCCCGATCTCTACACCTCATCGCCATACGAACCCCTCTCGTTATCCAAGGAGCTGGCGGACATTTGAGCTTTACCTTCTTGACAGGAGCGTGGATGTCATAAAGCGCAAGGACAGTCTGATTAAAAACAGTGACTTTGTCATCAACAGAGGTTGCCGCTATTAGGTGCTTCCAATTGAGTTCGGACGCATCCTGACGCAGCTTATCCACATCCATCCGCGCAAAACAACGCATGTGCAGCACTTTAGGGAGTGGCTTAGGAGGTTTTAGGAGATAGGATAGGTAGATGAGGTCATGATGGGAAAAACCAGGCGCAGGACACTGGCGATTGCACTACCGACGTCTGACTCCGCGATTGGACAGAGCTGGGGCTGCTTTTTGGCGGCTCCCGCCCAACCTCGGGGGACCAGGCGCCTCCTGCCGGAGGCTTTACGCTGGGGTCGTGCGGTCCATGACCCTCTACGGGGCCCCTGTGTACCCCTACCATCAGGCGGCGGCCACCAGCCAAGTTGGTGGCATGCCAGAGGGTCATGGCCATCCGGATGATCCGGGGATATCGCACGGTCTCCGGCGAAGCGGCAAGCCTCCTTGCCGGATTGCCGCCGTGCGCGTGTGGACGCGCAGCGCCGGGGCGAAACCCCGCTGGCGCGGCAAATCGCGGCACTGCGGAGCGAACTCCGGTGCGACCTCATGGCGGAATGGGAGATGCGACTGTCGCAACCCAAGTTCGTGCACGCCGCAATCGCGGCGGTAAGACCCCTCTTTGAGGAGTGGTTGGAGAGGCGCTACGGCGTCCTCACCTACCGCCTGACACAGGTCCTCACCGGACACGGTTGTTTCGGGAGGTTCCTGTGTCGGATAGGGCGGGAGGAAACGCCCGGTTGTCACCACTGTGTGGATCGCCCGGAGGACACGGTGGAGCATACGGTGCAGGACTGCCCCGCTTGGGCAGAGCACCGCCGTATCCTCATGGAGGCCATAGGCGGCAGCGACCTCTCGCGTCCGGACCTGGTTCAGGCCATGCTCCGGGGCGAGAGGGAATGGGATGCAGTCACCTCGTTCTGCGAAGCAGTAATGCTAGCGAAGGAGGAGGCGGGCCGCGTGAGGGAGAGAACCACCTCACGCCCCAGCCGCCGCGGGAGACGCCCAGGGCGTCGGTCGTCGCGAGGCGACATCCGGCCACCGTGGGCGCGGGCTGGCGGACGGCGCATAATGGGTAGCTCGCCGTCCGATCAACGACCAAGCCCGGGTCGACGGCGCGTTCTGTTTGCGCGCGCCTCAAAGAGCTGTCAGCACAGGGACGGGGCCCCCAACGGGGCCAACGCCTGCCGGGGTTGCGGGACGTCTTAACAGGATACCGTGGCCCCGGAACGTTAAGGGCAACAGAAGGAACAGGGTGGTTTTTTAGTCAGTAAAAGTCTGACCGTCCCTTCCGCCCCACACAGGGCGGAATGAATCATTTGATGATTTTACCACCTAAAAAAAAAAAAGGACACTGGCCATTAGAGGAAACAAGAGATGGAGAGGACGTGAGGATAAGATCGAACCAAGTGTCATCACCTGAGACATTACAGTGAGTGGGCTGCAGAGGAAGGACATGGAGACTAACGGATTCAATAATAATAATAATAATATTGTTATATTGGGAAAGGATAGAAGAAAACAAAACAAAGATAAGAAATAAAATCTTAAATCTAAAAAACATCAATTTGCAAACGATAAAAACTAAAAGTAAGTAGGTAATTAGCGTTTAGTAAGGATGTGTGATGGTGTGGGAGTGTAAGCGAGAATGTAAAGATGAATAGGTATGTGTGTGAATGAGATTGCGAGTGCGTGTAAGGGTGTGTTTGCGCGAGAGGGAATGTAATGGTGAATTTGTGTGAATGACAGTGCGAGGACGTGTAAAGGTGTGTTTGTGTAAGCGGGAATGTAATGTAATGTATGACGAGCGAGATCGTAAGAGCGAGAGCGGGGTTGTATTGTATTTGTTATGATAACGTAACCCGAACAGCTGCTTTGGACTCTAAGTAAGATTGGGATAATAGCCACTTTTTAACAGTTTTTTTAACTTGTCTTATTGTGCATGTTTTTATATCACAGTTTTTAGCAATTTTTTTCGTTGTTTAAGTAGTTGGGAATATTCTGTGGATTGGATAGTTATTCTGTGTTGTTTCAGTGCTAATCTAAGGATGTATAACTGGCGAACATTGAGTACTGATGCTTCTTTATATAAGGTATCTGTGGGAAATCGAAAGTGTTTTCTATACATTACTTTTAACACTGATCGCTGGGCTCCTTCTAATTGTAGCATTGTTGTTGGGCCGACTCCACCCCATACAGTTATACAATAACAGAGAACTAACTCACATAGTGCCACATATACCAACAATAAAATTTTTGCGTTAGCTAAAGTACGGAGCTGTTTCATTACGTGAATCAATTTTCTGATGCGTTTAGCTACTAGGTCTATATAGGGTTTGAAAGAAAGGCGTTGGTCTATCAGGACCCCTAAATATTTTACATAATCAACCTTTTCAATTTCCTCGCAAATACAGGGGACAATACGACAAGTAGAAAGGTGGATTTTGAGTTGAAGTGGAAGTTTTGGTGCTTATGAAAGAGTTTTATGAAAGCAAATGAAATTAGTTTTTTTAATGTTGAGAGAATGAAGGTTAAGATCAAGCCATTTTTTGATGCTGGTTAACCCGTTTTGGGCTTCTTCGCGGACTGCATCCCATGATTTGCTATGAAAGATAATGGCCGTGTCGTCTGCATAGCAAATTATTTTTGCATTTTGGGTAATGGCGCGATGAATGTCATTAATATAGATAATAAACAATGTCGGACCCAAGACGCTACCGTGAGGCACTCCGAATTCTATGTTTTTTTGACAGCTGTTGGTGTCCCCTATTCTCACGTATTGCCTTCTGTCAGTGAGATAGGTCTCAAACCACTTCAATAGCAGTCCTGTTATACCAATTGTCTCAAGCTTTTTTAGGAGTATAGGAATAGCAACGGTATCGAACGCTTTCGCAAGGTCCAGAAATACTCCTATGCACTTTTCATTGTCATCTAAATGAGATGTCACTATATTGGCTAAAAGGGTTACTGCATCTTCAGTGGATTTTCCCTGTCTGAAGCTTTTTGAAGCAGAACAATTTATTATCAAACTGTTGAACTGTTTGTTTGATAATAAATTGTTGGTATCAAGGTATGATGTAAGTCGTTTATTAACATTTTTTTCAAGGATTTTAGAGAATATTCCTAGTAGTGAAATAGGCCTGTAATTAGTTGCATTTTGTTTAGAACCGTTCTTGTATACTGGAGTGACCTGAGCTTCTTTCCATAAGTTGGGAAATGTGCCCGACTCTAAACTAAGATTTATAATATGGGTAAGTGGGATTATGATTTCGCTTTTTATTTGTTTAATAAGTAATGGAGTAAAAGAGTCTGCACCAGGCGCGCTATCGGTTTTCATATTTATAATTATTTTGTGTATCTCAAAAACATCAGTGGGTTCCATAAAAAAACTTTTGCTATGAGGCTCTCCAAGCTGCAGTTTATTAACAACCGATTCCAGGGTTTAATTTATGTCGGAGAAAATTTAACTGGCTATGTTTTTGCCAACAGAGGAGAAGTATTCATTACAATTGTTTATTGAAGTTTGCGCCGACGATTCACATTTAAGTAATTCATTAGAGTTACTTCTAATGTCTGTGTGTTCACTAATATTTCTTATGGCATTCCATAAACCTTTAATATTGTTTTTGTTGTCTTCTAATTTTTGAATCTCGTATTCGCGTTTAAGTCTATGAACAATATTTGTGAAGAAGTTTCTATAACGATTGTAGATAACTTTTTTTGTTTGATCATTGGATGTTTACTCGATTCATGATGAAGTTTGTCCCTGTGATTCATACATCTAATAAGTCCGGGTGTAATCCAGGGTTTCCAAATATATTTAGAGCGGCTAATTTTTTTATGGTTGTGTGGTTATTTACTGCACGTGTTAAAGTGTTAATGAATTTGATGGTTGCTTTGTTCACATCTTGTTCGGATACCAATTCAGACCAGTCTTCCTTTTTAAGTTCCTCTATTAGTGTAGGATAATCAATTTTATTTATTTTACGAAGTTGATTTTATAACCGACTGGGGCAAGTGTGTTGTATCCCATCATTACCATGCAATGATCAGTGATGTCAATATCACAAACTAAGCCTATAACTGTTTGAAATTTTGATTTAAGGAATATGTGATCTAGGCACGAGTCTTGACGAGTAGGTTTCGAAATAACTTGTTTTAATCCGTGTTCGGACATTAGGCATAAATATTGAGACTTAGAAATATCTGTTACCGATAAAAGATTAATATTAATATCTTCGGTCACAATAATTGTAGGGCAATTGCTAATCGAGCTGAGTAATTCGTCTAGAGAAGAATAGAAGTTATCTGGCTTACGTGATGGGGAACGATAGATGGCAATAACAGATATGTTGTCAGAGAGATTAACTAACAGAGATTCGGCATCTTGAAGCGGGGGTTCTGAAACTGAGGGGTTCCAGCAGTCTCTGATATAAGTTACGACTCCTCCGCTCTGGTTAAGGTTATTTACCGTGTAGTATGAGGTGTAGCCTTCAATCTGTCCAATTAATGAGCCATCTGATAACCAGCATTCCGTAAGAATAATAACGTCATATATGATATTAAGCCGTCTTAATGCAACACAAAAAGTGTTAAAGTTGCGCTGTATACTGCGGATATTGAAATGTAAAATTTTTAAGTTATAATTCGTAGTCAAAACGTTTTGGCAACTTTCGGCTCTGTCAAGTTTCTGACACTCTAGGTTAATTCTATTTTCTAGTTCATTAGATACAAAGTTCATCATTGTTAAAGAGAGTGTCAAAAAGGTAAATAGAGCTATAAATTAATTTAGTGTCAGAAACTTGGTAAGAAGAGTCGAAAATATTTGATAGGATTAATATAACTTTATTTGGTAGGAAGCAGTAAAGTATTTTTATCACGTTAGGATAGTATGTTTTAAAATTATTGTATAAAGATATAGTTTTTCCATGAGATATTCGTAAAACAAAGCTGAATAAAAATGATATTATTGGATAAGTTGTATGCTTATGAGATGTGATAGAATTGGGCATGTGTGTGTGTTTATTTTGTATGTAGGTATCAGAGATTAGTGCAGTTAGTGAAGGATTTGTATTTGCGATTGTAGAGTGTAAGGAATGTAACAAAATATATGTATTGTTATACAATACATTAAAACTAGGAGTCAAGTACAAATTATCATAAGAGAAACATAAATTAAATTTCACTGACAATGTAAAAATTAAAAGATTTTTTTTAAAACATAATAAAGTTATACTAAACCACACAAGTGTCCATGGTTTGCGACGTTCCCTCGGTTTCAACCAGGCAGGGCGAGTCCAATGTTTGGGGAAGGCCAACTTTGTCATCCAGGTCAAGCGGGGTCCGTATGGGAATAGCAGCCTGCTTTTCTGCCTTCCGCGCATATATGGTTCCATTGCGAACCCAGCAGAATTGAAATCTGTATAATTTCGCACGCAGGCGGGCTTCACGAAATAACATTGTGTTATTTTGCGATAATCTTTCATTTATGAAAACTCTACAGGAAGTTCCTCGAGTGATACCATCAGAGGGCAGAGGTCTTCTCTCTTTGGCAGCTTTTAATATAGCAGTTCGCTTTGCTCGGCGGGTGAGCCTCAATACAATGGACCTTGGTTTCCCTATAAAGTTAGTGCGTCGTTGGCCTGTGCGGTATACTTCGTCTATGTCATTTTCAGTTAATTGCAAGCCAATTTTCTGCGCTGTTACCAGCGTAATGTGAACAAGGTTTTCATTGTATTCTTCTGGAATTCCCGTAATTTCAAGTTCGGATTTCATGTTTTCTTGTTCCGAGAGACATAGCTTATGTTGGAGATGTGCTATCGAGTCTTTGAGCAAAAGGATTTCGTTATCCCGGGCACAGATTTTTCTTTCAAAATCATCTAGTTTTTTGTTGAGCGCTTCGGAAACGTCAGACAGTTTCAGCCCGATATCCATGTTTTGTTGCTTGAGGTCACATACTTGTTGCCTTAGTAGACGTATTTCAGATAGAAGTAGTGATGAGTCAGGTTCAATCATAGGCTGCGGTGTTGGCGGCAGCGCTTTAGAACGGCAGCTGCATGTCTTTTTCACGTTGTCACTAACAGAGTGCGTGTTATTTCCCACCGTGGTACGTGAGTTATCACTTTTGGGTTGGGAACACACACAGGTAGGGCAGATCCAGTTGCGCTTAAACTCAGCCGAATATTTTTCGTAGTTCAATTCTGATATGTTAAGACAGTCAAGGTCGTAACATTTTGTACACGTAAAACACTCCATGTATTTTAATGTTGAGATTTCATTTGCACATCCATTGCATTGGCCTTCCCTCCGGACCGCCAACTGGTGTAGACGTGTACTAAACCCGCATCTGTATTTATTTAATAAATAAATACAAATTCAACTCGATGAAATCACGCATAAAAATAGGAGTGCATAAACCGGAAGATCTACAGTCCGACCTGCGAGCTGTTACACTCACCGACCTCCTCGCTACTCCTGGTACCCTGGTACATCGAACGCAAGCCGGCCAATCTAAAGGTACGAAATACTTACTTACCTGCCCACGCGCATAGCTACGCCCCAAGGAAGCGCTAAGCCCCACCCATTTGTGTGTCATTGGACCGTCAAGGACAGCCTACCGTGTGGAGAGGATCATCGCTGTGTGCGAAAACAAATCGGCACATCACACTGCCACAACACCTTATCTCTGCCGCCGTCAGATCGCGCAGGACCTCCTTGTGTTTTATATTCTCCTGGTACATTAGCTGATTTAACTAAATCAAAGGTGCGCAGTACGTATTCAACTGTAGCTAGCCAGCAAGACAGCACACTACTGCTAAACCGGCTTTAATATACCCTCTCTGATTTATTATCTCCTGGTACCTGACATGGAAGAAATGAGTGGCAAGTACCTTTCCGAATCGAATATCTCCGTCCAAGTCGAACAAACCACCTCTCCTAGCTTCGTATCTCGACGCTGCAAGAGGTCGGTAGAGGATATTTATAACTACGACTCGGATTTCCGGGAGTTCAAGGCGGAAGTCAAAGAACTATTATCATCTTTAATGGCACCTCAACAAGAGGAGATCAAGAAGATCCATCAGGCACTAGTGGAAATCAAAACCACAAATAACAAAATAGAAACCTCCATGGATTTTCTGACGGCACAGAATGAAGAACTAAAGTCCAAAATTAAGCATCTCGAAGAACAATTCAAAAAAGATAGAAACTGCATCGAAATTTTAGAGGACAAAATTGAAGACCTGCAAAGAGGAAGCAGAAAAGCGAATTTCGAAATCAAAAATGTCCCAAAAATAGCGAAAGAATCCAAAGAAGACCTAGTAAAAATGACATTATGTATGGCTAATGCAGTAGGCTGTAACATCACTAAACCGGATATTAGTGACATTTATCGAGCAACAAACAAACGCACTAGCACAAAAAATAGCCCTATTATAGTCGAGCTAAAGTCGACTATTCTAAAAACTGACCTCTTAAAGTCAACTAAAACCTTTAATAGGAAACAAAATGGAAAATTATGTGCGAAACATCTCGGATTTAAGACAGAGGAGAATACACCAATATATATCTCGGAACAGCTAACTCAAAGAGGAGCTAGACTACACTTTCTTGCGCGGGACCTGGCAAAATCGAAGGAGTATAAATACTGCTGGACTGCCTACGGGAAAATATATGTTAAGAAGGATGATGATTCTCCTACTATTGTTATAAATAGCGAGTCACAGGTACATAACCTTATACAACTTAAATGACTAGTCTTCATCCTGCAAGCTATTTATTGCTGTTACTTTACTTTCTCACAATATTTCATCTATTTGTTAAACTTTCATCAGATTTTTAAACTCTTAAAATTAATTAGAATTAAGTTAAACGCTATGTTACATAATAATTTTTGTTTTGTTTACCAATCGCGCCATAACAGTCATTCGTCATCACACAAATCTACATTCAATCTGGACACCAAATATACAAACTTTCAATCCACACATATCTATACACACTTACAGACACACACATCCACCCACACCCACACACGAATTAACAATACGAATATGATCACGCTAACCTGCATTTATAAAACGTATTTAAATGGATAACTTCTGATCACTCTGAACGAAATCGACAATACCGAAATAGCTCAAGTGTTTGATTGTGATATTGCTGACTTTACTAAGCATATAGCGCCAAACTCTTCCGGTTTTGCCATCGTCTCGCAGAATATTAGATCAGTATACACTAATTTCGATGATCTTCAACTAAATTTACTCAATCTTGGAACGGATATTGATCTGGTTATCCTAACCGAATGTAGGCTGAACTCCAATAAACCAATACCACAAATAAGTAACTATGACTCGTACCAAACTACACACCATCTGAATAAGGCTGACGGTGTAGTCGCCTATATTAAAAGCACACATACAAACAAAACAAGAGAAATAAAGTTAGTTCATTCATCATGCTTAGAGATTCATGTTGCGCCTGACATTATAGTTATTGCAATTTATCGATCCCCTTCAACTGCAAACGCAGACCAATTTATTCACTCGCTGGAAAATCATCTAACTACCCTTGCATCAACTAAAAACATAATAATCACTGGAGACATCAATATTAATCTGATATACAATGACAATGAGCAGTCACACGAACGCACAAACAGAGTTAACTATCTCAATATGTTAGCAATGCATGGGCTACTCCCTGGGCAATCACTTCCCACTAGAGATAAAACCTGTCTTGACCATTTTATGATAAAACTCAACCCTGGCACCCAAACTGCAACTATTGCAATTATACACACGACCATTACTGACCATTTCATGACGTTTTTAAAAATCTCAAACCAGAATAACTTAAAAAGATGCTTAAAAACAAAAACAGTTTTTAATTCGGAGAAGGGGCTTGAGTTTCTCAAAGCCAGTAACCCATCAGACCTTCTAAAGATAAATAACCCTAACACTCTTACAAATAAACTAATCGAAATACTACAAAATTGTGTCACACTCAGTACAATTACTATGAATATACCACTGAAAAATAGAATCATAAAACCATGGATGACAATTGGCTTGTTGCGCTGTATTTTAAATAGAAATCGTATGCAAAAGAGACTTAGGCTTGACCCATACAACGAAGTATTAAAAATAACATACAGAAGGTATCGCAACTACTGCTGCACCATTATTCGAAAACAAAAACGAAACTATGACAGAGATAAACTTTCTAAAGCGCACAGAAATCCTAAAAAAACATGGACTATCATTAACAACATCACACAACGAAAACCTAAAAAAACAAATAGTTCGGAACTCCTAGAGACACTCACTACCCCTCAAAACTCTGTCGACAAGGTAAATGAATATTTCTGTAACATAGGCAAACTTCTCGCTGAAAACATCACAACTTCTCAGTCCACGGCAGCTTATAATATCCCTAACTCTTTTTCGGCAGACAGTCCCTTGGCTTCATCTTTTGTTCTTCTCGACACAGATCCCGACGAAGTTCGAGCCACACTAATGAGCTTGAAATCGGATAGCGCTCCCGGATGGGACAAAATACAAGTCAACTTTCTAAAATCAGCACACGAACAAATTGTACCAATCATAACCCACTTAATTAACCTTTGCTTCAAGCAGGGACTGTTCCCAGACGCGTTGAAAGTGGCCCTTATAACGCCTGTGTACAAGACTGGAGATAAGTATGACCCGCCTAACTATAGACCAATTTCGGTCCTGCCGTCTATATCAAAAATCCTTGAGAAACTCATAAACTCACGCCTAATTAAATTCCTAACTAAATATAAAATACTGTCGCCTTCTCAGTTCGGGTTTAGACAGGGTAAGTCTACTGAGGATGCAGTTCTGTCACTAACTTCTGCTTTGGTAGCCGGTGTAGATGGTGGAGCCAAGAGCCTAGCTGTTTTCCTTGACCTCAAAAAGGCCTTTGATACAGTATCAGTCCCCTTACTTTTACAGAGGCTTGAACACATTGGCATAAGGGGACTCACTCTTGAACTTTTTAAATCCTACCTCAATAACCGCAAACAAAAGGTTAAAATCGCCATGTATACAAGCTCCGAGTCAACCGTCACTTTCGGAGTCCCCCAGGGCAGTGTTCTTGGACCGACCTTGTTCCTTATTTATATTAATAATCTCTGCAACATGAAGATTGATGGCGGGCTCATTTTCTCATACGCCGACGATACAGCCATTGTATTCACTGGTAGGACTTGGGATAATGTTTGTAGGCTGGCCGAATGTGGCCTTGCGAGAGTAGCAGCCTGGCTAAACCATAGTCTCCTCACACTGAATGCCTCCAAATCAAACTACATCTGCTTTACTAAGTACAAAAACTCACAACCGTCTCAAGACTTCCAAATAAAAATCCATAACTGTCCCAACCCGGCAACCCCTGGCTGCTCCTGCTTAAAAATTGACAGGTTACAGCATACCAAATATCTAGGTGTTATAATTGACCAGCGCCTGTCCTGGCACAAGCACACCGAACTTATTATGAAAAGAGTTAGGAAGCTGATATGGACCTTTAAAACACTACGACATGCGGCTTCAATACAACTTCTGAAGCAAGTATACATATCACTGGCCCAATCTATCCTCATGTACTGCCTGCCTTGCTGGGGAGGGACAACAAAACTAAAATTTTTGGAACTCGAGAGGGCGCAGGGAACCTTAATAAAGGTTATTTATTTTAAACCATATAAATACCCCACTCACAGCCTCTACTTATTATCGGATTTTCTGTCAGTAAGAAAGCTTTATATGCTTCAACTTATATTAAAAAAACACTCATCCCTCCCATATGTCCCCTCTAAATCAAAAAACAGAAGGAGCTACTTAGTCGCTCCAACTGTCAAGACTAGATCTGCTTTCGCTAAAAGACAATACCTAAGCAAATCATCTTCTCTATACAACCTGCTGAATAAAGAATTGCGTATATATTCTATGAAGCTCAGGGACTGTAAAAAAGTTGTAACCGATTGGCTAAAAACTAAAACATACGAGGACGTTGAGTCTAGTATATCTACTTTGCAATAACCAAAGTGGCTACATTTGGTCTGACGTGCACATGGTTAGTGAAAGAAGACTTGTTTAGCTTCTTTTCGATCCCAAGACTTTGTCGCAGGGCTAACCGGCAACCGACAACCTACATTTGGAACTATGCTTCGTTTAGGCATGAAAACGTGTCTAATAAACTACACTAACTCACAAATAAATAAATAAATGACAGTATTTAGTGCTTAGTTTATTGGGATAAGTAAACTAAGCACTGATCATTAACACATTATAACTCGCACCATATACCTAACATCACAAATCACACTCGCACCCACACTCGCACCCACCCTCACTCACACACTCATTATACACATACCACACACACATACACACGCGCGCGCGCGATCTGGCCATTCTCTGCATTACGCTCATTCATTTGGAGAGCTGATTGTATAATTTTTAAGTTACCCTCTTATCTAATAGTCTTACATGTTTACATTGTCTACATTTCAATTGCATAAATATGACAAGTGGAAGTGCGGAGTCTCCTAATACAAGCAATTCCTTGCTTAAAAGGTGATCTCCAACAATATGTATCAAAATGATTTTTGTAATTGAAATAAACATTTTTATTTTTATTATTTTTATTGCATGAAATAGCCATTATTTTAAATTTCCCGGTCTGCGCCGTTTTTGTAATGTAAAAAAATAGAAGAAGTGTTTCGGTCACTTTTTTGCGTTAGTGTCGTGTTCCGTCGTCAACGCGAACGCGATTTACGATACACATTCGGGGGCGGGGTTAAACGCAGGTGCGGCGTGGGTGCGAGTGGGACGCCACGAGCGAGATGCGAGATATTGTACGGTTAATTACTTGTATTTTTGAAATGTTTTTGCTTATATCTCGATAATTAGTAAACAATTTTGAAAATACTTTCACCACTGAATAGGGGGTATACTGTATTGATATCACTGTGAGTTTAAGCACTTAATAATAACTTTAGACTAGGTTTTAGAATAAAAGTTTACGGAACTATTTAACGTGACTGGTTTTCAATACGTATCGGCGCGAAGTCAATGATGTGAAGGAGTTTACGGGTACGAGGGGTATGGTGAGTAAGGTTAGTATTAAAATCGCCCATCATCATCATATCAACCGTAGGACGTCCACTGCTGAACATTGGCCTCCCCTACAGATTTCCAATAAGACCGGATGGAAGCGGCCTGCATCCAGCGCGATCCCGCAGTCTTCATCAGATCGTCTGTCCACCTTGTGGGTGGACGTCCTACGCTGCGCTTGCTGGTGCGTGGTCTCCACTCAAGAACTTTACGGCCCCATCGGCCATCAGTTCTGCGTGCTATATAGCCTGCCCACTGCCACTTCAACTTGCTAATTCGCTGGGCTATGTCGGTAACTTTGGTTCGTCTACGAATCTCCTCATTTCTGATTCGATCACGCAGAGAGACTCCGAGCATAGCCCTCTCCATAGCTCGTTGGGCTATCTTGAGCTTGCTAATGAGGCCCACTGTAAGAGACCACGTTTCAGTGCCATATCTCATCACTGGTAGCACACATTGGTCGAAAACTTTCGACTTGAGGCACTGAGGTATTTCGGACGAGAAAATGTTACGTAATTTCCCGAACGCTGCCCAACCGAGTTGGATTCGGCGGTTGACCTCTTTCTGGAAGTTGGCCCTACCTAGTGCGATTCTTTGTCCTAGGTAGACATATGAGGCAACAACTTCCAGAACCGTGCTCCCAATTGACAATGGGGTGGGTACAACATGGCCATTACACATTACTTTTGTCTTATCCATGTTCATTTTAAGATCATCATCGTGCTGAGCATCATCTTCCATCGATTTTGCCATGACCACAATATCGTCAGCAAATCGAAGGTGAGTAATGTACTCGCCATTGATATTGATGCCTAGTCCTTGCCATTCCAGGAGCTTGAAGGCGTTTTCCAAAGTGGCAGTAAACAGTTTCGGAGATATCACGTCTCCCTGTCTTACGCCGCGTTTCAAAGGAATCGCCTTCGAGCTCTGCTCCTGTACTCGGACCGACATAGTGGTTACTGTACAAGTACTTCAACACTTCGATGTACCGATAGTCAATGCGGCATCGTTGGAGAGATTCAAGCACTGCCCATGTCTCCACCGAATCAAAGGCTTTCTCATAGTCCACAAACGCTAAGCATAAGGGCAAGTTATACTCTTCGGTCTTCTGTATAACTTGCCGCAGCGTGTGGATGTGGTCTATGGTACTGTACCCTTTTCGGAAACCGGCTTGTTCGGGAGGCTGGAAGTCATCAAAACTGCGGTCGAGACGATTCGTGATGACCTTCGAGAACAACTTATAAACATGGCTCAAAAGCTAGATGGGCCTGTAATTTTTCAATAAGGTTTTGTCACCTTTTTTAAAGAATAGCACCACCACGCTTTTGTTCCATGCTTTTGGCGTTATGCCCTCGAGCAAAACGGAGTTGAAGAGCTTCTAAAAGTACCGGTGCTCCACCTGCTTTCAGAAGCTCTGTAGTGATTCCGTCTTCACCCGGCGCCTTGTTGTTTTTAAGCTGATTAAGGGCCATCCTAATCTCGTATAGGCTGATGTACGGGATGTCTTCAGTATAGTGTTGGGTCAGCTAAGCCCTTGGATCCTTGGCCGCGTTGCTAACAGGTTTGGTGACCGAAGCGTATAGCTGTCCATAGAACTTTTCGACCTCCTCCAATACCTCTGCTTTGGTCGACGCTATACTGCCATCCTCTCGTTTCAGCTTTGTCAGCTGGCTTTGCCCAATAGACATATCTTTTGCAAACACTTTGGAGCCCTTGTTCCGCTCAACGTATATGTGACGTATATCGTGCCGCAAGGATTTCGAGATTTGTCTATTCAGCTGCCTATATGACTCGGCGTCACCGGAAGACTGCAGTCTTAACGAGCGTCGTTCAGCCATGCGATTTAGAGTGTGGCCGGAAAGTTTCTGTGGTCTAATTGAACGGCGAGGTCTAAAGAACTTTGAACCCACCGTCTGGACAGTTTCTACGAGCCTGTTATTAATCTCGTCCACTGATGCACAATTCTCCAGACAATCAAAGCGATTAGACAACTCGAGTTGAAAGCTTTTGGGGTTTTGGATATGAGCACGAGTAGGTCGGAGCGTGGACTTTATCAGACCTTGGACCTCTCAAGATTAACGTTAATATTCAATGTGCCTCTTACCATTCAGTGATCACTTCCGGTTTTTACCCTGTGAATCACCGAGACATCATTGAATATTCGTTTCTTGTTGGTCATGATAAAGTCTATCTCATTTCTCGTGGAACCATCGGGACTCATACAGGTCCATTTTCTGTGATGCGGCTTCTGGAAGAAAGAGTTCATCATAAAGAGTCCCTCTTTCTCCATAAACTCAGCCAGCTTTTGTCCTCTAGGGTTCCGTTGTCCATATCCAAATTGCCCCACTCTAAATTCATCCTCGCTTCTATTGCCTAGCTTTGCGTTGAAGTCTCCCATTAAAACATTGAAGTGGGTCTCGGACGTATGTATAGCCCTACTGATGTCCTCATACATAGCCTCCACTTCTTCATCTGGGTGTGACGAGGTCGGTGCGTATACCTGAATGACCTTCAGCGAGTATCTTTTAGATTTATTTATTTATTTATTTATTTATTCATTCATTAGGGACAAAAAACAGTTACATGCTAAGTTACACAATAAATCTTTATACTAAAATTATAAACATGTAACCCACTACATTGTCCACATATTAATAAAAAAAATAATAATAAGAAGGTAAAGTTAAAAGACAAAATGTATACAAAAACGCATATGTGTGTGATCAAAACAGAGATAGATATTCTGAGTATTAGGTATACGAACCTGCTCGAAACACTTTCTTTTGGTAATTATGTTATTAACGAGAGACTTGTGGACGAGAAAACCGACACCGCCTTGGGACTGTTGGTCGCCCTCTCGGTAGCAGAGTAGGTTACCGGACTTTAGGGTTATCGTTTCCCCCCCCTTTCTTCGGACTTCAGATAACCCCACTATGTCCCAGTGTAACCTACTCAGTTCCTCTTCCAGCTCAACAATTTTCTCATCTATCCTCAAAGTGCGTATATTGTATGTTACCAGGGCCAATCTTCATTTGGGGTGGTAGCCGAGCGTCTGCCGGTGATTCTTAGCACCCCCTGCTCCGCCGTTACCGTAGCCAGGGATAGTGGAGCCGCCGGGGACTGGGGGCCTGCTCCTTTTGGTAAAATTCATGTAGGGGGAGTTTGCCCATAATCGCCACGCTGGGCAGGCGTGGTGGCGATCGCAGAAAACGTAGCTTCGCGGCGAGGATGCTGCTGCCCATCCTTGCCCGGTGCTCTTTTTGGCTACGTTTTCATTTCGAATGGTTAAACCGCCATTTACCGGTTCCGGTACCTTAGTCGGCTCCTACGACACCTGGTACAGAGGGGGGTACTATTCTACTCTGCCGGCACCCCACGACCCAAATAACTTAAAAACTATAAACATAAGTAATTCATAAGAGAAAGGAGAACTCGAAAACAAGACGAGATAACAATAGAAACAACGAGAAAACAAAACACTGAGTTGCAAAAAATACTGGGACCAATATATTTGAGTTTTTACGTCTGGACATTCCTTACTTGGATGCATCACGAGTTATTACACACGATTACGATCAAAATAAAGACCATGTTGCTCAAGACATTATACTTAAATATTTTTTTCAAACTATGATATTATGGCCCGCGTGAGCTCTTTTATAAATAATTGTTGACAAGAAGTTATTTCGTATTCATTATAATATATTATGTTTAATTTAGAAAATGTGTTATTGGTATTATTTAATAAGTATCAACCTTCCACAAAAAAATATATTTCGTACTAAGATAACATGTAAACAACTACTAGTGACTCGTCCCAGGTTTGCACAGGTGTTAAAAATAACTGAAACGTTCAGTTTTTCTCTAATATAATATATATACCTATACACCTAAATTTCTATGAACTCTGTATATTGGTAAAATCCTACGAAAATCAGTACTGCAGTTTTTGAGACGCGGCGCGGCGGGCCGCGGGGTACTGTTTTATTATAATTATGTAAGGATAAGAATTTTATCCGCTTGAAAATTCTATTTTTACAGAGCATTTTATACTGGAGAATAATTGTAAACAGATATTGACTAATAAAATCCGCATTTTTAGTTTATATTAACTCGATAAAAAACTGTTTAGATTTTTTTTATTAGCACGCTTTTATTAGTTTCATTTGTAACTAACTCTATTATAAAATATTGGAAATCCTACCTCTATGGGTAATAAAGTGCTAATTTAGTTTTTTAAAATTATTGTTTATTTTAGGTAGTTATTAAATATTTTCATCTCATGTATAGTAGGTAAGAGATTTTTGCTTTAAAGTTACTCTTAGTGTGAAATATGCACTGGTTGCTTGTGGGTTCTTTATAATCCACTTAAGATTTGCCTATTTTTTCAGAAAAAAAAAACAACAATTTAAATTTAAAATTATTTTATTTTTCTGCATCTTTTCAAGATTGTCTAAAAAACATCATAGATATATATTGAAAAATTACATAGAAAGAAAGAAAAACTTTTTATTTACATAAAAATGACGCACATTATATAAGAAAACATGTAAGAAAAAGTAAAATAAAAACAAGTTGGTATTAAGACTAAAAAACTAAAAGCAAAAAAAAAAATCAAATAAGAAATATGCGCCACTACCGCGCGAAATAGCATTAATAGCATAGCATTTCACATAATTGTCTTGTCAGGCAATCAGCCTAGCAGGTTGTTCATATTTATAGGTAAAAATTAATAATACAACAATTTATTACCTAATTATTAACATAAGAAATATATATTTTTAAAAACTAGGTATACATATCTTTTATTAATTATTACACACACGTTAATTTAACATATCACATAATATTATAGATTACACTTACTTTATTACATTACACTTACTTTATTACATTACTAGCTGACCCGTGCCCACTTCGTTGGGCGGTAACCATTTTAACTTGTGATGAAATTATGAGTGTGGTTCGGCTAGTACTGAGTGCTATGATTTATTTCCTGCCTAAAGACGCTGCGCACGTTCAGCGCTAGACTCCCGAGCACGGGCCTGCGAAGTTCTCGCGCTCTGGCTAGCGATCCGCTGCGAGCGCTCAGCGCTAGACTCCCTGTCCCATGTTGCAGATACATGCTGCCTTAAATCACTGAGACAGCTGTTCAGCGCTAGATTCCCGAGCACGCCTGTTCGTGATTTCTATAGTTTATAGCCATTCGTGAGTTGTATAGTTTATAGCCTATAGAACTCACGAATAATGTAGCTTTCTACCAGTGAAAGAATTTTTAAAATCGGTTCATTACTTACGGAGATTACCCCCTACAAACAAACTTACAAACATACAAACTTACAAACTTACGAACAAATTTTAGCTCTTTATAATATTAGTATAGATTATAAAGAGGTAAAATTTGTTTGTAAGTTTGTTTGTAGGGGGTAAATCTCCGGAAGTAATGAACTGATTTTAAAAATTGTTTCACTGGTAGAAAGCTACATTATTCGTGAGTGCTATAGGCTCATTCAATTCAATTCATGAACACATTTCAAGTCTTTCGTTTGTGAAGATTTCAGACCTATTCCGCAAATTTTTGAAGAATATCAAACAAACCTCCATGAAAATAGATCTGATTGTTTACCTCCATTTCGATCTATCAAAGATACCTTGTACAGAGCACGTAAATCTTTTTTAAACACAGATAGACTACAACATAACAGCACTGAAACTGCAAGTGTACCGGAAGTATTGGGAAAAGAATTCTTAATTTGTGAAGATGGAGATACTGAGAAAATTTTAATATTTGCAACAACTCAAGCAAAAAAAGTTATAAAATTACCAGGCTCATATTTTGCAGATGGGACTTTTATGTCTGCACCAAAACCATATTATCAAATGTATGTCTTACATTTAGATATGAACTCAAGTAAAAAATGTACAAATATAGTACCGGTAATATATTCGTTATTACCCAACAAGACACAAGACACATACACCCGCCTTTTTCGAATTTTAAAAACCAAATTGGGCATTAAAATAAGAAACTTCAACTGTGATTATGAAATTGCACAAATGAACGCGGTGGAAGCTGTATTCCCCGATGCCAGAGTTAGTGGTTGTTACAGACATTTTAATGCCGCTATTTGGAAGAATGCGAAAAAAATGGGCTTATCAAAATCAAAAGAAGGTAGAAATGTTGCAAGAATCGCTGCGATGATACCGCTCGTGCCAGCAGATAAAATACCAGCTACGTGGTGTTATATTATAAACCAGGCGCCGAATAGTTCTGAAATGCACCGTTTTAGAAAGTATTTCGAAAAACAGTGGTACCCCAAAATGTCTACCACGTTGTTGAGTTGTGCTTTCCAACGCCATCGAACAACGAATGCTTTGGAAGGCTGGCACCGACGCGTTAATACAGGACGTATACCAAGAAAACCAAGTCTGTACATGTTTGTCTTTAAGTTGAAAAAGGAAAGTAAATACTGGGATAGGGAAATAAGGAACAGTCTTTTTAAAAATGTGCAGCACAATAGAAGAAAACTTGACATTTATTTTGATAAAAAATATAAGGCATTATTGGTTGAATTAGAACGAAATAATTTGACATTGCCACAATTTATAAAAAAAGTAATATTTTTACAGTTAACGGTTCGTAGGTAATTAAATTGTGTTCAAATTTCTTATTTTTTTTTATTGCGAGTTAATAACAATTATGTTGGTAATATAATTATTTTAAATCAAGCGATTATGCAAAGAAATAAATGTGATTTGTACTATTTTTTTTTTTTTTTTTTTGCTTACCCATATCGATACAAATAAACACACGTCAAACATGATGTGTGAAAGCTAATTGCTAAAATGAATTATGATCAAAGTAAGTCAGAAATAAAAAGGGGACAATATGCGAAAGGGACATTTTGCGAAGTGGACATTCTGCGAAAGAGACATTTTGCGAAATGGACATTCTGCGAAAGAGACATTTTGCGAAAGAGACATTCTGAGAAAAGGACATTTTGCGACCAGTGGACATTTTGAGAGGTGGACATTCTGCGTCGGAGCCACAGAATCATACATGACATGGCACGTGAAACCAATGTATGTACCCTATAAAAAACTAATTAATCATAATAATTAAAAGGCACAAATTAAGGATTTAAAAGTTAAAATATGTTCAAATATACATAGTTTTCACGTGTTTACAAACATTGCAACTATAGACGACCACTCTTAACATCTCAACCAACATGAAATAGTGGGATATAATAAAATAAAAAAATAGTAGTATATCTTAGGACAACCAACACATTGCCATTTGATCCCAAACTAGGCAGAGCCTGTACTATGGTAACTAGACAACTGATAAATATACTTATATACTCGTATTTCTAAATACATACATATAATACATAAATTACACCCAGACACAGAACAAATCATCGTGCTCAACACACAAAGATTTGTCCTGGGTGGGAATCGAACCCACGACCTCCGTCCTAGCAAACCAACAAAACCAACAGGCCAGTCAGATCATATCAATTGTGCTTAAACATCATCTGCGTTAAATAAACTATCTTCGTTGTAAAGAAGTGTTGTAAATTCATTTTCTTCACTCTCGGTACATGCAGTCTCTTCTTCGACATCATTATTATCTTCATTTAAACATTCAGAATTGTCCGGTTGTAACATTTCTATAACAGCTTCTGGTAGTGGCATTCTCCTTCGGTTACTTAGGCGTTGTTTTAGCCGTATCGCTGATATGACAGGGTCGGATGACTCAAGCGTCCTGTGGAATAAGTCCATCATGGTATGAACCCTAGAATCTTTCCGGCTGTGATGTTCCCTATCCTGACGCCAAAATTTATTCCTCGACTCTCCAGCCTGTTCAGAGAGTAGTCCTATGGGTAGCGCTGAATTCTCTATAATCTTTTCTCCGTGAATTAAGATTTTATGTATAGTAGTAGTCATAGGGTGCCAGTTGTATTTCTCAACATACTTATAAGCCACATTTTTACAAAATGTACCGATTTTTTTTGCGTCTATTGGTAATCCCGAATTGATGGCTATTAAAATTACACTTAGGTCATCGACGAGCCATTTTTCAATGCCAAGTATATTAGCAAACATTTGGCGGCTTTGTTCACTCTTGAATACTCGCCGAGCCGTATTGCCGTCATTTGAGGTGCCTGAATTAGGTTTAACAACGTCTACCAATAGACTCATACTTTCCTTAATTTGGTTTTGGATTTCTTTTTTTCTTTCTGCAGTAATGTGTCCCAGATCAGAATTTTTCGTTACCCGCCACTGTCTGACTCTTGGGTCATTTTTATATCCCAAGTGCAGCAAGAATTCCAGGCATCTTATATACGCATGTAAAGGACTCATGCCGTTTTTCAGTGCCGCTTCCTCTGTAATTGGTATTGAAAAAGCAAGGTCTAGGTTATTGAAATTCTTGGAGGTCAGTTTGCAAATAGCACATCTTAATTGGGAAGACGTGTTGTTAATTATATTAAAAACTTTTCCGTCAATTAAGGATGAGTTTCTTGATTTGTCATGGTAAGTATTTTAGTTGGTTTGTCCGGAGTTTCAATACACTTATTAATAATTATCTCCAAATCACGTGCACTTTTTTTACTTAATTTTTCGTCTCCAACAGTAATTGTTTTAGTAAACGTTTTCGTCAATTTTTCAGGTGGTTCATCTTCCAGTCTCGCTTGAAGTCTTTTAATGGCTCTTTGTTTTTAACGTGGATTAAGTTGCTCGAATCCTTTGCTGCTATCTTCTGTATATGGACTGAGAGTAGTAGTAAATGATGTATCTACATGTTGTTCCTCAAGGTCATTAGCACTCACTGTAGGTGTTATATGTTGTTCTTCCTCACTCTGCGTGAAATGTTGAGGAAAAACATCAACACGTGAGCGAACTAAGTCTTGAGGAATATCATCTATAAATGATTTGTTCAACCAGTCTTTGTTCTTTTTCACGAAATGGGAAAAGTTGCTTTTACAAGTCTTGAATTTTTGTTCTGCTTTACAAATAAATAATCCCATAGCCATAGCCAATTTTTCCTCTTGAGCATTGGAAAGCGGAGAATTCAAATGTTTTGCAAGGGTTAATGACATCAAACATACCCTCTCGGGTTTACTTAGATCCGTTGGCCTACCCAATCGTCCGTTTATTTTTTTACTCTCTTCAGTAAAAATATTAAAAGCCTGTAATCTGATTAATGGAGGATCTGGGTCTTGGTGTACTCCTCGTGTATTTGCGGTCTCTTCCGGAGCATGTGAAGGACCGGCTACGGCGCAATCCGTAGCTACACTTGCCACTCGCCGACCAACATGAGGGTTGGCGCCCTCGCCCTCCTTGCATTAAGTCATCCGATCGGAGCTCGGAGTGACATCCCCCAGCACGGTGGGTCAAGCCGTGCTGAGGCAAAATGGCACTATGAGTCTTTGACGGCTCCATAGTGCCTCACCCCCGTGTCCTTCAGAGTAATATGTATGTACGGGGTTTCAGCGATTGCCTTTCGAGGGTGGACTCCTTCCCGCACCATATTACCTATCACTGGACAAAATAAGTTAGTTAACTAACTAAAAACACAAATTAAGGCAGTTCTCGTAAATGTACCCGACAACCTATGTTAATTTAAAAAAAAATACCATACTAAAAAATCGGAGAGATTTACAAAGATTTACCCGACCCTACCCGGGGTTCCGGTAAGATCGGGTAAATCTTAGTATTTCGGAGATTCCACGGAATTAATTGTTGTTTTTTTTTATGTTGGTAGTCTACCTTATTACCTCTTTTTTAAAGCAAATTGCAGATTCTAATACTGAGGAACATGGGCAAAAAAAAAAAAACGAAAATCGCAAAATCGCTGATTTCTCGGTTCTTACGAGGTCTAGAGCAGCCATAAAGGACTCGTAACATAGATAAAAACAAGGCCTTTTAAAATGTAGTTGCAAAAATAAATCAACTATAAAAGTTTTGATGAAATATTTTTTTTTAAATTTTTTTTTTCATTATTTGGGTAAAAAGTTTTACCTCCTGATATCTCCTAAACTAGTTAAGATAGATTCGTGGGAGTTTTACTCTCGCAATTAAAATAAAAAGCTCTATCTAAATCACTAATAATCAGGGAGGTGGTCATTTTGAGATGAAATAAAACACTGTGCCGCGCCGTCAGCCGCTCGGGTCTCGGCCGCTGCGTTTGACTAGGTACTACTATTGGATAGCGTTCATTTTCGAGTTTCGTTTTACACAATTGTGAATCTGCCATTTTTATATTTTCATAGTAAAGATATTTACTAATCGATTGTACTACCAAAACAAAGTCATTTTGCTGCAGCTTTGCAACGGTTTACATTTCACGGTGTAGATGGCTCTGACGGCCCTCTTTTGCAGGATAAAGATAGAATTTATATCTGCAGCCCGTCCCCAAAGCAAAATACCGTAAAACATGATGCTATGAAAGTAACTAAAATAGAGTAGTCTCGCGGTATCCACGTCTGTTAATTGACGGATTTTTCTGACAGCGTAAACGGCTGAACTTAACCGCCCTGCAAGAGATGTTAAGTGGAATGTCGTGATGGCCTAGTGGTTAAGGCGCCCGCCTCTCATGCATGAGGGTGTGGGTTCAAATCCGGGCAAGTACCAATGTGACTTTTTCAATTCATATGTACTATCGGCAAAACTTAAGCATGCTCAGTTAAGAAAATAGTCCTGCGGAAGCGCAGATAGTGACAGACCACGCCCCTTCCTTGCTCCACCCAATTAGAGACAATACATATTTGTGTGAGTGCAGTAAGTGCGTGCGGCAAAAAATGTCAACAAACATTAGCCAGTGCCGATTTGCATCTCGCTAATTGTTCACGCTTGTATTTTGGGACAAGCCCGCCACACTGTTCCCACCCACTGCAACTCCTGAAAGCCAGAATCAACAGTGGAGGCCACCAGAAAAGCGTCGAGGCAATGAAGCTCGACGAGTCCCAGAGAAACGATTAACTGTCTTGGGTCCCGCAACGAAATTAATCAGAAAAGAATAGCGGAGGAGTAAGAAAAATAATAGTTTCCACTTCCCTCCATACAAGCAGGAGACAGAACAGAACTAGGCCAATAGGCACAAAGGGACATTTGCAACTGGGAAAAGCCCAGATTGCCAAGCACCACGGATTGCAATTATTACTAAATTAATGGGTCCTAATGTGAGCTGTTACTTTTGATTCCAGTAATAGGTATGGCAAAAACGCTT
This sequence comes from Hoplodrina ambigua, assembly GCA_949774945.1. NCBI lineage: Eukaryota > Metazoa > Arthropoda > Insecta > Lepidoptera > Noctuidae > Hoplodrina > Hoplodrina ambigua. The sequence goes on along the minus strand of OX458964.1, from coordinate 6,166,478 downwards.
GAACGCACGGAAATTAGTTCTAGTTTCTACAAGGTCCGCATAATAAACAACACCGGATGTAGCCTGTACACTATCTAGCATAATATTGCGTTCATTCTGCCAAAGAATACACTCCCATAAGATGTGATGAGCAGATTGTTCATATTCACAGTCAGATGTAGAACATTGACACAAAGGAGAAGCAACAAGCTTGAAAGAAAATAATTTACTCTTAAAGTTACCATGACCTGTGAGAAATTGGGCAACACAGTGGTCCACCTCCAGCCATGTTCTAGCCAGCCGCTCACGAACGGATGGAAAGAACTGATGCAGGTGCCGGCCCTTGATAGAATTATCCCACCTACATTGCCATTCGGTTAAAAGTTCCTCCCAGACGTCAGCCTGCGGTTTAAATAATCTAGAGATCTTAGCACTGTCACGTTGTGTCAGAAAGTTTGCGCCCATGGTCTCTCGTGCGGAATAGTACATTGCAGCACGTCGCTGCACCTCGAGATCGACTGGAAGTACACCTGCAAGTACTGGTAGACATTCAGTACTAACGGTCCTATACGCTTTACATAAAAATATTAAAGCTAACCGTTGACTTTGAAGCAATTTACGTCGTACCGCCCCTATGGTGGCCCTATCGGCCCAAACAGGTGCACCGTAGCACATACAACCTAGATAAGTAGCCCCATAAATAGTTTTTAGAGTTAAGAAAGATAGGCCCCAGGTAGCTTTAGAAATTCTCGTTAAGGCATAAAAGTTCTTTTTGGCTTTTTCTCCTACTGTTTTAATGTGGTCAATAAATGTAAAGTTCTTTTCTAAGACCAGACCAAGGTAGCACACGGATTGTTTACGTTTAACTGAAACGTTATTAAATTTAATACTAGGCCATGATTTAAGATTACCTTTTAGAATAAGCTGATAGGTTTTTTGCGGTGCAAAGGTCAAACGGTTTCGAACACCCCACTGAGATATTAAACGTAGGCATGTGTCAGCCAAATTCTCAAGCCCAGCCCGAGTACTTGACTGAATAAGCAGAAGACCGTCGTCCGCGTAACCGGTTAGTGAACAGCCGCATGGAAGTGGAATCGCGAGAAAATCGTCAAAACCTAAATTCCATAAATAAGGACCGAGAACCGAACCCTGAGGGCATCCCATGGTTAGTGGCTTCGACGCGGAATGATGTCCAAGTTTGAGCTTCGCGGAGCCATTTATAAAGTAAGAGCAAACAAGATTATAGATGTTTCTGTAGCAGCCGCGAGTTTTCATTTTAAGTAGTACCACCATGCGTTATCAAAAGCTCCAGAAATATCGAGGAAGATTCCAATCACGTATTTATGTTCTGACAAATTTACAGTTTGCCGGACAGAAAGCACCGCGTCGACGGTGGATTTTCCTATTGTGAAACCGAATTGATTGTTATGAAATTTCGGTCCATCTGGAAGCAAACGTGGTACGATAAGGCGCTCCAGAAGTTTACCCAAAGATGGTAGTAGGGTTATAGGTCGATACGACTTTGGATCGTCCGGGGGCTTATCGCCGCTTTTCGGAATTATTCTTATAAAACCACGTCGCCATATACGAGGAAAAATGCCTTCTGCAATGCATCGATTATAAACAGTTAAGATCGCGTCACCCGCTGTTTTACACGCTTCTATAATCATTCTATTTGAAATTTTATCTTCACCCGATGATTTGTTGAGTGGTAGTCTCCTGATGACATTTATGAACTCGTCAGTGGATGGTAAATCTGACGCTGGTGATTCAGGAGGCACAGCAGCCCACGCTCTGATCTGCTGGTGGTAATCGTTGTCGTTGAACGCTGAATCATCGGGTATAAGAGTATTGTTCACGCTTCCCGTTTTCATCCCAATTTTATTTTACGACCTGTTTATTTCTATCGGACTTATTGCCTGCCCAACTTTGACCTTTGCTTTGTATTCCGGACTGTGATCGTGGAACTCTTTTTGACCCTTGCTCATATCCTGGACTGTGTATCGTGACTACCTGAGGGCTGTGTTTTGTCATTAACGATGACAACCCGAAACCTCAATCAGGAAGAAAGAAATGAAATCATTGTCTTGCATAGACAAGGATTGAATATATCCCAAATTGCGCTGGAGTTAAATCTACAAGTAAGTTATTTTTTTTATCTAGAGATAGAAATAAATTAAGTGCATGTTGGTTTCCTGTACTGAGCTATATATTTATTGTTTGCATTATTATATAGATCTCATTTTTTTTCTTCTGTTACCGTTAAAAGTTATTGTTTCGCGAGCCGACGCCGACGTCGCCGTCGGCCCGACAACAGAGTTTTATAGATTAAATCGTATGTTACAAACAATTTTTTAATAATTCATATTATATTTGAATGCCTAAAAGAAACCTACATGCATTTTTTATTTTTCGTATATTTGTTGTAGTTATTAGAAATTTTATTCTAAGGAAATCGTGTGTTATGCGTTTCTGTGTAAAAGAAATAATGTAGTATAAGCAAAGTCGCTGTTTCTGTCTGTCTGTCTGTCTGATTCTCCGCTATTTTTTTCTAAACAATGCAAGGGATTTTGATATGGGTTCTCACTCTCATTTAGAGAATTTTTTTGGGAGGTTTTTATGCGCATGCAAATTATTAAAGAGCAAAGCCGAGTATGTTAGTGATTTGTAAGACCCGTGCGAAGTCGAGGTAGATCGCTTATTTGCGATAAATATTAATAAAATACATAACTTAGAATTTTGCAAAAATAAAATAAGAAATTACGTTTACATAATATTTAAAATAGTAATTTAAAAAGAGGTTTGTTTTTTCCTTTCTTTTTTTAATATCGGCGCGTTCAAAGACATTGTTTGGACATTTTATGACCCGTACCCCGAGTGTGAGTTTCTTCGTACAGAAAACGCTACTACTACGTTTTTGTATCGAGCAATAAATGTATGAAAACGTAAAAAGCGCCCCTAGCGGGAAGTATTGTAAACCGAAATAGCGAGTGTAAGATTTTTAACTGTACTATAATAGTTCGGTATTTTAAACGTGACATTCATAGTAGCGTTTCGATAAACATTTTACGGGTTATTGCGAGTGTGAGTTAGACTTTGACGTTTCCAAACGGTGTCCGGTATCGAGCAATAAATGTATGAAAACGTTAAAAGCGCCCCTGGCGGAAAGTATTGCAAACCGAAACAGCGAGTGTAAGATTTTTAACGGTACTGCAATAGTTTGGTATTTTAAACGTAACTAGATACTAGCGTTTCGGTGACCATTTTGCGAGTGTGAGTTAGATTTTGACGTTTCGAAACGGTGTGTAAGCGTTTACAAACGTAAACTATAAAGTAAAGTCACTCACTTGGTGTGTGGCAGGTGAAATGTAGTTTACATTGGATATGTTCGTATTATTTGCGTGTAATTTTGTGGTAAATTGTGTTAAGAATGACAGCACGTTATTTTTTCGTATGAAAAATGATAATGACTGCTTATTATTATGATGAACGGAACCATCTCCGTAATCGTTTCTCAAAGAAAGTTTTTGTTTCTAGAAGAAAAGTTTATTTCTTTGTCAAGAGCTAGAGGAATTGACTTTAAGGTCGACCTAACGAGTTAAACTTCAAACCAGGGTGTTGTAGGTACCTAGGCAATTATAATTGTCAAATACCTAACCAATTCCTTGTAAGTGCATATCATCGTATTACATTTTTTCATAATTTTACGTAGGTAGGTAGGTACTCGTCGCTCAATCAAGTATTTTGTGCGACAAGTTCGTACCTACCAACGGCCTGTGGGAGTAGCCAAAGTCTGTGGCAAAAGATGTGCATTGTGTAGGTACCTATGTATATTATTCATACTCAAATTAGGTTTTATTTTTATTTATTTGGATCTCCAACAGAGGTTACACAACTGAATATTAATAATAAAAAAATGCTTTATGCTATGTTTATAATTTCAACGGAGTTTTAAGTAGTTACATGACACCACACACAACTTCTTTCACATCTCCCTTACTCACTACACGTTAAAACGAAATAGGAACATCTCATTCATCGAAACTATTATACGTTTAAATTACGCAGGGCACGCAAAACGTTTGTTTACATAGTCGCTATAAGATATGTATTTTGGTCGTATTATGTCGCCGAAACCATTGTAAGTTCAATGTAGGCAACATTAAGAAAAGAACAAAACGTTCGGGATACTTTCAAACAAGTGACGATACGAGCGGCCGTTCGTATGCCAAACTTCAACTCGCACTCGGACGATTTTTAAATACTATCGCCTAATAGTTTGCTCGATCAACTTGATCGTCACTAAACTTGATGTGTGATAGGTGAATTGTTGACATTGTTGTTTACAATAGCTAAAGTTCGTAATATTTGCGTGTTATTGTGGTGAATTGTGTTAATAAAGGCAGCGCGTAATTTTTGATTACTACTGATTACTACTGCTCATTATCAAGATGAACGGAATCATGTCCAAAAACAAACAGACGATTTTCGTTCCTGTTTTAATCCAGTGGAGTATCTAAAAGATACTGAATTCAGGAACATTGGTGTGCATTGTGTACGTATAATATTCATACTCAAATTAGGTTTTATTCTTATTTATTTGGATTTCCAACAGAGGCTACACAACTGAATATTAATAATAAAAAAACCAAGGATCAATTACTTGCGTGCTATAAGCTATGTTTATAATTTCAACGGAGTTTTAAGTAGTTACATGACACACAACTTATTTCACATCTCTCTTACTCACTACACGTTAAAACGAAATAGGAATATCTCATTCATAAAAACTATTATACGTCTAAATTACATATGGCATTCAAAACGCTTGTTAGCATGGTTGCGATAGGATTTGTATTTTAGTCGTATTATCTCACTGAAACCACTCTAAGTTCAATGTAGGCAACATTGAAACGAAGAAAACGTTCAGAATACTTTCGGACAAGTGACGATACGAGGTGCCGTTCGTATGCCAAATGTCAACTTACACTCGCACCTTTTTTAAATACCATCGCTAGTTAGTTTGCTCGATTAACTTGATCGTCACGTATTTCAAGATGTGACAACTAACTCACACTCGGGGTACTGATAACAAATCTTTCAACACCTGCTTATTAAACAATGGCCCTCCATTTTAAGTCATCAATGTATTTTGAAATTGAGTTACCGCACTTAAGGCGTTAACAATAATGCACAAATTTGCTTGGGAGAGTTTTACACAATGTTGGAATTTACTACAATGCCATTGTTAAATATCTATTTGTGGTCTACTATCCGTATAAAATACAGATAACAATGTTAATAACTAAAATAGATATTTAAAAAGTTAGGGTTTATTTGTTAAGAACTTAATCCTTTTGCATACTGCTAGTAATGTATTGTTTAATTCCAATATTATGTGACAATTCGATGCTAACAGGGAATTTGAAAAAAAAAATATTGGTATTTAATACATAGTATTTAATTTATTATTAATAATGTTGCTATTTAATACAACAAACGTTAAGAAAATTATTTCAATTAATTACAAACAATTAAAAATTGTCAAAATTTTAAAAAAATATCGCATGACTATAGTTGTGACTTCATAATTTTTACTTACTTCATCTGGCAGCTAAACGTATGACGTCACACGTGCTCATGTTTATTCGGGGGTTTTCGGTACTGGATTCAAAAGTAAATTTTTATTTTAAAATAACTTTTGACTATAACGAAAATAAAAAATTAAAAAATAGTTTTGCAATAAAATTTATATTGTATATCTTTTCATTTATCACAAAAAAAAAATTGATCAAAAACCTAATTGTTACTTTTTTTACAGAGAACCACAGTGCGCCGTTGGGTGCGCAGATATGAAGAAGAAGATCTAACTCAGCGTGTTCGTGCACCTCGACCTCGGGGTATCAACGAAGGGCAATTGGCCAATATGATAGCTACATTTCAAGAAAGCCCATTTACACCTACTCGCAATTTCGCACAAGAATTTGATGTTTAAATGCAAACTATTCGGAACGAGTTACATAGAGCTGGAGTGCAGCACAGACGGCCCACAAAAAAAAATATTTTGACTACAACCAAAAAGCTGCTCGCGTACGATTCGCTCGGGACTACAGAGACTTCGACTCTAGCCAACAGGTCGTCGGAATTTATGGCGTATAGATAACACAAGATACGAACCTCGAAATGTTATCCGAAATGCAGAATCAGGACGAGTTGTCGTGAATATGTGGGGCTGGATGAGTGCTGCTGGTCAAAGTCAAAGTCAAAGTCAAATCATTTATTTCAATTAGGTCAATAAGGCACTTTTGAACGTCAAACACAAAAAAAACAAAATAGAATGAATCTAGTTGCCCCTTCCAAAAGGTAGTTTTGTATGGAGAAGAATGGGCAAGAAACTCCATACGTACTCTTTTAAAATCAATGTTTACAACATTTGTTTACAGAATCATACACGACATGGCACGTGAAAGCAATGTATGTACCCTATAAAAAAAACTAATTAATCATAATAATTAAAAGGCACAAATTAAGAATTTAAAAGTTAAAATATGTTCAAATATACATAGTTTTCACGTGTTTACAAATATTGGAACTACAGACGACCACTCATAACATCTCAACCAACATGAAACAGTGTGTGAGTCCGCGCAATCTATAACACACTTCAAAATCAATAATCAAAAATAAAACAAAATTAAGTATTAAGAAAAATGAAAAACAAAAAAAATAATAATAATAACCAGTTTGATTTTGTCTAGAATGTGTCATTGTCCCATGGAGCAGGACCAGCATGTTTCCAAGCATTCTTATCTTGATTATAATCCTCTAGTTTATAATATGCTTGTTTGCAAAGTGTACTTTTAATGTGTGTCTTAAATTTCCTTTCATTTAATTTTAATATATCAGAAGGAATTTTATTGTAACATTTAACACAGTACCCCATAAAAGATGTATTTACTTTAGACAACCTAAAATATGGTTGAGCTATTTTATCTTTATTTCTAGTATTAATATTATGTCTATCACTTATTTTATTAAAAAGATTTCGATTTTTTCTCACATACATAATATTTTCATAAATAAATTGGCAAGGTACTGTCATAATATTAATCCTTTTAAATAATTCCCTAAGCGATTCGCGACGAGGTAGATTATAAATGGCTCTGACAGCTCTCTTCTGTAAAATAAAAATGGATTCAATGTCAGCAGCCCGACCCCACAGTAGAATGCCATACGACATAATGCTATGAAAGTAACTGAAGTAGACCAGTCGCGCAGTTTCTATATCTGTCAACTGTCTTATCTTTCTAACAGCATAAGCTGCTGAGCTTAACCGTCCCGCAATTGATGTTATGTGAGGTCCCCATTGTAATTTGTCGTCTAGCGTGATTCCTAGGAAAACCGTTTGATTAATAAATTCCAGTTTTTGTCCATTCAATATGATGTCACATTTGCTACTTCTAACGTTTGGTAAACTGAATCTAATACATTTGGTTTTTTTTTCATTTAATACCAAATTATTTATTGTAAACCAATTTTGAACCTGAAGAATAGAGCTATTTACGTCGTCAAGATTTTGTGACCGCCTGTCTATTTTAAAGATCAATGAGGTGTCATCTGCAAATAACACCATCCTCGGTTGATTTTGTAGTAATTGAGGTAAATCATTTAAGTAAACTAGCAATAGAAATGGACCCAATATCGAACCTTGAGGCACGCCCATTGTCATTTCAGACCCCAATGAGTTTACGCCGTTAACATGAATTTTAGCCTGTCTTCCTATCAGGTATGATTTTAATAAAGCAAGAGATGTTTTACTAATACCGTAGTGCTCGAGCTTCAGCAAAAGGGTATCATGGTTAACGCAATCGAACGCCTTTGAGAGGTCGCAAAAGATTCCAATGGCATCTTGGGCTTCCTCCCAGGCATTAAATATGTTCTTTAGTAGGTTGACACCGGCGTCAGTTGTACAACGCCCTTTGGTGAAACCGTACTGATGTTCATCAAAGATGGAATTTTTATTAAAGTGACGTAACATTTGATTGAGCATTAACTTTTCAAATACCTTACTGAGAACTGGCAGAATCGACACAGGCCTATAATTGTTGGGTTCTTTACTATCACCCGCTTTGAATAATGGCACGACTTTACTATGTTTCATCAGATCGGGAAAGACTCCTTGGTCTATACTGGTGTTAAATATTAAGGCTAAGTAGGGCGCAATAGTTTCGATGATAGCTCTACTAACTTTTACAGACATTCCCCAAAGATCTTCTGTTGATTTAATTTTAAGATCTTTAAAAGTTTTTACGACAGCCTGGGGTTTTTATGTTGAAATCTAAATTCCAAAGGGCAAGCCTTAACATTTTTTTTAAGTAAGGCAGCAGAAAGCGCGGGGGAGGAATTAAAAGCCTCAGTAGTTTAAAGGGGAATATTAGCAAAGAAATTTTCAAATTCCTGGGCTACTTCCAAATCTGAATTAATAGGGCCACGTGCAGTCTCTAAATTAAATTCAGTAATACGCTGTTTTTTCCTACCTGTTTCATTATTTATTATCTGCCAAGTAGTTTTTATTTTATCATCTGCTGATTTTATTTTATTACTAACGTAAAGAGCTTTTGCTGTTTTGCACACTTTTTTAAAAAGTTTTGAGTAGTTGGAAACATACTTATGAAAACTTGTATTAATTGTATGTTGCTTCAGTCCATAAAGTTCAAAAAGTTTTTCTCTGCTTTTACGTATACCTGGAGTCGCCCAATCGCTAAATAAGAATTTTGTGTAAATACTTTTTGTTTTTACCGGAAAAGTGTCATTAAATTGCGTGCTTAAAAGTGAAAAAAAATTTGCATAAAACTCGTTTGGGCCACCTATGTTATTAAAACTATGAATACATAATTTACTAGATAAAGAATTATTAAATTGCTCTAAGCTTCTACAAGTAATCGGCCTAAACTTTATTTGGGTTTTTTGTGGTGGTACGTAGGCGCAGAACGTAATTGTTTGTCTACTATGATCTGATGGCAGCCTATTTACAATGTCCTTATGAAGGTATTCGCAATTACAAAATATATTGCCAATACAAGTGGCAGAAGAAGCTGTCACTCGGGTAGGCTCACTAAAAATATTTGACAAATCAAATGATTTGAAAAGACTTAATAATCTGATAGTACTAGAGTTATTCTCTAACAAATTAATATTAAAGTCACCACATATGATAATTGATTTACTACCAATACTAACTTTTCGTAACACATCTTCCATTACAGAATCAAACACAGATAGATTCTGGTAATTTGGAGGTCTGTACACACAAACAATAACATGCTTATCAAGCTCAACACAGGACAGTTCAATAGTGTGTTCAACCGATAGTCTTACAATGTCTTTACGTTCTTTAGACTTAATCGAATTTTTAATAAGTATTAACGAGCCGCCATGTAACATCTGTTTCCGGCTGAAATGACTAACTACACAATAATTTTCATAATTAATAGACATCACTTGGTTATCTTTTAGCCAATGTTCGGTAAAACAAACAATATCAAACTTGGTTTTTTCTAAAAACATTTCTATTTCCAGTAATTTTGAGCTGGACCAGGCGAACTGGCTTTCATACCGGGGAGGGCAAATGGCCACACATATAAAGATGTGCTTGAACATATTATGTTACCGACTGTGCGCACGGTGTTTCCAGAAATGGAGGTGCCAGAGTTTTATTTTTTCCAAGATAATTGCCCGATACACCGTGCGCTAGTTGTTCGAGAGTGAAAGACTAACAACCACAAATTAAAACAGTGCCATGGCCCTCCCGATCGCCAGACTTAAACCCCATTAAAAATTTATGGGGTTTTATGGTTTAGAAATGGGTTAATAGGACAGAAAGAACCAAGGAAGCACTTGTCACCCATTGCGAAGAAGCTTGGGATACATTAAGGGTTCAAACTTGTGCGAAGTCTTGGTTAGGTTAGTCAGTTATAGACGCGGGAGGAGCAGCGACAAAGTATTAGTTTTTTAATAATGTATAATTTAATTTTAACATTCAGGTGGCCCAAATAGTGACGTTAAAAATATTGATTTGCGATCCTTGACAGGTTTATTGTTATATTTATTTTAAATTTCTTGAAATTGATATGAGATCCTCTTTGAAAACTTTACTTTCTATTATGCGATTTTTTTACGTAATATATTTTTGCAATTTGTATTCTTTTAAAGAATCCTTAAAAATGTTATTGTTTTCAAAAATAATAAAAAATATTAAATTTAATACCTATTAATTGTTTCGAAATAGATCAGTTTTGAGATTTTTTTATCACATTTTTTTATGGTGTTTACTACCACGATAAATAATTTCATTGCAGGAAAAACTCATTTAAATTTCAGGGTGGTGTCAGTTTGATGTGTTTTCTTACAACCTTTATTTTGGTATATTATTTCAATCATTCTAACAGTTATTATTCTAATTCTTTAATAATATTATTTTAATGTTATTTTGTCCAATGATTGTGCCAGTTATTTTAAAGTCGTCCTGTTTAATCAATGTAAATAAATGTGTACTAATAATATAGTAAATCTGAATATTTGTTTGTTTAATCGCGCTAATGTCTGAAACTACCAGTGTTATTGTATATGATATTATCATCTAGTAATTATTTTTGTATGATAGCCAGATTTAGGAAAAATATTATAAACAACGTGTTCCATGAATGCCTGCTCATATTTAACACATACACACACGTCTATACACATATATAACAAAATAAACTAAGTAGATATTTTATTTTATTTTATTTTTATTATTAAGCTTGTAAATATTGTATATATTAAATAAAAGATTATTAATAATGAATAGTAGATAAAAACTAAATAACTAACAAAAAAAAAATAACAAAAAAGATGGATGAGGCAAAGAAACACCAAGACTCAGTATAGTATGATATGGGAATAAGCCACGCGTTTCTGGAACACGTAAATATCACGCTCATCACGGAGCAATAACTATTTAAAGACGCGTGGAAACCGCGCGAGACAGCTAGTATTTGATAAATAATGTAATAAAGTAAGTGTAATGTATAATATTATGTGGTATGCTAAAATAACGTGTGTAATAATTATTATAAGATATGTATACCTAGTTTAAAAAAATATATATTTCTTATGTTAATAATTAGGTAATAATATTATTGTATTATTTATTTTTACTTATAAATATGAACAACCTGCTAGGCTGATTGCCTGACAAGACAATTATGCTATTAATGCTATTTCCCGCGGTAGTGGCGCATATTTCTTATTTGTATTTTTTTTTGCCTTTAGTTTTTTAGACTTAATACTAACTTGTTTTTATTTTGCTTTTTCTTACATGTTTTCTTATGTAAAGTGCGTCATTTTTGTGTAAATAAACAGTTTTTCTTTCTTTCTATGTAATTTTTTCAAGAAAAGATGCATAAAAATAAATTATAATTTAAATTGTTGTTTTATTTTTCTGAAAAAATTGGCAAATCATAAGTGAATTATAAAGAACCCAGTGCATATTTCACACTAAGAGTTACTTTAAAGCAAAAGTCTCTTACCTTACTATACATGAGATGAAAATATTTAATAACTACCTAAAATTCAAAATAATTAAAAAAAAAAAAAATAAGCACTTTACTACCCATAGAGGTAGGATTTCCAATATTTTATAATAGAGTTAGTTACAGATGAAACTAATGGAAGCGTGCTAATAAAAAAATTCTAAACAGTTTTTTATTGAATTAATGTTAACTAAAAATGTGCATTTTATTAGTCATTGGTGCCGATTCCCTTGTTCACAAACTAGACTAAATTTAGAGAATTGACATCTCTTCCATAACATACAGCAAACGGAAAGGACGGTGACATTAAAGAACTAAGGTAGCGATGTCAAATTAGTTTTGCCTTGAACTTTTCCGTATTTTTAATCCATACGTTTTAAGATGTCAACTATAATTGTATGGATGTGTCAGATTGACTAAATTTGACAGCTCTTATTTACATTAGTCTCTTTCTTGTTTTATTGGACAGAAAAAGATGGAAATAGTCTAATTTTAGTTTAGTTTGTGACCAAGAGAATCGGCACCAATATCTGTTTTCAATTCCCCAGTATTAAATGCTCTGTAAGAATAGAATTTTCAAGCGGATAAAATTCTTATCCTTACATATAATAAAAAAGTCTCAAATACTGCAGTACTGATTTTCGTAGGATTTTACCAATATACAGAATTCATAGAAATTTAGGTGTATAAATAATATTAGAGAAAACTAAACGTTTCAGTGATTTGTAACACCCGTGCAAAGCTGGGGCGAGTCACTAGTAGTTGTTTACATGTTATCTTAATACGAAATATATTTTTTTGTGGAAGGTTGATACTTATTAAATAATACCAATAACACATTTTCTAAATCAAACAAAATTTATTAAAATAAGTACGGAATAACTTCTTGTCAACAATGATTTATAAAAGAGCTCACGCGGGCCATAATATCATAGTTTGAAACCGTAACGACAATTAGAATTTGTGAACATTGAAAAAACATTTCACAAAACGAGGGAAACAGGTTACTAATGTGCGCCCGCACACTAGTGTGAGTGTCCGCTTCTACACGTCATTGTATTATGACGAACACAACTAAAATTCGCTTCCTATTGGTCAAAACGCATGCATACGGTGACCGAGTCGATAGCGGTGCTATGCGATAATCGCCTTAAAGGTGAGCATGCGGAACTTTTGCCGATAGTACTTTCTAAAGTTTATCTTAGACATTACTGACATTCCGTGCCTCGGAAAGCACGTTAAGCCGTTGGTCCCGGCTGTCATTCGTGGATCTTTGACAGTTGTTACGAATCGTCAGAAGCTTGAGAGTCTGACAACCAGTCTTACCTAGAGGTATCGTGTTACCCAGTTACTGGGTTGTGGAGGTCAGATAGGCAGTCGCTCCATGTAAAATACTGGTACTCAGCTGCATCCGGTCAGACTGGAAGCCGATCCCAACATAGTTGGGAAAAGGCTAGGCAGATGATGATGAAGAGATGTTAAGTGGGGACCCCACTGCAGCTTAGAATCGAGCGTAATCCCCAGAAAAACTGTCTTTTCGACGAATTCTAGTATATCCTTATTCAATATAACGTTACGTTCACTACTTCTAACATTCGGTAAAGTGAATCTTATGCATTTCGTTTTTTTTTTGTCATTTAACACTAAATTATTAATAATAAACCAATTGTGAACCTTAAGCATGGCGTTATTTACGTCGTCAAGGTGTTGTGCTTGTCTATCTACTCTAAAAATTAGTGAGGTATCATCAGCAAATAACACCATTTGTGGTTGGTTTTCTAGTAAATGAGGTAAATCATTAATGTATACCAGAAAGAGGAATGGACCCAGTATTGATCCCTGTGGAACCCCCATCTTTACTTTTAATCCTGATGAAGTAACGCCGTTTACTTGAACTTGTTGTAGTCTATCATTAAAATATGATTTTACTAAGCTAAGTGCTACTTCACCAAGTCCGTAATGCTTAAGCTTCAGCAACAGTGTTTTGTGATTTACGCAATCAAAAGCTCTAGAGAGGTCGCAAAAAATGCCAATGGCATCCTGTGAGTCCTCCCATGCATTAAAGATGTGCTTAATTAAAGTAACACCAGCGTCAGTAGTACAACGCCTCTGGTGAAACCATACTGTTGATCGTGTAAGATGTTGTTACAGTTAAAATAATTAAGCATTTGATTTAGCATTACTTTTTCAAACACCTTGGTAAAAACCGGCAGAACCGAAACAGGTCTATAATTATTGGTGTCCTTATTATCCCCGGATTTGAAGAGCGGTATGACTTTACTGTACTTCATTAAATTCGGGAAAATCCCTTGGTCTATACACAAATTAAATATTAAAGCTAAATAGGGTGCTGATGTCTCAATAATAGATTTACAAACATTAATTAGTAGACATGCCCCACAGATCTTCGGTAACCTTGATCTTAAGTTCTTTAAAAGCCTTCATAACGACCACAGGGTTTATATGTTTAAATTTAAATTCCTTAGGGCAGGCTGAAACATTCACTCTTAGTAAGTCAATCGCAAGTGAGGGTGAGGAATCTAATGTTTCAGTGGTTTTGATTGGAATATTGGTAAAGAATGTTGCAAATTCCTGAGCCACATCGATAATAATAATAATAATAATTTATTTATTTGTTAACATAGGTAAAAACAATTCAGATCTATTTTTAATGAACAGAGCGCTATGTTATGCCTGGAGGCGTACAAATATGGGGTGCTATAATTACACTAGTTTGCACGGTTTTCATACCCCAGCTGAAAGTTGTTATTTTATTTTGTGTTCAGGTAGAACTATCCAGAAAAAATAATAAAAAAATTCTGTCACGTCTGGTTTAAAAAATATTTATTTTCTTGAAGGGAAATACAAAAATTTTAGGATTAATACAAAAATAAATTAAAAATGACTAATTTTTGCTTTCTTTTTATAGTTATTTGAATCAGTTTCTCTTATGATAGACCAACAGTAATCCCCTAACATATTTTCATCCCAAAATCCTTGATGTCGTTCTTCGAAAGTCCTTAAATCTTGGTGGAAACGTTCACCCTGTTCGTCACTCATACTTCCTAAGTTTTCAGGAAAAAAATTCAGATGAGAGTGTAGAAAGTGAATCTTTAATGACATGTTTACTCCCATATCATGAAAGTTTTTCAATAAATTGTTAACAATTTCTTCATAATTTTCACTTTTTTTATTTCCCAAAAAATTTTCTACAAGCATTTTAAATGAGTTCCAAGCAGACTTTTCTTTAACCGATAAAAGGTTTTCAAACTGAGAATCTTTCATAATTTTACGGATTTGTGGACCAATAAATATACCCTCCTTCAGTTTTCCCTCTGTAATGTTTGGAAATATTTTTTGCAAATACCGGAAAGCATCACTGTTTTTGTCAAGCGCCTTTACAAAGTTTTTCATGATTCCCAGTTTGATGTGTAAAGGGGGTAAAATGACGTTATTTGGATCGACCAACAGCTTGTGATTAATGTTCATTTTGCCCGGAATATACTCATTTCGAACAGGCCATTCTTTCCTTACATAATGATGTTGTTTCGCTCTACTGTCCCACAAACAAAGGAAACAACAGTACTTCGTGTAACCACCCTGCAATCCCACTAACATACCGATGACTTTGAGGTCGCCGCACACTTTCCATTGATGTTCTTTATACTTTATTAAATTAATCAAAGTACGCATCGTTTCATAGCTCTCTTTACAATTCCCTGCGTGTCCTATTGGTATGGAAGGTTTCTTATTTCCGTTATGTAATAAAACAGCTTTGAGACTATATTTTGAAGAATCTATGAATAGGCGCCACTCTGTTTTATCATAGTTTTGATTCATTGCTTCGAAAAGTCCCGGGATATCTGTGCAATAACAATATTCACCTTCTCTTTTGAAAAATTCTGAGTAAACTTTGCTTCTGTTTCTGAAAAACGTAACTTTTGTGTCTGGTAGTAACAAGTTCCATTGTTGTAAGCGGGAGCCGAGAAGCTCTGCTTTAGATCTTGATAACTGTAAATCTCGTACAAGATCATTTAATTCGGCCTGATTAATTAAATGTGGAGTGTTTTCTTGAGGTGAAAATTCGTCAGAATCACTAGAAATCGACTTGAATTCAACATCACTGTTATTGTCATCTAATATATTTGCACTCGAACTACCGGGACAAACTGGATGGGGTAGATCTTTTGAATGTAAAATCGGCTTAGTAACAGACGGAACATCGGCATACATAATACTTGCCTTATTTTTTTTGTTATATCCCAATGTCTTCGTAACACAAAAGTAACAATCATTTTCATGATTACTAGGTTCTCTCCATAGCATTGGCGAACCAAATGGAAGGTAAACTTTTTCTCCTGATGACCACTGGAGTAAGATGATTCTACAGCTTTCGCAAAACACGTGAGGCACCCACTTTTTATCTTGATTTGCAACAGGAAATCCAAAATAATGAAGATATGCAGTTTTTAACGAATCTACAATAGGTCTTCTCTTTTTTGAAAATATAAACTGTCCACAAACATAACAAAAACGGTCAGAACTTTGTTTGCACTTTCTGCTAGCCATTTTAAATCAATCCAAAGCAAAGTAACTGTCGTTTGAAGCGAACGAATGAACAATAAAATATAACCACCACGTCGGGTAGTTAAAAAAAAACAATTGACGGCAGAAAAAAATTCCGACGTGATAAAATATTTCTGCTAACACTTTTAGGTTTAGGGAAGGTAGATTAACATATTGACATACATTCGGTTCGGGGTATAAATAAAAAGTAAAATTTTGTAAACTAGTGTTATTGTTGTTGACAATTTCAAATTAGAATTTTCATTAACAAAAAAATTACAATACAATTAAGATGTCAATTCAATTACAAAGTGAAATACATTAAATTTCAATACAAATACAATGTCAAATAATTAAAGTGTCAAAATGATATAATGTCAAATAATCAAAATGTCCAAGTAATATTTGTCACAATAAATAAAATATCAGGATTGTTATATTATATTGACAAGATGTAATGCTATAAGAATTCGTCATTTAAGAATTCGTCATTTAAGTATTCGTCATTAGTGTAATAACATTTATCAATTAAGAATAATTTCATTTATTTCTTAAATCGCGTAAAATTCAATTTTTTTATGACGTCTGTAATTTTATTATAAATGCGCGGTGCCATTCCCAGTACACTTTTTTTTAATAATGCAGTTTTACATTTATAATTACACAAAGAATTTTTGTACTGGCTACGAATTGGAACATTTCGTACCATTGTAACTTTTTCAAAAAGGTTAGGATTTGTTTTGACGAATATACTAATTTCTTATATATATAATGAAGGTAGCGGAGTATATTTAAAGATTTAAAGTACGGTGCACAGCTTTTTTTTTTTTTTTTACCGATGGGAAATCATCAAATGACTTCCCCCGCCCTGGGCGGGGCGGGAGGGAGTGTCAGACTTTTACTGACTAAAACCCATCCATGTTCCTTCTTGTGCCCTTTGCGTTCCGGGGGCGCGGTATCTCTTTCGAACAACCCGCAGCCCCGGCAGGCATCGGCCCTTAGTGGCCCCTTCAATTGTTTGCTGACATCTCTTTGAGGCGCGCGTGGAACACGAACGCGCCGTCGACACGGTCTGTCGTTATCAACGAACGGACGGTGAGCTACCCATTGCTCACCGCCCACAGACCCGCGTCTACGGTGGCCGGGAGTCGTCTCGCGGCTCCCGACGCCCGGAGCGTCTCCCGCGGCGGCTGGGGCGTGAGGTGGTTCTTTCCCTCACGCGGCCCGCCTCCTCCTTCGCTAGCATTACTGCTTCGCAGAAGGAGGCGACTGCATCCCATTCCCTCTCGCTCCGGACCATGGCTTGCACCAGGGCCGAACGCGAGAGTTCGCCGCCGCCGATGGCCGCCACGAGGACGTCGCGGTGCTCCGCCTAAGCGGGGCACACCGCCACGGTATGCTCCACCGTGTCCTCGGGGCGATCCTCGCAGTGATGACACCCGGGCGTTTCCTTCCGCCCGATGATGTGCAGGAGCCTCCCGAAGCATCCGTGTGTCCGGTGAGGACCTGCGTCAGGCGGAAGGTGAGGGCGCCGTGGCGCCGCTCAAGCCACTCCTCAAAGAGGGGACTTACCGCCTCGATAGAGGCGTGCCCTACGGTGCACAGCTGTCGTCACTTTTCAGACCACACATGGCTCTAATGCACCTTTTTTGTGCCTTGAATATTAATTCCCTATCCGTGGAGTTACCCCAAAAAATAATTCCGTATCTTAGATGTGAGGCAACTAGACCATGATAGGCAACGGGTAACGCATCTATATTTACTTTTCTAGTCAATTGAAAAAGTGCATAGGCAGATTTATTTATTCTTTTACAAAGCTGTTCTGTGTGAGGTTTTCAATTAAGGTTATTATCAATATGAATACCTAAAAATACACTTACTTTTGCTTCTTCTATTTGAGTGCCGTTATAATTAACACAAATTTTTGGAGCTTCAATTCTCTGGTGGAAATGCATTACTTTAGTTTTCTTAAGGTTAATTATTAAATTATTCATATTAAGCCAATTAATTATGTCAGTAAGAGTATTATTAATGTCAGATTGATAAGTATTTAGGTCTTTACATTCTACTATGGCGGTACTATCATCAGCAAACAAAATCATTTCTTGTTGTCAACTTTTGGCAAATCATTTATGTAAATGAGAAATAAAGGTGGCCCAAGCACGCTACCTTGAGGCACTCCATACTTTATACTTCTGAACTTTGACACATAAGTTCGTTCTGTTTTGGTTTTTGCGCAAACTCTTGTGATCTCAGTACATTGCAATCTATTACTTAGGTATGATTCCAATAATTTTAAAATGTTACCTCTGATGCCATAACAATTTAATTTGTTTAATAGGATTTTGTGGTCTACATAATCAGCCTTAGTCATGTCTGTGTAAATAGCGCAGATGGGAGTTTTTCTATCAACAGCAGACATAACAATATTTAAAAAATCGAAAATAGCCATGTTAATCGTTCTATTTTTACGGAAACCGTTTTGTTCTTTGCATAAAATATTGTATTTAGTAAGATATTGGTATAGTGAGTTATAAATAACTTTTTCAAAAATTTTGGAAAAAATCGGAATTTTGGCTATTGGCCGGTAATTTTTTACATTCTTTTTGTCTTCCTTTTTATGAAGCGGTTTTATTATGATTTTTTCAATTCAGCGGGATAGACGCCCTCGGTAATATCTATATTCATAATATGTGCTAAGACAGGTGCTATAAGCTCAATTACGCATTTGATAACTTTTGTTGATATACCGTCAATACCTACAGTACTAGTATTCCTAAGAGTTTTTGTGGCTAAAATAATGTCAGATTTTAGAACAGGCTGCATAAACATTGATTGCATTGTCAAATTATCTAACTTATTATTAATTTTAATGTCATTTGTTATGTTATTCTCAATGTCATCTATAGAGTAGTTGTTAAATTCATTTGCTATGTCAGTCGGGTTTGTGTAAGTCAAATTCTCTGTTTTTATCGTCAGTATCTGTTCTTTAGGTAAGTTAATTTTGGAACGATTGATTATCTGCCATGTGGCTTGAGATTTATTTTGCAAGTTGTTTATAAAATGATTATTTTGTGCCTTCTGGGTTAGTCTAACAATTTTTTTGTACCGTGTAGTATATTTTTTCAATTCTCGTTTAGCTTTTTTTGTTGGGTGTAGTCTGTAATTCCACAATAGCTGTCTCTGTCTTTTACTACATGTTTTAATGCCATGAGAAATCCATTGAACCTGTTTCTTTGTTTTATAGTAATTATTCTATCTGGAAAACAGAGATTGTAAAACAACAAAAAAGTATCTAGAAAGATCTTATAGGCTACATCAACATCATCACTTTCGTAAACTTCTTTGAAAGATAAGTTTTGTATACATGATTTAAATTTATCAAGATTCTCTTTGGTGTAACTTTTTTTTATCGTTTTCCAAAATTGTAGGCGACACGTTTTATTAACAGGTATTTTAAGTATTTGTGATGTGTGATCTGATAACATAAGATCAATAATTTCCACTTTCCATCCTTTACTTAGATTATGGGCAAAGTTACTATGAGGCCTAGTAGGCTGGCTTAGAGCTAGTGTTAAGTTATAGTTAAGTAGGAAGTGTTCCAAGTCTAGAGTAATCTTATTTCTTAACAGTATATTAATGTTTAGATCACCACATAAAACAGTTGTTTTATTCGATAATAAACTAACTTTTTTCAATACAATGTCAAGTTTTTCATAAAATGTCAAGTAATTATATTTTGGGACTCTATATACACATATAACAATAATTGAATAGGTTATTAATTCTATAGCACATATTTCAAATACACCTGATACAGAATGTTTAGCAACATCTGGCAGTTCCTTGTACTGGTGACCCTGTCTTATAAGGATACAAGTTCCTCCCCGATTTGTATTTCGTGAAAAGAAAGCGGCTTAGCGAAAATTCGGAATGTACAGTAAACTCCAGACCAGACTCCAGATGTCCAGATGTTTTGAAATGTTCTGTTAAACAGAGTAAATCTATAGTCGTCCCTTGATTTTCTAGGTTTACTAATTGAACAGTTAACAAATCTGATTTGTTTAACAATCCAGCAATGTTTTGATGCATTACACTAATACGACTGAAGAAAAAACTGTCCCGTGTCCTCTGATTCAGTTATCGTCTTCATTTGGCTGTCAGGTTGTTGGTGAAAGTCAGTGTTTAATATATTTATGTCAATAATCATTTTGAAAATGTCCTTAAAAATCGATTGCATTCCAAAGTAATTTATTACACCTGTGTGTTTATTAAACATAGTGTCGTCATACTTTAAGTTCCTGTTGCTGTCTAGAAAATATGCGTGTTCATGAGTGACAGTATCTAGGTAGGTATAATAAATTATTAAATGTTTCCACTCTTGAGTTGTATAGGTAGTTGCTTGTAAAGAATTTGTACGTCGGAGTGCAAATAATTATATTAGTGTTCGAGACTTCTTGCAACGTTTGCCTGATTAACAAAATGCTCTCAAAATAATTATTTGTTATTTTAAAGGGTTATGGGTGTTTCGATATTACTGCTTATGAGACCTTCAGAAGTCTCCAGAGTGTAATCAGTATTATACCTTTTGTTTCTATTTGTTTCATTATTGATAATTTTCCAAACCGTTTTTATGTTATTTTCTGCTGATTTAACCTTGTTGCTAATGTATAAGGCTTTTGCTGCTTTACACGTATTTAAAAAAAAAAATGAGTAAGTAGCATCATACTTATTAAATGGTTCAGTATTTTTATAAGGTTTAAGGCCATACAGCTCAAAAAGTCTTTCTCTGCTTCTCCTGATACCTTTAGTCGCCCAGTCACTAAATAAAAACTTAGGGCAAACAGATTTAGTTTTTTTCTTAAAGATATTATTGAACTCTGTATGCACAATTGAAAAAAAATCTTCATACAGAATACTACCGTTGTTCGTGTTATAGTCCTGAACACTTAACTTATTAATTAAATTTATTTAAATTACCAGATGTTATTGGTCTTGACTGTATCTGCACTTTTTGTGTTGGTGTGCTGTACTCTAAAGTAACGGTTAGTCCGCTGTGATCAGAGGGAAGATAATTTACTATGGCTTTGTCTAAGTAGTCGCAGCAGCAAAAGACTTTATCAATACATGTAGCAGTAGTCGAGGTTATTCGTGTTGGTTCTAAAAACACATTAGACAGGTTAAATGATTTAAAAAGATTTAATAACCTACTGCTATTTGAATTGTTTTCTAAATTATTAATATTAAAATCACCACAGATTATTACTGATTTGTTACCGGTTGCAAGATTAGTTAAAACGTCTTCAATTACAGCCTCAAATATAGAGTGATTCTGATAATTTGGGGGTCTATAAACGCACACTATAACATGCTTATCTAGCTCAACACTGGGCAATTCATTGACATGTTCAATTGATAGTTCCCCTATGTCTTTACGGGGCTTACATTTTTAATTAAAATTAGCGAGCTACCACGAAGCATAGATTTGCGGTTGAAACAACTGCCCACAGTATAATTCTCATAGTTAATTAACGTTTCATAATCTTTAAACCAATGTTCAGTTATACAAATAATATCGAACCTTGTCTTTTCAACCGACTTCAAAAAGGAGGAGGTTCTCAATTCGACGCGTATGTTTTTTTTTTTTTTGTGTGTTTGTTCTTCGATCACTCCGCCAATTATGAATCGATTTGGATGATTCTTTTTTTGTTTGAAAGAGTATAGTTCCGAATAGGTCCCATAGGAATATTGTCATGATCTGATGATGAACTTTGGAGATATGGAACGGAACTCCTTATAAAATCACAGCAGAACCGCCGTAACAAGACAAATTGCTTTGTTTATACGTGTAGTCGATGACTGACTGAAGTAAGTGGGGAGGGGGTACGTCAACCCCCCTCTTACCACTTTCCAAAATTTAATATATCGTGTGAGGTATTGTTTGAAAGGGCTTTATGTAAGGATTTCAAACATTAACATACAAGCACTAAAAAGTGAAAAATAAAAAAAATAACTTTAGCTTGAAAGTCGGCGGCTTTGGTTTTGTTTCTTGTTATGTAGGTATTGCCACCGACTTCCAAGCTAAAGTTATTTTTTTTATTTTGTAGTTTTTGAAGGCGGTCATATTTTTTTGTAAAAAAGCTTTTTCTAAAAACAGTTCAATTTCTAAATGCTTGGAAGAAAAACCTTGAATATTCTGATGAAATAATTTCAAGGAATGTTGCTTAGCCCCTTTTTTACAATTTGGTAAGTGATAGCTAGAAGATACTTTGTTGTTGATAAGTTTAACTATACTGTTATTGGTACCTTCTGTTGTCTTACTAGTTTAAAAAAAGATTTCTGCTTACCACCTTTACATTAGTATTATTACTAATTGAGGTGCTAATTATATGTGACTTCGACATACTAATTATGTCTGAATTAATATTAAAAGCTAATAGCCAAGCTATCTGACGTCTAAAAGTAATGGGCAGATACACTGTATCCTAAGTCGATCTTAACTTTTCAACAAAAGCTTGTCACTATAGTGACTAACAAGGAAATGAATATGATTATTTAACCTATGTATGTAATTATTTTTCCTGTTTGATAGGCTCTCAAAATAAGGGAAAGCACACAGTATTATTTTTTGACAGTTAATTTTCAAAATTTCAGTAACATAGTCTGTTATTTCTTCTTTTGTTACATTTATGCTATTTCCTACTAATATTGTTATAATTGAATTAAGATCATATTCCCTTTTTATTACTGCAGACATAATGTCCTTGTAAGAAGTACCAGGCATACAATAATTTAAAGCAGAATGTGACAGGTTGTTGTTTAATAACTTTCCTATACCTTTCCCAAAACTATCTGAAAACATAATGGGACAGTAACAAACTTCATTACAAGGCAGAGAATTATTACTGATCTTCTGCAAATCTAGAGATGAACCATGTATAATCTGGTGTTACTATTTTATCCGGGAGGCACTTCCAGACTGAGACAGGTCTCTCGTTACCTCAGGCTGGACAGCCGGAAGATGAGATTCCATCTCCAAGGTACAAAAAGTGGAACTGAGAGGCAGAAGGTCCAATCTGTCTGTGTTTGAGTTACACATATCCACTAATTCATTTGTGAAAAGGATATATTCTTTTATTTGCTTTTGAGATGTTTCATATTTTATAGCAAGAGAATGTAAGAGAAGATAGCTTCTAATTTAATTTGAAAATTATTAAGTTTTTTAATAAGAAAAGCACGTTCCTTCCTTAATTTAATATTATTGGAATAGTGTTTCTGCTGTTTCCTGAATTTATTACATCTATTAATGATTTTATTGAACTTTGCATATTTTTTTTATTTTATTATGACTCACTGTGTACCTACTATTACATATTATATTTAACTAATGAATCTTCAGTGAGGTCTATTGTTATTAGGGAATTTGGATTGCAATTACTATTAATCAATTCATTATAATAGGTTGGGGAAAAAGTTTCTTCGCATTTTTTAAGAAAATTCAAAACATTTTTAATATAGTTTTTTTACATTTAACTAAAGTATGTAGGCACTATTTTGCTCGATAACTTTTTGCCATCTTGTAGGTAGGGACATGATCCCATTGCTATAAAAATTTTGGTCCTCTCGTGATGTTAACCTGACACTGCCTAAAGAATTCTGAAGAGACTGAAACAGGTGGAAATCTGAAGGTGCAAGGTCAGAACTATACGGCGGATGCATTAACACCTCCCAGCCAAACTCTCTTAATTTTTGCTGAGTGGCTAAAGATGTGTGAGGTCTAGCGTTATCATGATGAAAAATCACACCCCTTCTGTTGATTAATTCCGGCCGCTTTCTCTCAACTTCTTGCTTTAATCTCATCAGTTGTTCGCAGTAGAGTTCAGAATCGATGGTCCTGCCTGGTTGTAATAGCTCATAATAAATAATGCCCTTCCAATCCCACCACACACACAGCATCACCTTGATGCGAGTTAACCCGGGTTTCGCCACAGTCTGTGAAGCCTGACCGGCCTTTGACCACGACCTTTTTCACACGTTCTTGTCGTACGTGATCCACTTTTCATCACCAGTTATCAGCTTCTTCACAAATGGCTCGGTTTCATTACGTCGTAATAAAGAACCACAAATGAGTACACGGTTCATTAGGTTTCTTTCAGTGAGCTCGTGAGGTACCCACATATCGAGCTTTTTGGTGTACCCAGTTTTATTCAAATGCACCAAAACTGTTTTGTGGTCAATTCCCAGTTCTTCAGCTACGTCGTAACTACTGACATGCCGATCTTGCTCCACTTTTTCAAAAATGGCATCCATTTTATCCGTAATAGGGCGACCAGAGCGACGTGCATTTTTGACATCAAAATTTCCGGATTGAAAACGCTTAAACCAAATTTGTGCTACTCTCACAGACACCGCACTAGGTCCATAAACATCGCAAATTTTTTTCGCGGCTTGCGTTGCATTATTATCTTTTTTGTAATAAAATTTTAAAATGTATTGAATTTCTTCATTAGATCCACTCATCTTGACAGTACGAAAAACAAATGAAAATCACACATTTTTTTAATTTGAATTTAGAATTATGTTCTTTAAAATTTGAACTTTCAATGATACCAAAACCAGCCAGAAACAAATAGTATAGCCAAAGAGATTTTATTACAAGTTCATACATACTATAATGCGAAAAGACTTTTTTCCCAACCTAATATAAATGATCAGTTTCCTTAACCTGAGAACATCTT
The DNA here is from genome assembly GCA_949774945.1 of Hoplodrina ambigua. Taxonomy (NCBI): domain Eukaryota; kingdom Metazoa; phylum Arthropoda; class Insecta; order Lepidoptera; family Noctuidae; genus Hoplodrina; species Hoplodrina ambigua. The sequence goes on along the minus strand of OX458964.1, from coordinate 6,141,622 downwards.
TTTCTTTTTGCAACCTAGTAATTTGCATATTTGCATGAATTAATTCTTCCTCTAAGTCCCTAACCTTACATAAAGCCTCCTCATACAAATTACTACAGTTGTTGAACCCGTCGGTGACCACCCGCAGATTGTCCCGTTCATCGACAACATCCATGAATTGTTGATGAAGGTCTACTAGCTCCCGCTTCAGGCTTGTGTTTTTGGCAATTATGGATGTTACTTCCTCTTCACTTTCGTCCCTCTCCTGTAGCAGTTGTTGGCATTGTATGTTAGAAGCCTTAAGTTCTTCGAGGGCCGTTCTCAATTTTACTTCCATGAGCTGAGCAGTTGCCTTACGGGTCATCACAGACATGATTCCAAGGATAGATGCTGGAATGAGAATTGAAGAGACAGTGAGAACTAGGTAAATAGACAGAAGTAGGGAAGGTGTGTTCAATAAAAGAAAAAATGAGAAAGTAAGTGTTTGTTTGTGGAGAATGAGTGCCAAATGAGGATGGCTGCCGATTGTAAATCGACTTAGTGATTAAATTACATGTCAAGTTACAGTAATTCAAATTGAATTGAATTTACTTTTTTCTTTGTGACTTTGTCCCTAAGCTACGATAAAAGTTAAAGTATTACAACAATATCACAATACAAATTAGGGATAAGTTACGTTATTGTTGTTATGAATTATCCTAAAGAAAAATAACGCTATTTTAATAAACCGCACTTAGATTCGTTCTCTGTATGAGAACCAAGTGATGAAGACTCAGTGCAGTACTAAGTCTATCAAAAAATTATGTATGGACTCATTGATAGCGTGTTACTAAGTATGAGTAATAATTGTGTGCAAATTTATGGCTACAGAATAAAAGCAAACAATACTCCCCGTTCAAATCCGCAGGTTGACATCAGCTGTTCGAAATAGGTTATATCGAATCTCTAAGGGAATTATTTAAAAGGATTAATATTATGACAGTACCTTGCCAATTTATTTATGAAAATATTATGTATGTGAGAAAAAATCTAAAACTTTTTAATAAAATAAGTGATAGACATAATATTAATACTAGAAATAAAGATAAAATAGCTCAACCATATTTTAGGTTGTCTAAAGTAAATACATCTTTTATGGGGTACTGTGTTAAATGTTACAATAAAATTCCTTCTGATATATTAAAATTAAATGAAAGGAAATTTAAGACACACATTAAAAGTACACTTTGCAGACAAGCATATTACAAATTAGAGGATTACAATCAAGATAAGAATGCTTGGAAACATGCTGGTCCTGCTCCATGGGACAATGATACATTCTAGACAAAATCAAACTGGTTACTAATGTTTTTTTTGTTTTTTTTTTGTTTTTCATTTTTCTTAATACTTAATTTTGTTTTATTTTTGTTTTATTTTTGATTATTGATTTTGAAGTGTGTTATAGATTGCGTGGACTCACACACTATTTCATGTTGGTTGAGATGTTATGAGTGGTCGTCTGTAGTTCCAATATTTGTAAACACGTGAAAACTATGTATATTTGAACATATTTTAACTTTTAAATTCTTAATTTGTGCCTTTTAATTATTATGATTAATTAGTTTTTTTTTTATAGGGTACATACATTGCTTTCACGTGCCATGTCGTGTATGATTCTGTAAACAAATATTGTAAACATTGATTTTAAAAGAGTACGTATGGAGTTTCTTGCCCATTCTTCTCCATACAAAACTACCTTTTGGAAGGGGCAACTAGATTCAATTCTATTTTGTTTTTTGTGTTTGACGTTCAAAAGTGCCTTATTGGCCTAATTGAAATAAATGATTTGACTTTGACTTTGTTACCAGTAACGGTGGATAACCAAACACTGATTTATACTTTGTTTATACACAGGAAAACACTAATACCGCTTATTTATATTCCTTATAGATATAAAATTACACCTTAATTTTACTTAAATATTAATTAAAACTAATTTTAAAATACGGATTACAATTTTTACATGTCACTCGGGCAGTGTTGCCAATTCCATACATCCAGGGACGCCCTGAGCCTTTCAGCCAGAGCGTTAGCGATGGGGCCACTGACCGTTTCGGGAATCTCCAGCATCTGGGTGCCTGGGGCGGTGACCCTCAGCCGGAGGCCTCCGGTGACCCCGAGCTCCTGGAGGTTGACCGCCTCCTTCGCTTTCGCGAGCACGTCGCGGTACGACACGCCCTTTCTTTACCGCGTCTGGCTGTAGTGTGATTACTACAGCCGCGGTCTTCGGGGCGCGAAGTCGCCCCGCGACGCTACGCTCTTTGCGCTGCCGCCTCCTCTTCGCCGATCTGGCCTCCTTGCCAGACCTCCTCGCCTCACCGGCCACCTGCCAACCGGCATCGTCTGCACGGGGTTCCTAGGGCGGGGGAGGCTGGGTCAGTGGGGGAGGCGGGTGTGCCGCTGAAGCTCCCTTCCCCCTCTTTCGCCGGCCGCCTCTTGTCACCGGCTTGGCTGGAGCCGGAGCCGGCCTAGCAGGGGCCGGCCCAGCCAGATCCGGCTTTGCCGGAACCGATCCCGCCGGAACCGGAGCCGCCTTTGCCGTCTTTGCCGGTTTTGCCGATTTTGCGGCGGTGGCAGCTGCGGCGTAAGAGGTCGCCGCCAGTGGAGGGCGCAGAACCCGGCTCTCCAGCACCGAAAACCTCTGATTGAAGGAGGCCAGCTCCTGCGCACCAGTTTGAGGAGAGCGCTCTCCTCTGGCGCGGGCTGGCTTGGCCTCTCGGTTCCCCCCTGTGGCGCCTCGCGACGACCGGCTCTTTGGAGCCCGGCCAGGTCCGCCTTCAGCCGGAGGTTCTGCCTCCGGACGGCCTCGATTTCGGCCTTCAGGTGGCCGACCTCAGTCCTCAGCTCCGACATCAGGCCTGCCACCTGAGGCCCGGTAAAGGAGACCGCCGCCGCCGCCAAGATGGAGGCCGTGGCTGCGGTGATGGCCCTGTCCTTTGACGCCGTCGTCTTCTTCAGGGCCACCACCCGTAAGGCCTTCTCCACAGCCTCCTCCAGTCCCGCCTGCCCCGAAGCCAGGCCGGTGTCGGGCTCATCACCAGACGCCGCGGTTGCGGGCCTCTTGCGGGCAGAGGACACCTCCCCTCGGAGGATGTCCCCATTCCTTTCCCCGGGAGGGAGCGCTTCAGGAAAGACTTCCTCCTCTCCTCAGCCTCCGCCCGCTCGCGTCCAGACGCCACGCTCCGGAAACTCGAGGCGTCTGATGACAAGTCGGACTTCGACTCGAGCACCTTTGCCCTCCCTCTTTTTGAGCTGGCACTGTGTGCTAACTCCTCTGGTGCCGGTGAACAGGGCGAGCTGGACGAGTCCATCGATCTCCCACTACGGGCACGTGAGCCACCCTGGCTCGGTGCGGCGACTGCCGGTGAATTATTTTGGGGTTTATAGTTTTTATTCATTTTGAATCCCACGAGTATATGAAGTTCCAACCATCCATCCAAAAAAGGTGTGGTTCGCACTAGAAACTAATTTAGCTACCCATTAGCCAAGCTAACAACCTCCTTCGCGGTGCGCCGCCGCTTGGAGGTTTGGGGTGACTTTTTCTACCTCGCGGCCCGGGCGGTTAAGCCAAGACCCTCGACCCTCGTCAAAAGTCAGAGACATGACCTTGACAATCTTCGGGGCTACGAGAACAGCGGTGGCAGGAGGGCGAGACTTCCTCCTGCCAGCCCGGCGGCAGGGTAAGTGCAAACCGAGCCCACTTTTACTCCACCACTGTGCCCTCTGCTAAACAGAGGGGCACGCGTTGGAGCGACCACCCGACAGAATATTTTCATGCGGGCAAAGAAACCCCATAAGGGGGAGTTTTTGCCCGCACCCCAGGGGGCACCGTCCCGAAAAACTGGCCTTCCCCCCGGACGTATCCAAAAGGGAACTCCAGTCCACCGGCACACGGGGAGGTTTTCTGTCCAAGCACCCCAATACTACTTACCTTACGAAATTATTCGGCATTTTTTGCAAGCCAGTAAAACAAAAAGTGTTTAAAAATGTCTACGATTTATTAATTAGTACTTAGGCTACTCACAATAAAATCAGTCCAGAGAAGAGTTTGGCGAGATATACGTACATAAATGTAGGGAACAGCTGATTCAAGGTCTAAAAATAAAAATTCTTCGTTTTTGTTGTAGTCTATGATTATAAAAATATGTTATTGTCTAAGGAAGAACGAGGTCCCACGCTCTCTTCCATCGTCAACCTGAATCATGTCGTGTACTATCGGCCAAACTTAAGCATGCTCAGTTAAGAAAATAGTCCTGCGAAAGCGCAGATAGTGACAGACCACGCCCCTTCCTTGCTCCACCCAATTAGAGACAATATATATTTGTGTAAGTGCAGTAAGTGCGTGCGGCAAAAAATATCAACAAACATTAGCCAGTGCCAATTTGTATCTCGCTAATTGTTCACGCTTCCCGTTTTCATCCCAATTTTATTTTACGACCTGTTTATTTCTATCGGACTGATTGCCTGCCCAACTGTGACCTTTGCTTTGTATACCGGACTGTGATCGTGGAACTCTTTTTGACCCTTGCTCGTATCCTGGACTGTGTATCGTGACTACCTGTGGGCTGTGTTTTGTCATTAAGATGACAACCCGAAATTTAATCAGGAAGTACAGTCGTCTCTGGGCCCATAACCTGATGGTTTTGGTTAATAATAGCAGTAATCTTCAGATTGAATAAGATTTATTGTAGTAGACAAGTACATTGTACAGAGCTCACAAGATGGCGAAGACAGAGTAATATTGACAGGCAAAGAAAATTTTATGACGATTGTACTGACATTGACAGATGACAACTTAGTGTTAATATTGACGTTTGTTTATTTCTAATATTTTTAACACATAAAAGCTACTATATCTGCTAACATACAAAAGATAGAAATATGGTGTCGCGGACTTTTTTGTAGAACTATTAAAGGCGGACCAGCTTGCCATACATTGTTTTCAATTATATACAACTGTTAAGGCAGCGCATGCAAATAACTTTGTTGTAAGAGCTATTTTTTTCCGCCTGGCTAGACAAAAATTGAGATAGTTCGGCTATTATGCATGATATCTTTATAATTTATAGCCTATAGCACTCACGAATAATGAAGCTTTCTACCAGTGAAATAATTTTTAAAATCGGTTCATAACTTCCGGAGATTACCCCCTACAAACAAACTTACAAACTTACAAACATACAAACTTACAAACAAATTTTACCTCTTTATAATATTATAGTAATATAGTAATTATAGTATAGATTTATTTCCTGCCTAAAGACGCTGCGCACGTTCAGGGCTAGATTCCCGAGCACGGGCCTGCGATGTTCTCGCGCTCTGGCTAGCGAGCCTCTGCGAGCGCTCAGCGCTAGACTCCCTATCCCTTGTTGCAGAGACATGCTGCCTTAAATCACTGAGACGCTGCGCACGTTCAGCGCTAGATTCCCGAGCACGGGCCTGCGATGTTCTCCAGCTTTGATTAGCAAGCCGCTGTGAACGCTCGGAGATAGATTCCCCAGCGCGTGCTTGCGAAATATTTTCTCTATTCCTCGAGAGGCGCTGATGATTTTCAAGAGCAGACTGGCACGTTTTAATGCAGACAATCATGACTATGGGCTATGATTTGTAAGGGATGGGACGTATTTATACGACTTGAATGTACGTGTATAACTTTAGTTTTTTGTGGATTCAGAACAAGTCCCATATCATGGGCCCACTTAGCCATTGAGGTAAAATCTTTTTGCAAACATTCAGCCGCCAAATTAAGGTTATTGTTTGCAGAGAGTATACAGGTGGAATGGACGGCGGCATTTTGCGATTTAGTAATTTTATATTATCTTCGAAACGATTTAACCCATTGACATACTGTTTTAGGCAAATCGTATCTCTATGGTGTTCTTGTGATGATAATAATATTTTTTTCGACAAGGTTTAATATTTTGTTGTTTGAAAAATCGTCCAAAAGTAAGTACGTCGAAAAATACTTTTTTAACACATAAAAGCTAATATATCTGCTAAAATATAAAAGGTAGAAACATGGTGTCCGGGACTTTTTGGTAGAACTATTAAAGGCGGACCAGGCTGCCATACATTGTTTTCAATTATATACAACTGTTAAGGCAGCGCATGCAAATAACTTTGTTGTAAGAGCATTTTTTTTCCGCCTGGCTATACAAAAATTGAGATAGTTCGGATAATATGCATGATATATTTATAATTTATAGCCTATAGCACTCACCAATAATGTAGCTTTCTACCAGTGAAAGAATTTTTAAAATCGGTTCATTACTTTCGGAGATTACCCCCTACAAACAAACTTACAAACTTACAAACATACAAACTTACAAACAAATTTTACCTCTTTATAATATTAGTATAGATGTGTGTCATAGGTTATTATGGAATGCAATGAAAAATTAAGAATTGAAATACTATGGAAAAACGTATTTCATTACAAGAAGAGTTAATGAACAATTTGAAGAAATCCGAACGAAATTTTAAGAAAACGCCTAAAGAAAGAATAAAGAAAGCTAATTTAGAAACAAGACTGGAGGTACTTGAGTTACAATATAAAGAATTTAAAGACCAACATAAGGCTATCTTTTGGAGATTTCAAAAGACAAGAAAGAAACATACTTCACCGAGGGCTATTACGAACAATTTGAGGAACTGTACGTGCAATATTAATCATGTTTAAAAGAAGCGTTGGAGCCATTTTTAATACCGTCAGTTTCGCACTCGTGAAGTACTTTGGTGCCGGCTAATACTAACGATAACAATTATGGTGAAGTGAAGCTGCCGCGAATTACGCTACCTTCATTTAGAGGAAGATATTAAGAATGGCAAACGTTTTATGATATGTTTTCATCGCTAATTCACAACAACAAAGCCATAATGTCAGTTCAAAAATTACATTATTTGAAAAGTAATTTGTCGGGTGAAGCTTTAAATCTTCTACGTAATTTTGCAACTACTGAAGCAAATTATGAAGAGGCATGGAATCAATTAGTTAAACGCTATAATTACATACGTTATAACTGCAACACCATTATGAACAATCTGACTGGACTTAAGAAAATACCTACTGAGTCGGCTAGTACAATTAAACACTTGCTAGACACCACATCTACTTGTATGAAGTCTTTGCAGAGTATAGGGATCAAAACGGACAACTGGGATGAATTATTGTCTATTTAACCATCGCAAAGTTGGATGCAGAATCAATAAAACAGTGGGAACAGTATCTTAACACTGCTTCTAGCGATGAACTACCCACATGGTCACAGTTAAGAGACTATTTAGAGTACCGGTTTAGATCCCTAGAGATGATTGATTCCACCACTCAACGATCAACACAAAAGTAAAGCCAGCACAAAAGACAAAAACATTTCTCACATCAGTTGAAAACAAACCTAAACCTACAGATATTGTGTGTTCAATGTGTCAAGAGAGCCATTACATTTACCATTGCAAACATTTCGGAGTTATGACACCGAAGGCAAGACAAGAGTTTGTTCAAAATAAGAGATTGTGTTTTAACTGCCTGTCACCTACACATGCAGTCATCAAGTGTCGGCAATCCATGAGTTGCAAGAAATGTGGTAGAAGACACCTGCACACTTTGCTACACTTCGAGCGAGAGAGTAACGAGAGCAACAAACCAGCAAGTGAGGTAACGTCATCACCGAGTGAACAACACGAGAAGCCGAGCACATCACGAGGAGATACACACATCACTACTACATTCACTAGGGAGGAGCTGCAGCATACCAGGGTGCTGCTTGCAATGGCTATAGTAAAAGTATTTAATTCGAATGGTTGTAAACAAAGTATTCGAGCTTTAGTAGATCAGGGGTCACAGGCTTCATTAGTTACAGAGGCTACTGTTCAGTTACTTGGGTTAACACGCATTCCTGTAAATGGTTTTGTGTCAGGGCTAGGAGATGGTCATACGAGAATTAAATACAGAGTTTCACTTCAAATGGAATCACGCCATAATCCAGCAAATTCAATCCAAGTTAACGCCTATGTAATGCATTCTTGGACATCTATGCTTCCCACAGCCAACCTGAGTTCTCATGAGTGGGTTAAAATAAATAATTTACAAAGTCAAAGTCAAAGTCAAATCATTTATTCAAGGCCACTATAAGGCACTTTTGAACGTGACATGAAAAAAAAAATAGAATTGAATCTAGTTGCCCCTTCCAAAAGGTAGTTTTGTATGGAGAAGAATGGGCAAGAAACTCCATACGTACTCTTTTAAAATCAACGTTTTACAATGTTATTATTTGTATACATAGTCATACGTAATTACATGTGGATACAATGTACCTTATATAAAAAACTACTGTATACACACAAAAATAATTTATATTACAAATTAGGAATTCATGGTAAAAATATATTTAAAGTTACATCGTGTTCACATGTTAACAAATATTGGAACTGTAGACAACCACTCTCAACATCTCAACCAACAATGAAACAGCGTGTGAGCCTACGCAATCCCATAGTAAAAACCAAATAGAAAATAAAAATATAATAAAAATGTAAAAAGAAAAAAGGAAATATATCTACATATATATATTAAAATTAATATTAACCAGCTTGATTTTGTCTAGAATGAATAGTAATTGTCCTATGGAGCAGCATGTTTCCAAGCAGTCTTATCTTGAATATAATCCTCTAATTTATAATATGCTTGGTTGCAAAGTGTACTTTTAATATGTGTCTTAAAGAATCATGACCATCGATGGTACTGGTTTTTCTCATGCATCAAGATAAAAAATATATTACAATTATTTTCTTTATTTTTTAAGTCATTCTGCAATTAGAATGCCAATTTTGTATAGGGGTTTATTTTGTAAACTTAATAAGTTATGTAATTGATTTGACAAAATGAATAACCTACTGCCGGCCATTCTTACGTTAAAGTGTTGCCATAATCAAAATAAGTAAATATATTGACAACTCTAATCGATTTTTTTTGTATTCGATTACAAATTAATATAAATGTAAAGTCATTGGAAAGGTAAATCGCGGGGTTTTTATAAATAATAAAGCGAGATGATACTACTGTGGTGTGAAATAATTAGTATTTCACACAGACAGTAGTCGTATTATTTGGTTTCAAAACTTTTTAAAGCAATTTCACTTTGTTGGCTAACGATACATATGAATGATTGTATAGTTTTTTTTTTTTTTAATTATCTTGCTTCGGTTTGATATAAATCGAACCTTTTTAATAAATTAATGATTATAGAACTAAATCAGTCATTTGAAATAATTATGTGTCGAGTGTATTTATTCGAGTAATTGATTTTCATTTAAAATCTAAAGTGGCAACATTGGTGTTGGTGTCTCAAATTGAATTGTCATTGTCAAAAAGTCCAATGTCAATTGCGCGTGGTGCATGCTAAGTTTGTTCATTGCGATTTCAATATTACAGTTTTTTTTTGTGTTGATCGAGTCCTACTCTCCACAGTAATTGTGATATTCATTGTAACTATTTGTTTATTTCTTGTTTTCAATCACGATCGCAAACTTTAATGTGAAATTGTGAATCTTACGCCACGAAGTTTTTACGCCAGGAAGTTTTCACTTTGTTTGAAGTTTGTGTGTGATTCGTTTTTTGTTGTACTGTACTGTAACAGTACCACTTAGCGACTGCTGAAAATGTCGACCACTTCGCGTGAGGTACCGACAACAAGAACAATCGACCGGCCAAACCGGTGTATCAACTGTTTTTTTGCAATCCTAAGAAACCAACGCAGGTATTCTTTGGAACAAGCTACTACTCAGATGATCAATGTGTTACAGTCATGGATAACTCCTACTCAGGTAAGCACATTCTATTGACGTTTTCATACCTATCAGTCTATTTCTTGATTTCTCAGACAGTTTAAACCTACCCAGTCATTCTCTCGTTTTTATATTTTAACCCTTAAAGTCGCATGATTATTTTTGTTAAAGAAAACAAGTAAAATTAATTTTAATGGTTTATTAGGCATATAAAAAAGTTACAAAAAATACAAAAAAAAATCTAGAGCTGATATTTTTTGGAAAAACCTATGTATAGTATACTATACGTTGCCACTTTTGCTCGAAACAATAAGAAATCAGCAATGTATGGCATAGTATACGTTGCGCTATATTAGTGCTTCGTGTGGTAAGCCAAAAAACAGTTTCTGCCTTTGACATAACATAAATGTATTTCGCATTTAGTGCACATTGTACTTGCTTGACCTCCTTTACAATATTTACATCTTTGATACCCGGTTAACTGAGGCCAATGATCGTATTTATCATACCTCACATCATCAAAAGGCCTCTCGGCCAATGGTCTCTTTATCTTTTGCCTCTCAGGTACAGATTCAACGTCCTTTACAGGCACGGTTCTATCACGCTTCAGAAGTCCAGCGTAGATTTCGTATCGAAAGTCTTTCAAACGATCTTGCTTCCTCTTCTTATTAATTTGTCTGTCATGTCTACGACGTAACAGCCAAGCATTATTTACACATATGTCCAAAAGCTGGGAAAAAATATTCATGTACCATCTGTGAGATTTTATACCTGTGCGGTATAATGCTATTAGCATATCGGCCAAATCCACACCTCCCATGTGGCGATTATAATGCTTCACAATTTGTGGACATTGTATATCGACGCGACTTTTTGACTCTTTACTAAAACGTTTGATATTCTCAAGGGGAAAAGCGTCAACATAAGAGCTTACTAACCTCACATGCTTATTATCAAACCACTTGACCACACTCAGTTTGTTTTCATTGCAAACCACCTGAGTAAAAGCTCCTCTTCCTTTCTTCTGTAGCGATTTATCGTCAATCATTTTGCTCTCTGCATCCTTCAATCTATTTTTTCTAACAGTCCCTAAACTAAATATACCATAGTTTTCTCGTAATATATATATTAGCTCTAAAGACGTAAAATAGTTGTCAAAGTAAACGACACTACATGCTTGATTTCTTATAGTTTTGCATAACGCTAAAACTATTTTTCCTCCAACACCCAAGGATTCTTCTTCATCGGTAAATTCCACACCTCTAAACGTATCATCGCCAGCATAGAGTATAAAATCGTAGATGACTCCAGAAACACCAGCTCGAACCAAATTTTTAAAGCCCCACTTACATGGCTTATTTGGGTTATATTGACGACGACTGCCTGCTTTTTTACCCTTATATGGTATAACCATCTCATCTATACTGAAAGTATTTTCTTCTTCGAGGGATAAACATTGAAACCGAATACATTCAATTAGGGGTCGCAGTTTATAATACCTGTCAGAAACATCAGCTTGGGTGTTGTCAGTGAAATGTAAATATCTTCTTAGTTGCTGAAAACGCTTCAAGGACATGACATCTGCAATTTTTGGATATCTAAACGACGATTTCCAATAGTCTTTGTAAGAAGGTAAAACTACTATACCCATAAGAATGTTGATGGCCAAAAAATCTAATATTTCCTCTTCTGTAACTTTAATTGATTTGCCAGTTTCTTGAACGCTGTACAAATTGGTATTCGTCATTATATCTCTCACCATTACTCTGGGAAAAAATCGATAAAAATAGTCTAAAGGTGACCAATCAGTAGGTACTGCATCTTCAAAAGTAGGATTAGATATGTCAGCCCTGTGTTGAAATGACACTTTCTTCCAACGAAAACGTAAGTTTAGTTTTTTGATACAGCGTCTTTTGACTCTATTAATAACAATAGAAGGCCCGGTACGTTTTCTTTGTCCACGTGTCCTCAAAGGTGTGTTAGTTGGCATGGCAGTAGAAGGTTGAACAGACGCCACAGAACCAATAGAAGAAATTGAAGGGATTGCATCATAGTTGCATTGCGTAGGGCTCGGAAATACAGCGTTCAGAATTGGTGTGAGGGGAACTTGAGCATTTTCTTGTTCAACATCAGAAAGGGCTTCTGCGTTTGATTCTACCTCGTTCTCTGAAGGATTGGCTGGCGAAACTGGGCTGCTTAGAATGTCGAGCCTTTCAAATGACGATTCTAGTGACGGTGCTGGTGAACTATCCGCTGTTCTCGCTTCATCACCACTGCTCGATTCATCACTAGCATCAGAATTAGCATTTAGTGCAGGAACCAAAGCCAATATTCGTCTAGCTCTTCCGTTCATTGTGGTCTAAAACAATATAAAGCAAACATGCAAGTCAACCACCACCCAAATAAAAGCCAACACGTTATTTATGCACTCCATAGAACTCGTATCATATCAAAATAGCAAAAAAAAAATAGTTTCATCACATAGTAGCAACTGTAGCGTTGTATAGTATACTATACAAATAAAAATAGTGGTAAATGTAAGCAACTGTAGCATTGTATAGTATACTATACATGTATATAAACTAGTCAAAATAATACAAACACCTCATTTTCCAAGTTATTCATCTAGCAACATTATTAGAATAACTGTTTACCTTTACATTTTATGCATTGGAAATTTATAATTAGTAATAAAAACACTAAAATAACCAAAACTCACCTTGATAATAATTTCTGGCTGCGACTCGTTCGTTATTTTTCACAACTGATTTAAATTTACCGTAGTTTAAAAAAGTTTTGTCATATTGACTTAGAAAAAAACGTTCAGAAATGTGATTTATGATGAAATATTACAGATAAAATTAAATTAAATTGGACAATACTTTTTTAAAGTTAGACGTATATTATTCTATACAAAGTCACTTTAAGGGTTAATTTTTGCTTTTTATAAATCACATATTAAAAACTATAGACCAATGATAGCATAAAATCAATGTCACAATGCTGAAGTTGGAAGCACTTCGTGCTGTAAGCACAAAATATAATTATGTTGTGCGGCCGATTCAGTTGGGCTTGAAGTCGGTGATTGTGACATTCCTTTGCTCATTCTATTATACTATATTCTAATGACCTTTTTTATTATATTTCATTTCAAATATTTTTTTTGATCGCAGCTGTCTCCAGGAAGTATAATTTGTTCCGAGTGTTTTGGACTGCTTCAAAATAGTGAAGGAAGTGCTATGCCTTTGCCTGCTCTTGTACATAGAAGAATCTGCTTTCCTTGTGGAAATTCTATTTTACGAGCACCAAGAACATACCCTGTGCGACATGATCGACAAAAAAGAAACATTTTAATGAGACTGGTTCCACAGCACTTGGTAAATATTTATTAGTATCTTATAATAATAATAATAATAATAATAATCTTTATTGGAACAAAATGTCATTTTACAAACTAATAATGTGTACGTAAATAGCTACATTAGTTACAAAACTGTGTCGCAGCTATTAACGCCCACCTCCAGTGGGTAGACAGCGGCGTTCCAATATCCACAAATATTGAACAAAACTAAATTAAGAATAACAAAAAGTTGGTAAACAATTAAAATATAAACAGCTTAAAAGACCAAAATACAAGTATAATAAAATAGGTAGGTGTGTGATGCATGTGGGAGTGTTTTATGTAAGTGTTGTGCGTGTCTGTGGGGGCAAGTGCAGAGTGTGCTCGTGGGACCTGCCCTGTATTGAGAATATGGAGTGTCTAATACAGAATCTGTCTACTTGGGCTAACAGAAAAAATATTTAAGCACCTTATTTTTTTAGGTATCCAGAATGGAATGTGTATGTGCTGCATGTTGGAGATCAGTTACGAGAGAAGTACAGAGGCAACAGCAGCATGATTCAAATCGTCCTACTGTAGCACATGCTGTGTCAAGTGATGATTTCAATATTCCTGAGCCACCTCCTCTTCCATCTTCAAGACCAGTAGCAGTTCAATTAGCGGCACCAAAAATCACATCATCTTTATATAGACGTGCTGCAAACACATCTGGCCACTGCATATTCGTTAATTTTTGGAAAATTAACGTCTACTTGTACCATGTGCTATAAAAGATTTATTATTGTATCATTATAAATTCTATGTACCATCTGGTGCACGTGTTTGTCGTCACCACTTGGATCACGGTTTAACGGTAGTTCAAATTATTTGTTTCAGAAACAAACCTACAGTTTACAAAAACTAGACAACCTAGTTAAACCATTTTTGATTGTGTGTTGCGATGGCCACATTGTGGAATGTCTTGGTCCATACAAAGCCACTCTTAATGATGCTACAATCACAAGTTTAAACTTAAATAATGAGGGATCTTGTATAAGATCATTTTCTAGAAGAGGTGATATTTTTCTTCTTGATAGAGGATTTGAGATGTTATAAATGAACTCCAAGAACACGGTTTTGTCACCCACATGCCAGAGTCTCTCCTCGAAAATGAACACCAATTAACAACCCAGCAGGCAAATCGGTCTCGTCTAGTAACCATGTGTCGCTGGGTTGTAGAAATAGTCAATGGTAGGATAAAAAGAGACTATAGACTATTCCGTCATGTATTCAATAATAGAGCTGCTATACACCTCAATGATGATTTTAGGATTTGTTGTGCCTTATTAAATAAGTTTCATGTTGCCATAGATGACCCACCGGAGGCTTTGGAATATGTTACAATAGCTAAAAGTAGACTTTTTCTAGTAAACCATCTGGCAACATATGTAGAGCAAGAAAATGTTAACAGAAGGAGAGCTAGCTTCCAAACAATTGATGGCAATCATCCTCATTTTTATAGATTCCCACGATTCACAATTACTGACCTTAAGCGGTTTGCTCTAGGTACTATCGGCAAAACTTAAGCATGCTCAGTTAAGAAAATAGTCCTGCGGAAGCGCAGATAGTTACAGACCACGCCCCTTCCTTGCTCCACCCAATTAGAGACAATACATATTTGTGTGAGTGCAGTAAGTGCGTGCGGCAAAATGTCAACAAACATTAGCCAGTGCCAATTTGCATCTCGCTAATTGTTCACGCTTCCCGTTTTCATCCCAACTTTATTTTACGACCTGTTTATTTCTATCGGACTTATTGCCTGCCCAACCTTTGCTTTGTATACCGGACTGTGATCGTGGAACTCTTTTTGACCCTTGCTCGTATCCTGGACTGTGTATCGTGACTACCTGAGGGCTGTGTTTTGTCATTAACGATGACAACCCGAAACCTCAATCAGGAAGAAAGAAATGAAATCATTGTCTTGCATAGACAAGGATTGAATATATCCCAAATTGCGCTGGAGTTAAATCTACAAGTAAGTTATTTTTTTATCTAGAGATAGAAATAAATTAAGTGCATGTTGGTTTCCTGTACTGAGCTATATATTTATTGTTTGCATTATTATATAGATCTCATTTTTTTTCTTTTCTTACCGTAATTCACAGACCCAATTAAAAGTTATTGTTTCGCGAGCCGACGCCGACGTCGCCGTCGGCCCGACAACAGAGTTTTATAGATTAAATCGTATGTTATATTTGCATGCCTAAAAGAAACCTACATGCATTTTTTATATTTCGTATATTTGTTGTAGTTATTAGAAATTTTATTCTAAGGAAATCGTGTGTTATGCGTTTCTGTGTAAAAGAAATAATGTAGTATAAGCAAAGTCGCTGTTTCTGTCTGTCTGTCTGATTCTCCGCTATTTTTTTCTAAACAATGCAACGGATTTTGATATGGGTTCTCACTCTCATTTAGAGAATTTTTTTGGAAGGTTTTTATGCGCATGCAAATTATTAAAGAGCAAAGCCGAACATGATAGTGATTTGTAAGACCGGTGCGAAGTCGAGGTAGATCGCTTATTTGCGATAAATATTAATAAAATACATAACTTAAAATTTTGCAAAAATAAAATAAGAAATTACGTTTACATAATATTTAAAATAGTAATTTAAAAAGAGGTTTGTTTTTTCCTTTCTTTTTTTAAAATCGGCGCGTTCAAAGACATTGTTTGGACATTTTATGACCCGATAACAAATCTTTCAACACCTGCTTATTAAACAATGGCCCTTCATTTTAAGTCATCAATGTATTTTGAAATTGAGTTACCGCACTTAAGTCGTTAACAATAATGCACAAATTTGCTTGGGAGAGTTTTACACAATGTTGGAATTTACTACAATGCCATTGTTAAATATCTATTTGTGGTCTACTATCCGTATAAAATACAGATAACAATGTTAATAACTAAAATAGATATTTAAAAAGTTAGGGTTTATTTGTTAATAACTTAATCCTTTTGCATACTGCTAGTAATGTATTGTTTAATTCCAATATTATGTGACAATTCGATGCTTACAGGGAATTTGAAAAAAAGATATATATTGGTATTTAATACATAGTATTTAATTTATTATTAATAATGTTGCTATTTAATACAACAAACGTTAAGAAAATTATTTCAATTAATTACAAACAATTAAAAATTGTCAAAATTTTAAAAAATATCACATGACTATAGTTGTGACTTCATAATTTTTACTTACTTCATCTGGCAGCTAAACGTATGACGTCAGACGCGCTCATGTTTATTCGGGGGTTTTCGGTACTGGATTCAAAAGTAAATTTTTATTTTAAAATAACTTTTGACTATAACGAAAATAAAAAATTAAAAAATTGTTTTGCATTAAAATTTATATTGTATATCTTTTCATTTATCACACAAAAAAATTGATCAAAAACCTAATTGTTACTTTTTTTTTACAGAGAACCACAGTGCGCCGTTGGGTGCGCAGATATGAAGAAGAAGATCTAACTCAGCGTGTTCGTGCACCTCGACCTCGGGGTATCAACGAAGGGCAATTGGCCAATATGATAGCTACATTTCAAGAAAGCCCATTTACACCTACTCGCAATTTCGCACAAGAATTTGATGTTTAAATGCAAACTATTCGGAACGAGTTACATAAAGCTGGAGTGCAGTACAGACGGCCCGCAAAAAAAAAATATTTTGACTCTAAAACCAAAAAGCTGCTCGCGTACGATTCGCTCGGGACTACAGAGACTTCGACTCTAGGCTACAAGGTCGTCAGAATTTATGGCGTATAGATAACACAAGATACGAACCTCGAAATGTTATCCCAAATGCAGAATCAGGACGAGTTGTCGTGAATATGTGGGGCTGGATGAGTGCTGCTGGACCAGGCGTACTGGCTTTCATACCGGGGAGGGCAAATGGCCACACATATAAAGATGTGCTTGAACATATTATGTTACCGACTATGCGCACGTTGTTTCCAGAAATGGAGGTGCCAGAGTTTTATTTTTTCCAAGACACCGTGCGCTAGTTGTTCGAGAGTGGTTGCGAAAGCAACCACAAATTAAAACAGTGCCATGGCCCTCCCGATCGCCAGACTTAAACCCCATTAAAAATGTATGGGGTTTTATGGTTTAGAAATGGGTTAATAGGACAGAAAGAACCAAGGAAGCACTTGTCACCCATTGCGAAGAAGCTTGGGATACATTAAGGGTTCAAACTTGTGCGAAGTCTTGGTTAGGTCCATGCGTAGCCGGTGCGATGCAGTTATAGACGCGGGAGGAGCAGCGACAAATTATTAGTTTTTTAATAATGTATAATTTAATTTTAACATTCAGGTGGCCCAAATAGTGACGTTAAAAATATTGATTTGCGATCCTTGACAGGTTTATTGTTATATTTATTTTAAATTTCTTGAAATTGATATGAGATCCTCTTTGAAAAACTTTACTTTCTATTATGCGATTTTTTTTACGTAATATATTTTTGCAATTTGTATTCTTTTAAAGAATCCTTAAAAATGTTATTGTTTTCAAAAATAATAAAAAATATTAATTTTAATACCTATTAATTGTTCCGAAATAGATCAGTTTTGAGATTTTTTTATCACATTTTTTTTATGGTGTTTACTACCACGATAAATCATTTCATTGCAGGAAAAAATCATTTAAATTTCAGGGTGGTGTCAGTTTGATGTGTTTTCTTACAACCTTTATTTTGGTATATTATTTCAATCATTCTAACAGTTATTATTCTAATTCTTTAATAATATTATTTTACTGTTATTTTGTCCAATGATTGTGCCAGTTATTTTAAAGTCGTCCTGTTTAATCAATGTAAATAAATGTGTACTAATAATATAGTAAATCTGAATATTTGTTTGTTTAATCGCGCTAATGTCTGAAACTACCAGTGTTATTGTATATGATATTATCATCTAGTTATTTAGTTTTGTATGATAGCCAGATTTAGGAAAAATATTATAAACAACGTGTTCCATGAATGCCTGCTCATATTTAACACATACACACACGTCTATACACATATATAACAAAATAAACTAAGTAGACAAAAACTAAATAACTAAAAAAAAAAAAATAACAAAAAAGATGGATGAGGCAAAGAAACACCAAGACTCGTATAGTATGATATGGGAATAAGCCACGCGTTTCTAGAACACGTAAATATCACGCTCATCACGGAGCAATAACTATTTAAAGACGCGTGGAAACCGCGCGAGACAGCTAGTATTTGATAAATAATGTAATAAAGTAAGTGTAATGTATATATTATGTGGTATGCTAAAATAACGTGTGTAATAATTATTATAAGATATGTATACCTAGTTTAAAAAATTATATATTTCTTATGTTAATAATTAGGTAATAATATTATTGTATTATTTATTTTTACCTATAAATATGAACAACCTGCTAGGCTGATTGCCTGACAAGACAATCATGCTATTAATGCTATTTCGCGCGGTAGTGGCGCATATTTCTTATTTGTATTTTTTTTTG
Source organism: Hoplodrina ambigua (assembly GCA_949774945.1). Taxonomy (NCBI): domain Eukaryota; kingdom Metazoa; phylum Arthropoda; class Insecta; order Lepidoptera; family Noctuidae; genus Hoplodrina; species Hoplodrina ambigua. Next base: position 6,122,949 of record OX458964.1, on the reverse strand, counting down.
CCTTTAGTTTTTTAGACTTAATACTAACTTGTTTTTATTTTGCTTTTTCTTACATGTTTTCTTATGTAATGTGCGTCATTTTTGTGTAAATAAACAGTTTTTCTTTCTTTCTATGAATTTTTTTCAAGAAAAGATGCATAAAAATAAATTATAATTTAAATTGTTGTTTTATTTTTCTGAAAAAATTGGCAAATCATAAGTGAATTATAAAGAACCCAGTGCATATTTCACACTAAGAGTTACTTTAAAGCAAAAATCTCTTACCTACTATACATGAGATGAAAATATTTAATAACTACCTAAAATTAACAATAATTAAAAAAAAAAAAATAAGCACTTTACTACCCATAGAGGTAGGATTTCCAATATTTTATAATAGAGTTAGTTACAGATGAAACTAATGAAAGCGTGCTAATAAAAAAATTCTAAACAGTTTTTTATTGAATTAATGTAAACTAAAAATGTGCATTTTATTAGTCAATATCTGTTTTCAATTCTCCAGTATTAAATGTTCTGTAAGAATAGAATTTTCAAGCGGATAAAATTCTTATCCTTACATATACTAAAAAAGTCTCAAATACTGCAGTACTGATTTTCGTAGGATTTTACCAATATACAGAATTCATAGAAATTTAGGTGTATAAATTATATTACAGAAAAACTTAACGTTTCAGTGATTTGTAATACCCGTGCAAAGCTGGGGCGAGACTATTTTGTGGAAGGTTAATACTTATTAAATAATACCAATAACACATTTTCTAAATCAAACATAATTATTTATTATAATGAGTACGGAATAACTTCTTGTCAACAATGATTTATAAAAGAGCTCACGCGGGCCATAATATAATAGTTTGAAACCGAAACGACAATTAGAATTTGTGAACATTGAAAAAACATTTCACAAAACGAGAGAAACAGGTTAGTAATGTGCGCCCGCACACTAGTGTGAGTGTCCGCTTCTACACGTCATTGTATTATGACGAGCACCACTAAAATTCGCTTCCTTTTGGTCAAAACGCATGCATACGGTGACCGAGTCGACAGCGGTGCTATGCGATAATCGCCATAAAGGTGAGCATGCGGAACTTTTGCCGATAGTACATATCAATTAAAACAGGCCAGATCTTACTTCGGGGAACATGTTCGTCAGTCTGGAATATATTCAGTGGAAGTGAATACTGAAATTGATGAGGATATTCCTCTGATTTTAGGCCTAAATAATTATTTGTTAAGAGGTAGGATTAAATCCAGGCATGTGAACAGTCGTACATATTACACATATTTATTAATATTATATTATATTATTATTATTATTTATTTATTTATTTATATTTATTAATATGCTTCCAGATTTGCTTGCTATTATTACCTGCTTTATTTAATTCATTATTATCATAATTATTTTTAAGCTTCTTTAAGAGAGTGTTGCAGAAATTCCTGTATCTTTTATAGGTGCTTAGAAAGATTAAGTTATCAGGGTATTTTTCGGTTCTCTGATGAAGTTTATCCCTGTGTCTTATACATCGAATAAGTCCAGGAGTAATCCAAGGTTTAATAATATGCTGACGATTATTTACCGTCACAGCTGATGTGTTACGCAATATGGCTTGTTGGACATATTTTATAAAGTACGATAAAGCGGAATTTGCGTCAGCAGAATTGTAAACTGGGCTATAATCAATGTTGCGTAAATCATATTCGAGTTTGTTTATATTTAATTTAGTCTTTGTCTGGGGACGATTTTGCTTAGGTAGCGTTAAATTTACGGTTAGTAGGACAGAGTGATGATCGGTTATTGTTGAGTTAGTAACAAGCGTAATATATGAATAGCTGGTTTTAATAATCATATGATCGAGGCAAGATCCGCTCTGATGAGTAGGCAATGTGTGAGCAGGAAGGAAACCATGAGATGAGCAGATATTTAGGTAATCTTGTGTCCCTGCGTCACTGGTTTCAGAGCCGATGTTAATGTTAATATCTCCCGTTAGTATTACATTCTTAAAAGGGCTAAGTGCTTGAAATATTTGGTTTAGGGAACTGAGGAAACGGGCAATATTTCTTGCGGAAGGGGATCTATACAAAGCAATTATCGCCGTGGTTGTACCAATTTTGATGATAAGGCAGTTACTCATACAATCTTGTAGGTCAGGTTCTTCGACTTTGATCTTTAATGAATCTTTGGCAAAGACAACGACACCATCATTTTGATTGTGGTTAATTTTAGTGTACAGTAAGTTGTATCCTGGTATTGCCGGCAGATTATCGTGCCGCTTTGATAACCAGGGGGCCAACCACAAGCTCTTAAAACAATATTATTCTAATATTACTTTGCCTTCCACACTGTTGGATTTTCAACGCTCGGATCAGCGCCGAAAGTTGAAAATGCAACAACAGAAATTACAAAGTAATATTAAAATAATATTGTTATAAGAGATGGCGGTAGGCGCCCAGCACTCTGTTAGAACCATGATATCACAATTAAAGTTAAGTCTATGAAGAAAAATGTTAAAGCTGTCCATGTTCTTGTAAACACTGCGTATGTTTTGGGTTAGTACGGTTAGTGACTTTTGATACTGGGAAAGATATTGTTTGCAGTCCTCAACCTCACATGACTTTGACTCAGTTAAAAATGAGTTATCTATGTCGGTAATTATATTGATATCCATTCTATTTAAGGCTAACAACAATAAATTACGTCTAAGATTTAAACAAATAAGGGGCGCTCTTAGGCGCCTTCATAGTCAATTGAATTAATGTACCTGTATTCGGTAGCTAGTTTAGCTGGGCAAGCTGCGTCTCCCGTCTTATGGTTCGCTTATTTTTTAAAGCGCAAACATGTAGCACATTTTGGGTCATCGGCTTTCTTCGCGTAATCTTGGCTAGAGTGTCCTTCTTCACCGCAGTGTCCGCAAGTCGGGACAGCGGTTTTGCATGTTTTAGATGCATGACCGTACTGGTGGCACTTAAAACATCTCGTTACCAAAGTAAAGTCTCGTACCGGGCAGGACGACCAATTTATAAATAATCTGTCCTGTGTGATGAGGGCCTTGCGAATGACGGCTGAAACTTCTATGATGTAGTTACAATTTTCAGCTTCCTTTCTACCAGATTTGTGGCTAAGTTTGATCGATGTCAAGAATATTTCTAAGGTCATACTCGGTAGCTTTTCCGTTATGTTTTGGTCATAAATGCATTTATAAACTTCGTTTTCGGCCATTGACGCGGGAACTCCTATTACAATAATGCGAGGTTTGCGCTTTCGAGGTTCGTCAACAGTAAGGCCCGACGAAGCGATTTGGACTGTTTGTTTGAGCTTATCTAGGTCATCCTTGGTCTCAGTGCTGATGATGAGTCCTCCTTTCCCAATCTTGCGGACACCCCGTACCTTCAGCTTCATTTCACCAGGGCATATGATTTTTTGTACCATGTTCTTGGTTTCATCGCTGGTCTTTGACTCGTCGCATGGAAAGATCGCCACGGAACTGAGATTATTGGGTCGAATAAAATTGCTGGACCCCTTCTTCACCATATCGGCAAACGATATAGAAGTTGCATCCTGCTTCTTACAGGTCTCCTGGATTGTGCGGTTCATTTCTGTAAGACAGTCCGCAAGGTCTCGAGCTTCGGTCATGGTTTTCAGGGCGGTATGTGTTTGGAGGGCTCTTGATTTCAGCGACTGGTATTGAACAATGAATGATTAAAAGTACCCTATATTTGTCCCTGTACACCTGGCAACGTTTATGCAAAATTTTGGGATGATCGGTTCAGTGGCTTAGGCGTAAAATGGTAACAAACAAACAAACAAACTTACTTTCGCATTTATAATATTAGTTAGGATATTATAAAGAGGTAAAATTTGTTTGTTAGTTTGTTTGTAGGGGGTAATCTCCGGAAGTAATGAACCGATTTTAAAAATTGTTTCACTGGTAGAAAGCTACATTATTCCTAAGTGCTATATGCTGTAGCTACTATATCTGCTAAAGTATAAAAGATAGAAAGATGGTGTCATGGACTTTTTTGTAGAACTATTAAAGGCGGACCAGGTTGCCATGCATTGTTTTCAATTATATACAACTGTTAAGGCAGCGCATGCAAAAAACTTTGTTGTAAGAGCTATTTTTTTCCGCCTGGCTAGACAAAAATTGAGATAGTTCGGCTATTATGCATGATATCTTTATAATTTATAGCCTGTAGCACTCACGAATAATGTAGCTTTCTACCAGTGAAAATTTTTTTAAAAGT
>OX458964.1:5925682-6118504 GCA_949774945.1 Hoplodrina ambigua | reverse complement strand
ATGAAAAATTACTTTAACATAATAACTCAAAATATTAGAAGCATTAATTGTAACATGTCCCAATTAGAAATCTTCCTTACACAATTACAGTTAGATTTTGATATAATGTTGTTAACTGAGTGTTGGTTAAAAAAATCTTGTGTTATTCCTGAGCTAGTTAACTACACATCTTTCAATACCACGAAACATAGTACCCAAAATGAAGGCATTGTAGTCTATTTGAAAAATAGCCTGCACTATATAATTTACGAATATCATCTGACCGATGCGAACTGCATAGTGATAAAAATTAAAACAGATATGGTTATTATAGCAGTTTACAGACCACCTACCTACAACATAGATAATTTTATTAAATCAATTGATACCCTCTTAATATCACTGTCGTCGTTTAAAAATATATTTATAGTTGGAGACATTAATATAAATATAAAAGAATGTGATAATGATACAAGATCCGTTAATTATTTAAATATAATGGCATCTCACGGTCTTTTACCTGCCCATTTCCTACCCACTAGAGATTTTAACTGTATTGACCATGTTTTGGCAAAAACAGATCTAAACTGTGGTGTAACAGTAATAACCTCCTCAATAACTGACCACTACTCAGTTTGTTTTTCATAAGGAAAAAAAGTCTTAGAATATAGCAAATATAATAATGTCGCCATTGACTACCCTAACATTATATCAGAATTAGATAAGGCAGATCTGAGTCCCTTGTTCAGTTGCAATAACGTGGACGTAGTGGTAAATTATTTTGTGAACATTATTACCTTGGCACTGAACAACAACACTACGGCTAGAACTACAAGTCATCGAAAAAAGATAATCAAGCCCTGGATCACTCCGGGGCTATTGAGATGTATCAGAAATAGGGATAATCTACATCTTAAAGCAAAAAACAACTCTAAAAATGAAGAATCACAATTTATATACACCAGATATAGGAATTTCTGTAATACTGTCTTACACAAAGTCAAATGTGCATATGAAAACTCAGAATTAAATAAAGTTAAAAACGACTCTAAGCAAACTTGGAAATTGATTAAAAACATAGCATCAATCAATAAACAAAGAGATAACAGTGAATGCCTCCTAGAAATTAATCCAAGCCCACAGGAAAGTGTTAATACAGTTAATGAGTTCTTTGTCTCGGTTGGTAAAAAATTAGCTGAAAATATTGGGATTGTTAACACAAATAAAGCTTTCGAACCTGGGTTACCACAGGTAACTATTAACTCTTTTGCGCTACTTGATACTGACGATGAAGAAGTACTGTCAATAATAATGAACCTAAAAGATGATTGCGCTGTAGGTTTAGATAGTATCTCAAATAAATTATTAAAGGCAGCTAGTCATGTACTGGTCCCTCCAATTGTCTACATGTGCAACTTTTGCTTTCATACTGGACTTTTCCCCAAGCACTTCAAAACCGCACTTATTCATCCTATCTATAAGTCCGGGAGTAGAGACAGTGTCAATAATTATCGCCCAATCTCTGTTTTGCCGGCAATGTCTAAGATATTGGAAAAACTACTAAATAAAAGGCTAATAAAATACTTACATACTTTTGATCTAATATCAAATAACCAATTCGGATTCATTGCTGGCAAATCCACCGAAGATGCACTAAGAGCTCTTACTGAAAGTGTTGTCAAAACTCTTGATGACAAACAAAAATGTATAGGAGTCTTTATAGACCTCGCGAAGGCATTTGACACTGTCTCTATACCTAGTCTTCTTGAGAAGATGGAGCAATTAGGAATACGCGGCAAAGTGTTAGAAATTTTCACAAGTTACTTAACAGGTAGAACTCAGCGTGTAAAAATTGGCTCGTTTATAAGTGATGATGCAGAAGTAACTCACGGTGTACCTCAAGGAAGTATACTTGGCCCTACGCTTTTTATCTTATACATAAACGAGCTGTGTAACTTTTGTCTCCACAACACTAAAATGTTTTCAACACTAAATGTGTTACCTTCGCTGATGACACTGCGATAGTGTTCAATGGCAAAACTTGGGATGAAGTGGCTAGAGTGACAGAGCAAGGCCTTGAACGTATCATCTACTGGCTTCGTAAGAATTCATTGACCATTAATACTGACAAAACAAAATATTTGACTTTCTCCATCACGAAGCTAGGGCTTCCAGCACCAGAAAAACTTCATATCAAAGCACATGTTTGTCAGTATAATGGTACCTATCAGTGTCACTGCACCCCACTTGTTAGAGTCTCAATAATTAAATATCTAGGTGTATGGGTCGATGAGAATCTCTCCTGGCACAACCATATTGATCTGTTGTCTACTAGGGTTAGGAAAATTATGCCCATCTTCAAAAAACTACGCCATATTGAAGACCCAAATGTCTTAAAGATTATTTATTATTCGCTGTGTCAGTCAGTAATAGGTTACTGTGTGTCTGTTTGGGGCGGATCGCATAAAACTATCCTACTAAAACTAGAAAGAGCACAGAGGGCTGCTCTTAAAGTACTTACCTCAAGACCGTGGCGGTACCCCACGGACAAAATTTATAAAGAAACAGGGCGCCTACCGCCATCTCTTATAACAATATTATTTTAATATTACTTTGTAATTTCTGTTGTTGCATTTTCAACTCTCGGCGCTGATCAGAGCGTTGAAAATTCAACAGTGTGGAAGGCAAAGTAATATTATAATAATACTGTTTTAAGAGCTTGTGGTTGGCCCCCAGGTGTGCTTACTGTCCGTCAACTTTTCATATTACGTAATTTGATATATGCTCATACTATACTAGTACAAGACAGATTGCTCTGCGACAATACGAAGAGACGGAAAGATATCTCTTTTAAATCAACCCCCCATAAAACATTGTTTGCAAGAAGATACCCCTATGTAGCAGCGCCGTATCTTTATAATGTAATAAATAAAAAAGAACCAATTTCCCAATTATCTTGTTTTGTATTTAAGAAGAAACTCAAAATTTTATTAAATAAGCTAACTTACCACGAAACTGAAGATCTTTTAAGTGTTCCTATATAACTTTTTCTACACTAGTTCTATGTCTCTTACCTCACATCTTATCACACACACGCACACGCACACGCACACGCACACACACACACACACACACACACACACACGCACACAAGCACGTATACACACAAACACGCAAGCACACACACACACCCACATAAACGCGCGCGAACTTGAACATGCACATACGTCACTTTTTACACACAATCCCAATATTGTACTAACCTACATACTTTGGCCTATTTTTATTTTTAATGTACTAAAAATTCATTTAGCTTTATTATTTTTTTATTTGCTTTTTTTTTATTTTATCCTAAGATAGTTTGTACTAACTGGTTCCCTAGGTCAACTTCGAGGCTTAACTGTTACTTATAGCACAGGATTTACCTAGTTTAAGTGACAGTGTTCATATTTTTGTAACCTTTATTGAACCAATAAATGATTTATTATTATTATTATTATTATAATGAATGTCGTGATGGCCTAGTGGTTGAGGTGCCCGCCTCTCATGCATGAGGGTGTGGGTTCGAATCCGGGCAAGTACCAATGTGACTTTTTCAATTCATATGTACTTTCTAAAGTTTATCTTAGACATTACTGACATTCCGTGCCTCGGAAAGCACGTTAAGCCGTTGGTCCCGGCTGTCATTCGTGGATCTTTGACAGTCGTTACGAATCGTCAGAAGCTTGAGAGTCTGACAACCAGTCTTACCTAGGGGTATCGTGTTACCCAGTTACTGGGTTGTGGAGGTCAGATAGGCAGTCGCTCCATGTAAAATACTGGTATTCAGCTGCATCCGGTGAGACTGGAAGCCGACCCCAACATAGTTGGGAAAAGGCTAGGCAGATGATGATGAGTATACATATTATAATATTATATATATAGTATAATATTGGATATAGTATAGAAAAATCTACTATATCTGCTAAAATATAAAAGATAGAAATATGGTGTCGCGGACTTTTTTGTAGAACTATTAAAGGCGGACCAGGTTGCCATACATTGTTTTCAATAACATACAACTGTTAAGGCAGCGCATGCAAAAAACTTTGTTGTGAGAGCTATTTTTTTCCGCCTGGCTAGACAAAAATTGAGATAGTTCGGCTATTATGCATGATATCTTTATCACGAATAATGTAGCTTTTTACCAGTGAAACAATATTTAAAATCGGTTCATTACTTCCGGAGATTACGCCCCCCACAAACAAACTTACAAACAAATTTTACCTCTTTATAATATTAGTACAGATTGAAATATTTTTTTAAAAGTTTTTTGCATTAAATATCAATATTATTAATAATATATTAAATACATAAAAAATATCATTTTTTTTTTCAAATTCCCAGTTAGCATCGAATTGTCACATAATATAGAAATTAAACAATACATTACTAGCAGTATGCAAAAGAATTAAGTTACTATTAAATAAACTCTAACTTTTTAAATATCTATTTAAACAACATTGTTATCTGTATTTTATATGGGTAGTAGACCACTAACAGATATTTAGCAATGGCATTGTAGTAAATTCCAACATTGTGTAAAACTCTCCCAAGCAAATTTGTGCATTATTGTTAATGACTTAAAATGAAGGGCCATTGTTTAAGTAGGTGTTGAAAGATTTGTTATCGGGTCATAAAATGTCCAACCTGTCTTTGAACGCGCCGATATAAAAAAAAAAGAAAGGAAAAAACAAACCTCTATTTAAATTAATATTTTGAATATTATCTAAACGTAATTTCTTATTTTAATTTTGCAAAATTCTAAGTTATTTATTTTATTATTATTTATCGTTAATAAGCGATCTACTTCGACTTCGCACGGGTCTTACAAATCTCTGAAATGCTCGGCTTTGCTCTATAATAATTTGCATACGCATAAATACCTTCCAAAAAAAATCTCTAAATGAGAGTGGAGAACCCATATCAAATCAATCCGTTACATTGTTTAGAAAAAAAATAGCGGAGAATCAGACAGACAGACAGAAACAGCGACTTTGCTTATACTACGAGTATTTAGAGACTCGAGGTAGAGATTTGACATGAAATATGTTCGCAGTCAGCAATCATTAATATATTTGTGTATTTCTTTTACACAGAAACGCATAATACACGATGTACGCGCCTGCTCCTATTCTGTGAGCAAATCATCGCAGTGCGTTTTACGTCCACAACAATTTTTTTTTTTTAATATTCAGTAATTGTGAAGGTAGCTTGTTGGATTTAAAAAAAGTGACACTGATCATTTCGGCTCTGTACAAATAACATCAAAAATTAATGGAAATTATACCTATTGTAAGTGGTCTATGAGTTTTACTAAAGAAATTCCAATCTTGTGCGTAAACAAGAAATTTGGCGACCGTGACAGGACGATTATTGCAAAAATCCAGTACCAATTACGAAGTACCGAGTTGCGTCATACTCGGCGATATTAAGAAGTACGAAAATTGGAGCTTACTACAATAATAGCAGCCAAGCTGGTCTTCCGTGCCAACGAATCAGCTAAAGATCGTACCGGAAGTCCATCGAATCATCAGTATCACGAAGTTAAGTGCCTTCCTTTGTTCCGTTCTAACCCCCAAAGTACAACCAATTTCCAAACTCCACACATTCCTTCTAAAACACCTTTATTCCAATAAACTGTCTTCTATTTGTGCTTCATCTTTAAGTTTATAGGTTTATCATGCCAAATAAGTGTAGGTAAAAGTACCTACACGTACCGTCCACTATAAAACTATAGTAAACACATCTTTCAAATTTCACGCCCAACAAGGGCGTGAAATTTGAAAGATGTGTTTTTTCATTAAATTCATTTACAAAATAACGTACTCATAACTAAATAAATCATAATCCTAATTGTCATACTCCTACCTCGATATATTCGGTATTTTTCCTTATATTTAAGCCGATTTGCCGACATTTTCAGGTGTTATCCTAAGGTCCAATTTGCATGATTCAGTCTGCAGCCATCATTGCCTGTCTACTGAGTGAGGCACTGCAGCCAGCCAAGACCAGGCTTCCAGGAGTTTCCACCGAAGGGAGGAGCGTGAGAATATCATTATTTTATTTCCTTTTCAAACCCGTTCAAACTTTGTCGCTATAGTCAAATTCATTGGTTGAAGTATAATACTAAAGTTAGACTAGACTGCCTCGTTGGTCTAGTGGTCGCAAGCGCGACTGCTGTGCATGAGGTCTTGGGTTCGATTCCCAGGTCGGGCAAAGTGTTATTGGGTTTTTCCATCAGGAATTTCTCAGTAGAAGCCTCGGAGTCTGGATTTGTGCCCGGTTGATGGCAATAGGCTCGCCCCCTATTACATGGGACTAAAAACATAACTGGCGAAATGTGGGTGTACTAATGGGTACACCTCTGCCTAACCCTTCGGGGAGTACAGGCGTGATGTTATGTTATGTAATACTAAAGTTATACCTTTGGTTTATTTGATTACATTTCTAAATGATGCATGAGGGTGGCGATAAGTCCTCTGCCAAGGTGTCTTTAAGGGAATTACTTCTAAAACGTAGTTCAATTAAAGGACAAATCACAAAATTTAAAAACTATTTAGATAAAATTAGTAAATTACCTGAGTTATCAAATATAGAACTAGCGGAATTGAGTTTAAGATTAACTAAGTTTCAAGGATTGTCGACAAGGTTTGATGACTTGCAGACTGAGATTGAGGTTCTAAATGCTCCAAATATTCAAGTAGAACTGGATGAGCGAGAACGCATTGAACAAGATATAGTTCAAAATATAGCTATAGCTAAAACAGAACTACAACAATATAGTAGTGATGAAGATGGCAAGCGCCGCCAATCTATCCTTGTCAATGCGGACTCTGATCATCAAAACGTAGGTTTTAGATTACCTCAAATACAAATTTCTAAGTTCGATGGATCACACTTCCGCTGACTCGAATTTCGGGACACATTTCTTAGTTTGATTCATAAAAATGAGCGCATTCATAAATTTCATTACTTGGTTTCTTATCTGGATGGTGACGCTGCGCGTGTCATATCAAATCTCGAGGTATGTTCGGCTAATTACCAAGAGGCTTGGAAACAGGTTTGCGAGCGATACGATAACAAAAGAATTCTTATGAATCATCACTTAGATTCTTTAATCAACATTCAACCAATCACTCGTGAGTCAGATAAGTCACTCCGGTGTTTAGTTGACAACGTTACTAAAAACTTAAGAGCCTTAAAGACTTTAGGTCTACCTACAGATCACTGGGACATGTTGTTGATATTTATTTTGTTGCTTAAATTGGATAGTCGGACCATACTAAAATGGGAAGAATATCGCAACACAATTGATTGCGTGAATGACGTGCCCACTTTAGAGCAATTTAATAAATTTTTAATTGATCGCGCTAATGTATTAGAATCATTTAATCAAAATAAATCTATAAATTACACTAATTATAATTCTAAATCACAACAAAACACACGTGTCTCGTCTAATCAATTTCACTCAAATAACAATGAATCTTATTCTAATAAATCACACCGTAACCAAAATACTAATGTCTTTGCATCAACTTCACAAGCCCGTAATAATTCTTCAACTGTTTATCTGTGTGTAGTATGCAATGGCAATCATAGAATTTATGATTGTCCAACTTTTAAATCAAAATCCATTTAAGAGAAAATGTCGTGCATAATAAAATAAATAAATAAATAAGCCATTTATTCCTTCTCATTTTTTCATGCAGTTTACAATAAATATCAGCATGCGACAAGTTAATATATAAATTTTTATTTTTTATTTTTTTTTTATTATTTTTTTTTTCATTAATAGTTTGTTTGAAAAAAAAATTACATATTTGAATTTTTGTACATAATTATAATATTTTATAGTGTAGTATATTTATTTTTTTTTTTTTATTTTTTTTGCTATTATTTTTATATTGTATATAATATTTATTGTTTGTTTTTATATGTATTATTTAAAATGAGAATCCCTCAGTTGGGTAAAGACCTCCTCCAATTTTTTTTTTTTTTTATTATTTTTCTTGTTCTGCGTGTGTATGTGCAAGTTTGTTTGTATTTTATTTGGAGGGTGATGGTCGAACTCTCCCTCGGTGACCAGCCGTGTTGGGAGATGATTGGTGGGTAGAGGGTCCATTTTTGATTGCTATAGTTCGTTAATCTGTGCCGTCTCCGTTTGTTTTTGACAGGTATCAGTGGGAGTGAAGGTTAGTTTTGGTTTTTGTAGTAGATAGTTTTTCATAGTGGTTGCTTTATTTTTCTTCGACGGTTGTTTTTCCTCATGTTGAGCTGGTTGGCTATTGCAGGGGAGATTCTCTGGTGATTCTGATAAGGACCTCTTGTTTGCCTGGCTGCGAGGGCTGCGTTTGTTATTATTTAATACTATAAGTTGGTCGTATTTGATAAAAGCAGCATTTCCCGCCTCTTTTTCCTTCTTTAGTTGTGTCTGCAGCTCTTTGCGTTTGTTGAGGACTTCTTTGGGATAATCTTCTTTAATGTAGTAGGAAGTGTCGTTTAGACAACGTTTGGATTTAACAATTTTTACTTTGAAGCCCATTGTAGTGAACGTTATCACAATCGGTCTAACTTTCTCGCTTTTCTTCCCCATTCTCCTGACAGCTTCTATATTACTTTTTTCGCACGGAACTTTGAAATATGTGCTTATTATGTTAATTACCGTTTCTTCTAATTCTTGGTACGATTCTTCTCGCTCTTCTACTCCAAACAAGACTAAATTTTTGCGTCTGATATATTTTTCTAGGTGGTTTATTTTTGTGCTTTGTTCATCTACTTTTTTCTCCAGAATTTCATTTTTTAACTCGAGGCTGTTGAACTTTTCGTTAATATTATTGTTTATTGTGTTTTTGATGTCTTCCTTCATTTCTAGCATGTCTGCTTTTTGCTGTTTTATGTCTTGTTGCATACTTTTCAGCATATTCTTTATTTCTTCCATGTTAAATTTTGATGCGACACCTGGCGCCCTCTGTTTAGTTTTGTTTGGTATGATTTAGTTTAATGGTGTTCGTTGAAGTAGATCGAAACTTTGATTTCATGTGATATAAGTTAGTTTCAGCGAATGTCACAAGATGGCTGTTGAGGTAGTGAGCTGATGACAACTTGTTTCCGCTAGATGGGGTTTGTATCGTCAGGGTTTTGAGTGTGACTTGAGTTATTACTCAAGTGACCTAAACACCATGGGACTTGACTGAGTGATAACGAAGAGTAACAGTAGATGGCGTTGTGAATACCAATATTTAGAGTTTACAGAGTGAGTCATTAGTATTCACTTTTTTGGTTATGCCTTTAATTATCTTTTGTTTTAAGCACTTTTTCACTATTTGTTGGGGTTTATATCTTTAATATTCATTTCACACAATAGTATTTTTACACTGATAATGTCTTATTTTGATTCCTGCTAGTTGTATTGCTAGTTAATGTACGGGTCGTATTTTTACACTTTTCCACTAGTTTTGCTTATTATGCACTGTGTTCCTTTTAACCAGGTTGGAATTATACACTGTTTTATGTGATTGAGCACTTTTACTGTTTCTTTATGCACTTAATTATTTTTTAAGCTGGTTTAATTACGAGCACGATGTTACCGGTAGCACTGTGGCGCCCCCCCCCCATAATGAATCTATCGAAATGTCGTGCATATCTCAATATAAATTGTGTACAAATTGTCTGCGCCAAGGTCATCCTGCGTCTGAGTGCGGCATGGGTACGTGTAGGCATTGCAACCAAAGGCATAACACTCTTCTCCATGATCCTAGCGTTTCAGCTAACTGTAACACAACAAACGCAATTACCGATGACAAGGGGGAGACCATAGTGGCTTTCTCTCAACAAGGTCATGGTCATGTATTTTTGTCTACGGCTATTATAGAAGTTCACAATCCTTTAAATAATAAAAGTGAAAGGGTCCGCGCGCTGTTAGATAGCGGCAGCCAATCCACTTTTATTACAAAATTTCTGCAACAAAAATTAGGTCTAATGTGTAATCCGTTAAACGTATTAAATGTCATAGGAATAGGAAATAATCAATGTGATACAATAGTAGAAAGTTGTGTTACTCACTTAAAATCAATCCATGGCACTTACCAAGTTAAGTTGTCATGCTATGTTCTCAATAAACTTACCGGAGACATTCCAAAGGTTTCTGTCGATACCCGTCATCTGAAAATACATTAGCTGATCCTAAATTCAATGAACCTGCTCCCATTGAGATACTCATTGGTGCAGATGTCTTTTGGGATATACTAGTTAGCGGACAACGCTCTCTAGGCCCGAACAGTCCGAAATTACAAAATTCTAAATTAGGTTGGTTGATAGCCGGCCCTATTAATACACAAAATTACAATCAAAATATTCAATGCAATCATGCAATTGTTCCAAACGACAAGTTAGATGAAATGCTCACTAAGTTCTGGGAACTCGAGAGTCTTCCTCAAAGAAAGATTCTCAGTCCCAACGAAATAACATGTGAAAAACAATTTCACCAAACCACGACTCGTCTGAGTAACGGCAGATTCAGAGTGAAGTTACCACTAAAGGCCTCACCCGACTGCCTGGGTGATTCATTACCCAAGCTAAAAAACGATTCAAAAATCTTGAAAAAAGATTTAAAAGGGATCAGACACTAAAGTCACATTACGTAGAATTTATACGTGAATACTCAAACTTAGGACATCTCTCAAGGTCACCCGTTGCAATACCAAATCCTTCATACTTTTTATGTCATCATGCTGTATTCAAAGAAGACAGTGAGTCCACTAAGATTCGAGTAGTTTTTGACGGCTCAACTCCTACTACTTCTGGCTACTCTTTAAATGATATCTTAATGGTTGGGCCTAATCTGCAAAATTCTCTATTCTCCATTTTAATTAGAGCACGTCAATATAAATACATTTTGACTGGAGACATAGCTAAAATGTATAGACAAATAGCTATGGATCCAAGTGATTGTAACCTTCAATTAATACTATGGAGAGAAGATGAGTCGCATCCCATCCAAACGTTGCGATTAGATACTGTCACTTACGGTACTGCAAGTGCCAGCTATCTTAGCACTAAATGTCTGTGGCAGGTAGGAGAAGAGTGTGACGACGAATTAATTAAAACCATAATACAAAATGACTTCTTCGTTGATGACGTCATTACCGGGTCAGACCATGAAGATCAATTAATATACATACAAAAGGCACTCTCTACTGCTCTAAATGCAGCTTGTTTTCCCCTACGAAAATACAAAACTAATTTACCTAAACTCTTTCAAAATATAGAAATTAATACAAAGGAAAAACTTACCTTGAGTGAATCCTCTGATGTCTCTATGATGTCAATAACTACAGACCCATTTCGGTCCTACCAGCCCTGTCTAAGATAATAGAGAAACTAACTAATACGAGACTCATTAACTACCTAAATAAATTTAAAATAATATCATCAACACAATTTGGTTTTAGACAGGGATTATCCACTGAAGACGCAGTTGCTGCCCTCAGCTCATTGGTTACCGAGCATCTTGATGCAGGGAAGAAATGCCTGACGGTATTTCTGGACCTAAAAAAGGCTTTTGACACCGTTTCTGTTCCAACCCTTGTGACAAAACTGGAAAGAGCTGGGATAAGAGGAACCCCTCTCAATTTTTTCAAAAAATATCTGTCTAATAGAAAGCAGAGGGTTAAAATAAGATCACATATTAGTGATGATGCGGACGCATCACTCGGCGTGCCCCAGGGGAGCGTGCTGGGCCCCACTTTATTTTTAATATACATTAACGATCTCTGCAACCTAAAAGTCAATAGCGCAAAAATTTTCTCTTACGCTGATGACACAGCTGTTGTCTTTTCTGGGAATAGCTGGTCCGATGTCAAACTCAAGGCAGAATTGGGCATGGTCCAAATTACTAACTGGCTCAATGACAATCTTCTCACACTAAACACAGTTAAAACTAACTACATCTGTTTTACCATCTCGAATCGCACACAACCGAACGAAGCGTATTGCATCCAAATACACACATGTGATAAAATTACAAACAATAACTGTAGTTGTCCTGCAATTACTAAAGTTTCAAAGACTAAGTATCTAGGCGTCATAATCGACCAAAGGTTATCATGGTACGCTCATCTTGAGCACGTAAGGGGAAGAGTTGCGAAGCTGGGCTGGATATTTAAAACTTTACGACATGTCCTCCCTACAAACATAAATAAAAAAGTGGGTCCTAATAGAAATCTCCTAAATGAAGTCTATGTGGCACTTGTGCAATCAGTTTTACTTTACTGCATCCCCATTTGGGGCGGCGCTTCTAAATCAAGATTTATAGACGTTGAAAGAGCGCAACGAGCACTAATCAAAATTATGTACTTTAAAAAGAGAAGATACCCAACGGACAGTCTTTACCAGATTAGTGGTCTGCTTTCTGTTCGAAAGCTGTACATTACATATACAGTCCTAAAAAAACATAGGACACTTCCTTACGATATAAATATCATTTCAAAAAGACGAAATGACATTATTGCTCAAGTCCCACATACTAAAACTAAATTTGCTGCTATGCAATGCAACACACGTTCTGCTCAACTATACAACAGAATAAACAAAGAGATTTACATATACACTAAACAAAAACATTCATGTAAAAAAAATCTAATAAATTGGATTAAACCACTTCTTTATGAAGATATTGAGGCTCTGTTACAACACATAAATTGACTTTTTCACTACTCTCAACACAAACATACACACACACATACGCAAACAAACATACACACACACACACATACACAACCAAACATACACACACAGACATACATACACACACATACAAACAAACACATTTATTTTGTATTCTTGATTTCTTTAATATTTTATATTTGTTTTTACTAGATGTGAAAGAGCGGAGCCTCCTAACACAGGCATTTTTTGCTTACAAGGGGGCTCCAATCACTAACGTGTTTGTAAAATTGTGATTATGAAATATAAAATTTTTTAATTAATTTTTTTAATCCTCTAGTACTCTTGGTCTAGGGTGGGATCCATGTGACGACACGTTAAATTTTCCTGTAAAAAATAACTATTTAAACAAAACAATAATTACAAAAAGATTTATAATGTCGCAATCACTTCGTATTTTTGATCCACTTAGGTTATTAAGCCCATGCATAATTCAATCTAAAATCTTGATACAAAGGTTGTGGATCAAAGGAATTGATTGGGACCAACCTGTTCCAGAAGACATACATAAAAACTGGGATGAAATTTCAAAAAACTTACCGTTGCTTGCAGATCTTCATATTCTACGTAAAGTAATCGGTGACTCACCAAAGACCATAGAGCTGCATTCATTCAGCGACGCCTCACAAGTTGCTTACGGAGCTTGCATCTACATGCGAACGCTGAACGATAACGATGAGGTGACGGTGAGGTTATTATGTTCAAAATCCAAGGTGGCTCCTATAAAGCCCACCACCATACCTCGTCTCGAACTTTGCGCGGCGTTGTTGTCAGCTAATTTATGTAGATCAGTTACTGAGTCCTTAAGACTTATGCCTACAAAAATTACACACTGGTGCGACTCTAATATTGTACTATGCTGGATAAACAATAATCCAAGCAAACTAAAGACATTTGTATCGAATAGAATAGCTGAAATTTTAGATCTTACTAATCACAAGGATTGGCGTCATGTTCCCACGGATGTTAATCCCGCTGACCTAATTTCCCGAGGCGTAAACGCTCATCACCTTCGCGATAATTTGATGTGGTGGCGAGGCCCACCGTTTTTATACAATGACGAATCAAAATGGCCTAAACTGCATCAAAATAAAAACATTGATTTACCTGAAATAAAAAGTCATTATATTAATTTACCTGAACCTACTTTCGATTTCAAGGTATTTTCAAATTTTTCTAAATTACAAAGAACATTTGCATACATTTTACGTTTTCTATATAATTCAAAACAATCTAATAGGCTTAATCGATTATCAGGCCCTATAACAGTACATGAATTAACTGCCTTAGACTGCCTCGTTGGTCTAGTGGTCACAAGCGCGACTGCTGTGCATGAGGTCTTGGGTTCGATTCCCAGGTCGGGCAAAGTGTTATTGGGTTTTTCCATCAGGAATTTCTCAATAGCAGCCTCGGAGTTTGGATTTGTGCCCGGTTGATGGCAATAGGCTCGCCCCCTATTTCATGGGACTAAAAACATAACTGGCGAAATGTGGGTGTACTAATGGGTACACCTCTGCCTAACCCTTCGGGGATTACAGGCGTGATGATGATGTTATGAATTAACTAATTCCTTCATTTTTATTTGTCGAGTTTCTCAGAAACTATCCTTTCCTCTTGAATATAAGAGAATTCAATCAAAATTAACATTATTGCCTAAGTCTAAATTATTATGTTTGTCTCCTTTCTTTGAGCCCACAACAAATCTAATAAGAGTTGGGGGGAGACTGCATAATTCTAATTATTCATTTGATAAAAAACATCCAATACTTTTGGATTCTTCTCATTATGTTACAAAACTTTATTTTGTACACGAACATTCACGAAACTTACATGCTGGTCCACAGCTATTGCTAGCAACGGTTAGAGAGTCTATATGGCCTATAAACGGAAGAAGGTTAGCTAGAAGCGTTGTAAGGCAATGTTTTACTTGTGTGCGTGTTCGTGGACAGACCATATCCCCAAAAATGGGCAACTTACCCACAAATCGTATTACCGTTGACTTTCCTTTTAAATCTGTTGGAATTGACTACGCCGGTCCCTTTTTTATATTAAATCGTAAGGGACGTGGCGCTAGGTTAGTAAAATGCTACTTATGTCTATTTATTTGTTTACGTTTTAAATATATTATCGCTCCTATTCTGTGAGCAAATCATCGCAGTGCGTTTTACGTCCACAACAATTTTTTTTTAATATTCAGTAATTGTGTATTGGTAGCTTGTTGGATTTAAAAAAAGTGACACTGATCATTTCGGCTCTGTACAAATAACATCAAAAATTAATGGAAATTATACCTATTGCAAGTGGTCTATGAGTTTTACTAACTTAAATTAAATCTTGTATCTTAATCCTATATTATGTATTGTATCCTAATCTTGGAAATTCCAATCTTGTGCGTAAACACACGATTTCGTAAGAATAAAATTTCTAATAACAACAACAAATATATGAAATATAAAAAATGCATGTAGGTTTCTTTTAGGCATTCAAATATAATATGAATTAATAACAATTTGTTTGTAACCTACCATTTATCTATAAAACTCTGTTGTCAGGCCGACGGCGACTTTGGCGTCGGCTCGCGCTCCATAAAGACCTACTAAATTGAAGCTAGTTGCTCGTTCCAAAATGGAGGTTTTGGAACGAGCAACTAGCTTCAATTTTCGAACTGACTGACTCCTTGACAATTCAAAAGTGCCTGTAATCGGTCTAATTGAAATAAATGTTTTTAACTTTGACTTTGATGCGGCGGGGGCCCGAGTATCCAGGCCCATCAAGTACGTCGATATGCGCATAATGGGTCTGGACGACTCCGTAACGGAGGCCGACCTGAGGGCCGCCGTCGTCAGGACTGGAGAGTGCGCTGGTGCGTGGGTTACCGGTACACGGACCATGCGCGGGGCAGGATGGTGGAGGACTGGGCTCTGGAGACAGGCTTGGTCATCCTGAACCGGGGTTCTGTCCCCACGTGTGTGCGTATGCGGGGCGAGTCGGTGGTGGTGATTGGCGCGTAGAGGAGGGAGTGGAGACATATTCCGACCACCAGTACATCCGGTTCGACGTCGCCGCCCAGATCCCAGATGCGCCGGTCCGACAGACCCCGAGTGGTCCGCGATGGGCGCTGAAACAGCTAGACCGGGAGCTCTTCCTTGAAGCCTCGATCATGCAGGCCTGGGTGTCATCACCAGACAGGCCTGCCGACGTCAACGACGAGGCGGAGTGGTTCCAGGAGGCCATGTCCGGAATCTGCGACATGGCAATGCCCCGGGCCAGGCGTCAGGTGTACTGGTGGTCGCGCGAGATAACGGCGCTACGCGAGGCGTGCGTTGATGCGCGACGCCTGTACGCCAGGCACCGCCGGTGCCGCATCCGACCTCCGAATGCGACGGCCATTGAGGCGGAGCTGTACGAGAGGTACAGGGCGGCAAAAACCACCCTCCGAGATGGGATGCTGCGGGCTAGAGATCTATCCCGCAGGGAGATGCTGGAGTCTCTGGACAGGGACCCATGGGGGCGCCCATACAAATGGGTGCGGGACAAATTCCGCCCCTGAGCTTCCTGGCTCCGGCCCCAACTCGTGGAGGGCGTTGTGAACGCCCTGTTTCCTTCTCGGGGGGGACATAACCCCCGCCTATAGCTCCGCCGCTGGCGGTGTCAGACGAAGACGCGGACCACAGCGACGGCGGCGACTACAATGCTCCGGAGGTGGCCGAGGTAGATCTGAGAGTGGCGGTACAACGGCTGAAAGCCAAGAATACCGCTCCGGGACCCGACGGCTTACCTGGGAAAGCCTGCGTCCTGGCCTCGGGGGCTCTCGGTCCTCGACTGGGGGGGCTCTTAAGCGCATGCTTGGAGAGGAGCCAGTTCCCGCTTCGTTGGAAGACGGGGAAACTGGTCCTCATTAAGAAGCCGTGGTGCCCTGCGGACTCACCGTCCGCATTCCGGCCCATCGTGTTGCTCGATGAGGTGGGCAAGCTCTTTGAAAGAGTAATTGCAAATCGCCTCGTAAGGCACCTGAGGAGATCAGGGCCGGACCTCGCGGAAAGCCAGTTCGGCTTCCGCAGGGGGCGCTCCACGGTGAACGCCATCATGTGCGTTGGGCAGGGTCGCCTTGGCGGTGTCTCTTGACACCGCCAATGCCTTCAACACCCTGCCCTGGAGTTGCATCAGGGAGGCACTCCGGTAACACCGGATGCCGACTTGCCTCCGTCGTGTGGTCGAGGACTATCTGACGGATAGGAACGTAAAGGGCACCAGAAGGAACAGGGTGGTTTTTTAGTCAGTAAAAGTCTGACAGTCCCTTCCGCCCCAGGGAGGAAGGAGTCATTTGATGATTTTTACCACCTAAAAAAAAAAGGTAAGTAGTATTCAAGTAGGTAGGCTTTAAGGCGATTATCGCATAGCACCGCTCTCGAGTCGATCACCGTATGCATGCGTTTTGACCAATAGGAAGCGAATTTTAGTTGTGTTCGTCGTAATACAATGACGTGTAACGTCATCAGTGTTATACATTCCAGAAAAGTCTACATTTCCGAGATCAGAAATTATGGCGGGATAGTTTAAGCGAGTGACTTTATGGGTTGATTTGTGTGGAGGGTTGTAGTTAGCAATATTCAAAAGAGTATGTTTATGGTCGGTGATATGAGATTCTAGAATGAGATTGGTAGAGGTTAGGTTGGACTTGAGGAGGATGTGGTCTAAGCATCGTTCTAAGCGAGTAGGAAAAAGGTGGGTGGGCAAAAGTCCATGAGAAGCATTTATCATTAAATAATCGACCGTCCGGTCATTACGATTTGCAGGGCTCAAGTCCAAATTCATTTCACCCATAAGTGCAATGTTAGAGTAGTGAGTGATGCTATTGTATATCATGTCCAGACTAGATAGGAAGGAGCCAAATTCGGTCTTGGAGTTAAGTGACGGAGAACGGTATATAGCGACTACCGCCAATTCATAGTTGCCCAACTCACATATCAGGCAATTAGCTCCCTCAAATTCTGGCTCTCGCACTGTATTTTGCAAACCCAATCTGGAGTATACAATAATGCCGTCGTTTTGATTACAATTTGAGGTCGAAGAGTGAGCCTGAAATCCGTCCAGAATCGGTATACGGGTTACCTTACTGAGCCAACATTCGGTGAGAATCACATCATAATTGATTTTTGTTTGGTTAATAAGAAGCTGGATATGGTCAAAGTTTTTGCCGACACTACGAATATTTACATGCAGCAAATTAAAAATTGGTTAGGGTTGTAGGGCTTACATACCGTGGACAGTCCTCGGGTAAGCAGTTGAAGGAGGTACCTTTACACTATGTTATTTATCTATACTAATACTAATATACTAATAATACTAATATACAAATACTAATAATACTAATACTAATATATATATAATATTATAAAGAGGTAAAATTTTAAAAAATTGTTTCACTGATAGAAAGCTACTCACGAATAATGTAGCTTTCTACCAGTGAAACAATTTTTAAAATCGGTCCATTACTTCCGGAGATTACCCCCCTACAAACAAACTTACAAACTTACAAACAAATTTTACCTCTTTATAATATTAATATTACTAGCTGACCCGTGCCCACTTCGTTGGGCGGTAACCATTTTAACTTGTGATGAAATTATGAGTGTGGTTCGGTTAGTACTGAGTGCTATGATTATTTGTATGTTTTTTTTTTCTTGCAACACTGCCCAAGTGACATGTAAAAATTTTGATCCGTGTTTTAAAATTAGTTTTAATTAGTATTTAAGTAAAATTAAGATGTTATTTTATATCTATAAGTAATATAACTGCATAAAAAATCGGGATTATTGTTTTCCTGTGTATAAACATAGTAAAAATCAGTGTTTGGTTATCCACCGTTACCGGTAACCTATTTCGATCAGCTGATGTCAACTTGCGGATTTGAACGGGGAGTATTGTTTACTTTTATTTTATAGTAGCCTTAAATTAGCACACAATTGTTATTCATACTTTGTAACACGCTCGCATTGAGTCCCTGCATAATTTATTTTGATAGATTTGGTACTGCATTGAGTCTTCATCACTTTGTTTTCATACAGAGTACGTAACTTAGTGCGGTCTATTCAAATAGCATTATTTGTTTTAGGATAACTTCATAACCATATTAAAGTGAATTTTCCCTTATTTGTATTGCATTGATGTAATACTTAAATTATTTAGCTTAGCATTGATACCACAACCTACCCACAAAGGAAAAACTAAAATCAAGTCAATTAGAGTTACTGCAATTTTACATTTGAAATAAACACACAAATCGACTTCCAATCGGCAACCTTCCTCATTTAGCACTCATTTTTCTTAAAGAAACACTTACTTTCTCATTTTCCCTTTAAGTTAACACTCTTTCCCTACTTTTGTCTATTTACCTTGTTCTCACCGTTTCTTCAATTCTCATTCCAGTCACTATCCCTGGAACCAGGTCTATGATGACCCGTAAGGCAACTGCTCAGGTTATGGAAGTGAAATTGAGAACGGCCCTCGAAGAACTTAAGGCTACTAACACCCAATGCCAACAACTACTACAAGAGAGGGACGAAAGTGAAGAAGAAGTAAAGTCCATAATTGCTAAAAATACAAGCCTGAAGCGGGAGCTAGTGGACCTTCATCAACAATTCCTAGATGTTGTCGATGAACGGGACAAACTGCGGGTAGTCACCAACGGCTTCAACAACTGTAGTGATTTGTATGAGGAGGCTTTGTGTAAGGTTAGGGACTTAGAAGAGGAATTGATTCATGCGAATGTGCGAATTACCAGGTTGCAGAAAGAAAACGAATGTTAAGGAAACTGATCATTTATATAATGAATTCATTAATAGTAATTGCAATCCAAATTCCCTAATTACAATAGACCTCACTGAAGATTCATTAGTTAAATATAATAATAGTAATTACACAGTGAGTCATAACAAGATAAAAAAATATGCAAAGTTTAATAAAATTATAAAAAAATGCAATAAATTTAGAAAACAACGAAATCACTTTTCCAACAATATTAAATTAAGGAAAGAACGTGTTTTTCTAATTAAAAAACTGAATAATTTCCAAATTAAATTAGAAGATAGTATAAACATTTATGAGGTAGACACTCAACAATTACAATCTCAAATTGAGATGCTTGAAATGTCGCTACACTTTCTTTCAATAAAATATGAGACATCTCAAAAACAAATAAAAGAACATATCCTTGCCACAAATGAATTAGTGGATATCGCACGCTGAGAACGAAAGTGACTCAACTCAAAATTGCTAATTTTTGGGAAAGAGCGAAAATGTGTCCGTCGTATTAAGCATTTTCTGTTCATTTTACAATAACACTAAAACATGGTAACAAAAGTTATGAATTTCTGTTGAAATTTATTGTTTCACTAAATAGCTTTAGAAACATTATATAGTTTTTGCAAAAAAATATGATTTTCTCGTATAAAATAAAGTTTAAAAAAAAATCGAAAAAATAGGTCACTTTAGTATTAGAAGTTTTTTTATTTCTACTGACCTTTTTAGGTAAAGGTCTGTTCATTTCTAACTTTGTTTTACAAAAATATGTTTTTTCTAAAAATAAGTCAGTTTCATTCTTAAGATTTTGTTTATTTTTTCAAAAAAGCTAAATAAAACAGTGAAGTCTGTGTAAGTGTCATTTAATAAATCACTCCTTAGACTTAATAGAGATCAGTAATAATAATCACACTAAAAAAATTGTATCAAAATCGTGTCATAAAGTAGGAAACCAAACATTTACGTAAGTAATTCTTAAATATTATAACGAAAAATAATCAATATCACTCTTCTATAACACTAATAAAATATTTATCCAAATCAACAATATTCCTATATTAGCACTAACTTTTCAGTCTAACATAGTAGTACTAGTACAGTCTTGTACATAGTTATAGTTCGGTTGTATTACCTAATCAAATTTTAATTACACTATGCTTAACTCAGACAATCCAAATAATGAGACCTTCTGTTTTCACTGGTTTAAATAACGAATTCTTAATTTTAACGAAACATAACCAAAATAAAAATAGTTATTTAAAGTATTTGAATCACATCAAAATCAGTATTAATAGCATAACTTATCTATCAGTTTACCACAGTAACAGTATTCTGGTTATAATTCAGTTGTACTTAATCAACTATTAAACTCTGCCTATTGCACTAATTCAGACTTAGCTTTTTGGTACAACATACTTCTTTAAAGTTTGTTATTTTAATATCTCATAATAGGTAATTGTCGTATGTGTCCATGTTCTATTGAACGTGAACACATACGACAATTACCTATTATGAGATTATTTGAATTAAAGTTTCTTACAAAGTGTTGTAAAAACTAGCGTAAATACTAGGTATTAAATTTTTTCTGACTAAATCTTTGAGATCCCTTTTTTTATTTTCTTTTAACTCAAGTGCATGCTCATACAGCTGTTTAATTACAATTTCATTGAACCCCATCATTTTTTTACGTTTATTGCGCATGTCGATTTGAGAAAACATCTCATCGGAGTATGATGTTTTATAATAAAAGTGGAACATCTCCGCTTTGTCAAATTTCAGTACTTTAAGATCATTCCACAGTATTGTTTCTTTATGGATGTTTTCGTTGAAGTTGTATCCCCACTGCTCTTGAAGTAGTTTGAGATTTAAGAAGAATTCATAATTAACTTCTTTGACTATGAAAGGTGGTCCAGATTTCCGAGCGCTTTTGATCAAGGTAGCAAATTGAACAGGTATGTATATAGGCCCTGCTTTTTCGTTCTTTTTAATTTCCTTTTCAATTAAGCTGTGCACATTATCCGCTTCATTTTGGGTGTGCCCTTTTATAAGATACTTATGGGTTATACTTTCGATGTTATCAAAATAAGCGACAGCATATGAATATAGGCTAGCAATAACTTTATTTTTGTTCTGCCCAGTGCAATTGTCAGAGTAAAATGTTACATGTAACTTTTTATCTGCGTTTTTTGCGCTTAGGGTTCGTAAGTAATCGAAAATACATGAACCTATTTCATTGGCTCCCCTTTGCCCCTGAGTCTCGTCCCAAAAATAACAGTAAACGTTTCCGTAAGACTTTTTATCATCCTCTCCATTTTTTAATTCTGTAATTGTGAAATCAAGGCAGTTTATTTTTGAAGAATAGTAAAAATAACTTGGACTGGGACATAACATGACGGACTGTAAATCATAAATAGCACAAATGTGGGTCTCGTCAATGTTTCGACGGTCCGTCCGTTTTTCTTGGCGACACAGTTCTTTTTCTTTGAGGTGTTTATCATAGTTCGATTTGAGCAGTGTTTTAGTACTATCAGGAGCAAGTTCATACGCAACACACGTTTCACAACTGTCTTTTTTCGGCTGAAAAAAACTTATATTGAATTCTTTATTAAAAGTATTCAAGTATAACCAATAGTCGCACTGTGGCAAACTTTTTTCTTTTTGATCATTGTTAAAATCAGTCCAGAGGTCCCTTATAGTTTTACTGTCGGAAATGTACTCTCTACTTGTAGTCGCTCTTAAATAATGGGGTTCTACCCTCGGTATCAACTCTATGTGGTTCCTGATGCTTTGGAGCAGTTCAGGGTCTACCCTTTTTTTGTTGTCATGTTTTCCTCTAAGCTCAGGCTCTACGATACCATGGCTGTTGGTTTTACTTTTAACAGTTCTTAGCTGTCTGTCCGTTATGTCCAAAGTGTTTATGAAAAATAATTTACAAACACGTATCTTTTTGCCATCTATTGTGAAATAAAAGGAGTTGTTTGGAAGGCGAGGGTTTCGGGCATTTGAGTACCTGTACCTAGGTTGCACTTCCATCATGCAAGATCTAATAAAAGCACGCTGCAGTTCCAAATTTGATAATCCCCAATAGGCTTTGAACAGATTATACCTCTCATCCTCTTTTATATTGTCAAAACATTTAAGTCTACACTTGCTCGTACATGTTTCTTTCACATGCCTAGCTGGAATGTATTTTTTTGATACGGACATAGACCTGTAACTTTTACCGGAGTTTCGTAACATTTTTGCTTGATTTTGTTTCCAGTTACTAGGGTTCCTTTTACGCTTCCTACTTTTTGAAGGTTCCGGTTGACCTGAAGAATCAGAAGAAGAAGAGCTAGTGCTGGAAACATGTCTACTTCTTTGATTGAAATTTACAGCATGGTATGTTGGATCTGAGTCACTAAGATCCACATCACTTTCATTCGGATGTATTGGTGATTGAACGTATGAACGTTGGTTACCTGTTCGAGATTTTAAATTGCTTGTACTAGGGCCCGGAGTGGCTGTATTTTGACATTCATTTGTAACAGATGTACTTGAAGATGATGAAGTACTGCTACCACTTGAGGATGAAGATGAACTGCTCGTACTGGAACTTCTTGAACGTGGTCGGACAGCAGATGTACTTTCTGAGGTTTTTTCAGTAATTTTTGATTCCGTATTTATTTCTTGACAAGCCTTTTCAGGGTCCTGAAACATGAATAATTTAACTTTTCATAACAAGATAAAACTTACATTAAAATGACTACCCATGACTTAAATAAAAATTAATAACTTACATTTAAAGGTTTTGTTTTTCGGCTTGGGATTTGAACATTGTTATATTCCTGGTCCAGACGTGGAGGTGTATTTTCGATAATTGATGGGCTAGATGGCATGTTTTCTTTGTCGATATCCCAAGCCTCGTCAGGGCTCTGCAAACAAGTACAATAGAGAAAATGGAAAACAAATACAAACATTTTTACAAATAATTATAGTCCCTAGGTACTAATGAAAAACGAATAATAAACGAACAGTTTTCGTAATAACCTTATTCTGCTGTCTCTCTTCCACTAATTGAAGAATTAAAGCACTTCTTTTCATTTTAGTTTTGGGATTGCCGACTCAGTTGGGAATATTAAACACTGAAAAAAGTAATAAATTGCACTATTAATCAATAAGTCAATTGAAAACCAAACTAAAAAATGTTAAACAGACTTTCTTCTAAATAGTACAAAATACAGATGAGTACATTTAAAATTATACAGACCTGATTCAAAATTGGCCCATTATTTAGACTCAGTTGTTAATAAATAAGTGACCGAATTTGTTATGTGTCACCTAATACGCTAATACTTATAATGTAAAAGGAACCTAAATCTGAATCGGTCAGTTTATGACTATAAATTGTGACTAAACTTACCTCCGAAATTGACAAACAAACAGACACAAAGCGTAATCGGTCACTACGTTGCTAAACTTGTCACGTCTTGTCACGACAACTCACGGTGCAACACTGATTTCGTCACTTTCATTCGGGCGCGGGGGGAGGGAACGGTTGAGTGACAAAGAGACCGAAATATACCTCTATCCTTTTCTTACCTTTATTGGCCAGTTTTCTAATATAATTATGATAGAATATATTCCTTTTTTAAGTCATTCTGTATACTTAACTCATTTCACCAAAATTTTGAAATCGGTCACTTTCGTTCTCAGCGTGCGATATGTGTAACTTGAATACAGACAGAGTGGACCCGCTGCCTCTCGGCTCCATTCACTGTACCTTGCAGACAGAATCTCATCTTCTGGCTGACCAGCCTGAGGTAACTGAAGACCTGTCACAGTCTGAAAGTGTCATGGAGTACCTCCCCAATGAAAAAATTACACCACATTACAATTACATAGTACGTCTATTGTTTTGCAGAAAGTAAGCAGTTCCATCCCATGTAATGAAGTTTGTAACTGTCCCATCATGTTCTCAGATAGTTTAGGGAGAGGGCTAGGAAAGTTACTAAATAACAACCTGAGACATTCTTCTCTAAATTATTGTATGCCTGGTACTTCCTACAATGAAATAATGTCTACAGTAATAAGAAAGAAACATGATCCAAATTTAATTATTACTATATTAGTGGGAAATAGCATGAATGTTACAACAGAAGATATAACTGACAAGATTACTGAAATTTTGAAAATTAATTGTCACAAAATAATACTGTGTGCTTTTCCTTACTTTGAGAACCTCTCAAAAAGGAAAAATAATTATATATATAAATTAAATAATCATCTTAATTTTCTAGTTAGTCACTATAGTGACAAGCTTCTATTTTTTGACACCAACAGTTTTTTTGAAAAATTAAGATCGACTAGGGATACAGCGTTCTCTGTCCCTCGTAATCTGCCCATTAGTTTTAGACGTCAGATAGCTTGGCTATTAGCTTTTAATATTAACTCAGACATAATTAGTATGTCGAATTCATCATGAAGGAGCACCTCATTATTTAGTAATATTACTAATGTCAAGGTGGTAAACACAAATAATAATTTAAACTAGCAAGTAAGACAACAGAAGGTACCAGTAATAATTTAGTTAAACTTATCAACAACAAGGTATCTTCTAGCAATCAATTATTAAATTGTAAAAAGGGGGTTAAGCATCATTCCTTAAAATTGTTTCATCAGAATGTTCAAGGTTTTTCTTCCAAACAATTAGAAATTGAACTTTTTTTAGAAAAAATCAATGTTCGACATTATTTCTTTTACTGAACATTGGTTAAAAGATTATGAAATGTTAATTAACTTTGAGAACTATAGTGTGGGCAGTTGTTTTAACCGGAAATCCATGCTGCGTGGTGGTTCACTAATCTTAATTAAAAATAATGAAAAATGTAAGCCCCGTAAAGACATAGTTGACTTATCAATAGAGCATATTATTGAATTGTCCAGTGTTGAGCTAGATAAGCATGTTATAGTGTGCGTTTACAGAACTAATGGGTACACCTCTGCCTAACCCTTCGGGGATTACAGGCGTGATGTTATGTTATGTTATGTTATGTTTATAATGGAAGATGTTTTGACTAAACTTGCAACTGGTAATAAATCAGTAATAATCTGTGGTGATTTTAATGTTAATATTTTAGAAAATAACTCAAATAGCAGTAGATTTATTAGTCTCTTTAAATCATTCAATTTTTCAAATGTGTTTCTAGAACCTACACGAATAACTTCGACTACTGCTACATGTATTGATAATGTTTTTTGTTGCTGCGACTACTTAGATAAAGGCATAGTAAATTATCTTCCTTCGGATCACAGCGGACTAACCGTCACTTTCGAATGCAACACACCATTACAAAAAGTGCAGATACAATCGAGACCAATAACATCTGGTAATTTAAAGAAATTTAATAACATTTTAATTAGTAAATTATGTGTCCAGGGTTTTGATATGAATAATGGTAATATTTTAACCTATGGCGTCCCTCAGGGAAGCATACTTGGACCTACACTCTTCCAAATTTATGTAAACGACCTGTGCAGGATGTGCTTTCCCAACTGTAAAATCTATGCGTATGCTGATGATACTGCGATACTTGTTTACGGACCTACATGGGATGCAGTAAAGGCTACAGCAGAAGAAGCCTTATCCAAAGTAATGCAATGGCTTAATGTAAACCTTCTTACTCTAAACTTAAGCAAAACAACATACGTTCCTTTCGCGATCCGTCGTAACAGTGCACCACCACATTTCACGATAATTGCTCACTCATGCTCCAAATTAACCGGACCCTGTGTCTGTTCAGCACTCACTAGAGCTGAAAGTGCAAAGTACCTCGGAATAGATAGATAGTGGCCTAAGATGGGACAAGCAGATTGAAGCAGTTGCTGCAAGAACACTGCGCCTAATCTACATATTTAAGTCCCTTAGAGAATCAGCCAATCTTGACACGCTAAAGATGGTCTATTATGCACTGTGTCAGTCAGTTCTTGGTTACTGCATAACTGCGTGGGGCGGTGCCATAAAAACCGGTTTTTTGAGAGTGGAAAGAGCACAAAGAGCCATACTTAAAGTCATGACCAAAAAACCTTACAGATATCCGACTTCGGAATTGTATTCAGACTGTAAAGTTCTGACAGTACGGCAACTCTATGTGCTCCGATCACTTCTTAGAAAACATGTCGGTCTGCCTCCGCCAAACCCAAATAAGCGAGTGTATCTTCCTCCAAGAACCCAACACAAAACCACCTTCGCAACACATCAATTCTACACACTAAGTACACACATATACCAACAAATTAATTCACAATTAAATATTAAAAACTTAAACATACACAAACTGAAACCCTTACTAACAGAGTGGCTACTACAAAAAGACTACGCCTACACAGAATCCTTACTCACATTCAGCGCCTATTAACGCATACACTGGATGTCCATCTCACATTTACATTAAAAGACACACACATTTATACCCCTCAATCATAGACTTGTAATTACACTGCAATCCATCCAACACAGACACACAAACACACACTCTCACACACACTCACACAAACACACACCCTCACGCACGCTCAAAAACTCACCCTCACAATTACACAGGCAAGCTTCACCCTACAAATAAAAAAAAATAATAAAAATAATAAAAAAGACCATATCTTGTAATATTAACTCCTTTTACTTTGTATTTAAACGTACTAAGGGAATAGCTCGGCTGAACACTGTCTCTCAAAATACAGGTAATCCTAGTTTGAGAGGCAGGGTTACATAATTTTATTGTACAAATTCTGCAACATTAGTAATGTAGTGTTTAGTTATAATCTGTAACTTTTATTGGTCAATAAACAAAATTATTATTATTATTATTATTTTCTACGAAGAATTCTGTTCAGTAGTGCATACAGAGTTTAATAATATTTTTAAGAAAAAATCCAAAACTATTTGCCCTAAGTTTGTATTTAGCGACTGGGCGACTAAAGGTATTAGGAAAAGCAGGGATAGACTTTTGAGCTGTATGGCCTTAAGCCTTACATAAATACTGAAACTTTTATTAAGCATTAGGATGGGTCGAAAATATTTTTTTCCGAATTTCGATTTGTAATAGTGCGGAAAACATGACCTGGGTAGAGACTTAAAAACGTATATATTTATTTTTTATTAATATTAACATTAATTACCCGCGCATGACGTTTGAAAATTCGGAAAAAATAATAAAATTGGATTTCTTTTATCAGAGTTTATTGTATAAACTACATGGCGTAAAATGATATTACATTCTTATATTCAGAGATACACGCAATACAAATAATAATCAAACCAAAATATTAGAATAATCGTGCCTATTGTGCGGGGGAAGGTGTGAGGAAAGAGGGCGTAAATTGTCGATCACGCGTCATTGTCTCAGTGCGCCCATTTAGTTCCGGGTGAAATAATTTATCAAATTTTTTCGCTATTTTAAGTCGTTTTTGTTAGTTTTGTGACGTTGCGTATCATGGAGATTTCAAATAATACCCGAAAATCCACAAGTTGTCCCATTTTTGGTGCTCCGGAAGAAATTAACGAATATCAACCACCCACTTACAAACAAGTTATGAAATATTACAATTTAGTAAGACATCAGCTTAAACATGAGAACAATTCAAAAAAAGAGCCATCCAATAATGATATCTGAAAGAGATATATGAAATAGTTTCATCTAAAGTTGAATATTTGTGGAGAAAAGCGTCTATTCCTACTGAGTCTCATAATCGTGTGATGCAATTGATTAAAAATTACCACGCGAAGTGTAAAACTTTATTAAAATCTTTGAAGCGTTTACCAGAAGAAAAGATTCAAGATTTTCATAGAAATTCGGAAAGACTGTTTGATTTGATTTGATTCATGTAAGTGTAAAGATTTTGAGTTATGCAAATGTTCCAAAGACCAAAAGATTCCTAAGGAAGAACGAGCTTTGAAAAGTCTTTGAAGTGCCTAAGATAAATTTAAACGCTTCATCTTACATCGATTTGTTAGACTGGCAGCAATCTTACTCGCAACCACCTATATTGACCAATGTTTCGGATGAGACTCTTCATTCCCTAGTTGAGTCAGGTGAAGATAATCAAGTCCTTTTTCTGCAACTACCATGTCATACCCAAGCTGTGGAGCGGGCTGTAAAAACAGTAACAGAGGCATCTATGCAGCTTTGCCACAAAACAGCCAGAGAAGCTTTAATTAAGAATAAAATTATTTCACGGAAACTTATGCCTAAGTTCGAAAGAAAGAAAGATTTTTAACGTGATTTGAAGATGTTTTATTTTTATTTTGTCTTATTATTTGTTTATTTTTCTTTCTTAATAATAAAATTTAGTCCAAAAGCACTTTATTTTATTAGTTTACGTAGTTGTTTTTCCTATGACTCACGAGAAATAGATTTTCAAATAATTCACAAATAAATCAAAAATTTCAGTTTTTCAAACTCAATGCGCGGGTAGAAGGGGTTAAACTAGAAAATTTTTTTTTCGTTATTTTATCATGAATGGATGTGGGTCACGTTTTTTTTGCTATTACAAAACGCATTGGACAAATTTATTTTTTTCCATACAAAAACGACCCACCCTATTAAGCATGTTGCTACCTATTCAAACATTTTTAAAAATGCGTGTAAAGCAGCTAAATCCTTGTGCATTAGCAACAAAGTTAAATCGGCAGAAAATAAAGTAAAAACTGTTTGAAAAATCATCAATAACGAAACAAATAGGAACAAAAGACATAATACTGATTACACTCTTGAGACTGCTGGAGAGGAGCTCGTGGCTAAGTAATAACAGCCGCACAGTTCGATCCGTCAGGTTAAGCTACGCTTGCCGGGGTTGGTCCGTGGATGGGTGACCATCTTTACACACTGAGACTCCTCCGTGCCTCGGAAAGCACGTTAAGCCGTTGGTCCCGGCTGTCATACGTGGATCTTTGACAGTCGTTACGGGTCGTCAGAAGCCCGAAAGTCTGACAACCAGTCTTACCTAGGGGTATCATATTACCCAGTTACTGGGTTGTGGAGGTCAGATAGGCAGTCGCTCCATGTAAAATACTGGTATTCAGCTACATCCGGTTAGACTGGAGGCCGACCCCAACATAGTTGGGAAAAGGCTAGGCAGATGATGACTCTTGAGACTGCCCAAGGTGTCATAAGCAGTAATATCGATGTTGCTCAGGAATTTGCAGAATTCTTTACTAGTATTCCAATTAAAACTACTGAAATCTTAGATTCCTCACCCTCACTTGCTATTGACTTACTAAGAGTGAGTGTTACAGCCTGTCCTAATGAATTTAAATTTAAACACATTAACCCTGTGGTCGTTTTAAAGGCTTTTAAACAGCTTAAGATCAAGGCTACCGAAGATCTGTGGGGCATGTCTACTAATGTCTGTAAATCTATTATTGAGACAATAGCACCCTATTTAGCTTTAATATTTAATCTGTGCGTAGACCAAGGGATATTCCCGGATTTAATGAAGTACAGCAAAGTTATACCGCTCTTCAAATCCGGAGATAGCAAGGACACCAATAATTACAGACCTGTTTCGGTTTTGCCGGTTTTCAGCAAGGTGTTTGAAAAAGTGATGCTCAATCAAATGCTCAATCATTTTAACTGTAACATCCTACACGATCAACAATATGGTTTCACCAGAGGACGTTGTACTACTGACGCCGGTGTTACTTTAATTAAGCACTAAAGATGTGCTTAATTAAAGTATGCATGGGAGGACTTGCAGGATGCTGTTGGCATTTTTTGCGACCTCTCTAAAGCGTTCGATTGCGTGAATCACGAAACACTGCTCCTAAAGCTTGAGCATTACGGTCTCGGTGATCTAGCACTTAACTTAGTAAAATCATATTTGAATGATAGACTACAGCAAGTTCAAATAAACGGTGTAAATTCATCAAGCTTAAAAGTAAAGATGGGCGTTCCGCAGGGGTCAATATTGGGTCCGTTCCTCTTTTTAGTATATATAAACGATTTACCTCATTTACTAGAAAACCAACCACAAATGGTGTTATTTGCTGATGATACTTCACTCATTTTTAGAGTAAATAGACAAGCACAGCACCTAGACGACGTAAATAACGCTATGCTTAAGGTTCACAATTGGTTTACTGTTAATAATTTAGTGTTAAATTGGAAAAAAACGAAATGTATAAGATTCGCTTTACCTAATGTTAGAAGAAGTAAATGTAACGTCATATTGAACAAGGACATGCTAGAATTCGTTGAGAAGACAGTTTTTCTAGGGATTACGCTCGATTCAAAGCTGCAGTGGAGTCCCCACTTAACATCTCTTGCAGAGCGGTTAAGTTCAGCCGCTTACGCTGTCAGAAAAATTTGACAATTAACAGACGTTGATACTGCGAGACTAGTCTATTTTATTTATTTTCATAGCACCATGTCTTACGGTATTTTGCTTTGGGGACGAGCTGCAGATATAAATTCTATCTTTGTTCTGCAAAAGAGGCTGTCAGAGCCATCTATAATCTTGGCAGACGCGAGTCTCTAAGGGAATTGTTTAAAAAAATTAACATCATGACGGTACCTTGTCAATATATACATGATAACATTATGCATGTTCGGAAAAATCTTCATCTTTTTAAGAAAATTAGTGATAGACATGATTTTAATACTAGAAATAGGAACAAATTAGATCAACCAAGTTTCAGATTGTCGAAAGTAAGCACTTCTTTTATGGGGTACTGTGTAAAATGCTATAATAAAATACCAGTCGATATTCTCCAACTAAATGAGAGAAAATTTAAGACATGCATAAAACGCACACTATGTAGTCAAGCATATTATAAGTTAGATGATTATATCACGGACAAAAATGCTTGGCTAAATGCTAGTCCTGCTCCACAGCCACTCGGGCTCACTAAATAGGATTGTTTTTTAAGAGAATGATGTTTCTTACCCTTTTTTTATGTCGACCTGAATAACTTTTACTGTTATCAATACGATTACTTTTTATTTTATTTTTTTACATATCACAGTCATCCAACGAATAAGTACACTGAAAGTGTTAGTATTGTATAATTTAATATTATTTATTTCAATTTTGTAAATGTGAGTACCATGGAGCATTTTTTATTTATTAAGTTACTATGTGTTTTGACTTAATAAGCATGGCAGTTGAGAGCTTGTCATGCTCACTCAAATGTCTCGCTGATGGTGGCGCGTGTGTTGGATAATTTGGCTCCCTCCATAATGGTTGAGCTAGGTGGTGCTGATCCATGCGTCATGCTCGTGAACGAGTGCTGTCAGTTGGGATTGGTCATCTCTTAACTGCTATGGCTTTAATTTCTTTATATTTTTTTTTACTACTATTTTATATTCATCTTCATTGTGATCACATATAGAATCGACATGAATAATGTAACCAGGATTTTGTAATACCCTAATTTAAAAGAGTGCCGTGGAGTTTCTTGCTCGTTCTTCTCCATAGAGGCCTACCTCCGTTTTGGAACGAGCAACTAGCTTCAACTTTCGGACTAACTGACCGACTCTTTGACAATTCAAAAGTGCCTGTAAATGGTCTAATTGAAATTAATGTTTTGACTTTGACTTTGATTTATTTCCTGCCTAAAGACGCTGCACACGTTCAGCGCTAGACTCCAGAGCACGGGCCTGCGATGTTCTCGCGCTCTAGCTAGCGAGCCTCTGCGAGCGCTCAGCGCTAGACTCCCTATCCCTTGTTGCAGAGACATGCTGCCTTAAATCACTGAGACGCTGCGCACGTTCAGCGCTAAATTCCCGAGCACGGGCCTGCGATGTTCTCCAGCTTTGGTTAGCAAGCCGCTGTGAACGCTCGGAGCTAGATTCCCTAGCGCGTGCTTGAGAAATATTTTCTCTATTCCTCGAGAGGCGCTGATGATTTTCAAGAGCAGACTCTTCCGTACGGCGTACTCGAGCTGCTCTGGGATGTCTGACGGAAAAGTTGTGATTTCCTTTTAGGCATGATAAACAATCGCTGAAACTGTCCAATATCCCAAAAAACAGAAATATGGGTAAATGGATAAAACGTCCGTACAAAGCATGTTCTTATGTGGTTCGTGAATGGACGGCGGCATTTTGCGATATAGTAATTTTATATTATCTTCGAAACGATTTAACCCATTGACATACTGTTTTGGGCAAATCGTATCTCTATGATGTTCTTGTGATGATAATAATATTTTTTTCGATATGGTTTAATATTTTGTTGTTTAAAAAATCGTCCAAAAGTAAGTACGTCGAAAAATGCTTTTTTTAACACATAAAAGCTAATATATCTGCTAAAATATAAAAGATAGATACATGGTGTCGTAGACTTTTTGGTAGAACTATTAAAGGCGGACCAGGCTGCCATACATTGTTTTCAATTATATACAACTGTTAAGGCAGCGCATGCAAATAACTTTGTTGTAAGAGCATTTTTTTTCCGCCTGGCTATACAAAAATTGAGATAGTTCGGCTATTATGCATGATATCTTTATAATTTATAGCCTTTAGCTTTCACGAATACTGTAGCTTTCTATCAGTAAAACAATTTTTAAAATCGGTTAATTACTTCCGGAGATTACCCCCTACAAAGATAATTGAAAACAATGTATGGCAACCTGGTCCGCCTATAATAGTTCTACAAAAAAGTCCGCGACACCATATTTCTATCTTTTATATTTTAGCATATACTTATTACTTATGTAATAATAATAATAATAATTACATAAACATAACATCACGCCTTTAATCCCCGAAGGGTTAGGCAGAGGTGACCCATTAAGTAGGTAATGCACCCACATTTCGCCAGTTATGTTTTAAGTCCCATGTAATAGGGGGCGAGCCTCTTGCCATCGACCGGGCACAAATCCAGACTCCGAGGCTGCTACTGAGAAATTCCTGATAGAAAAACCCAATAACACTTTGCCCGACCTGGGAATCGAACCCAAGACCTCATGCACAGCAGTCGCGCTTGCGACCACTAGACCAACGAGGCAGTCAATTATTATTATTATATATCAATTATTATTATATATTAGAGGCAAGATTAAACCGGGCGACTATGCAATCAATAATATTGATACAATTATAGCTATGGAACCAACAGATTTATATAAATACTTAGGATATAGGCAACTCAAAGGATTAGATCACACAGCCATCAAACACACATTAAACACTGAATACAAGAGAAGGGTGGTCGCAGTATGTAAAACTCAACTTTCAGGGAAGCATCTTATAAAAGCCATCAACACCTACGCGATCCCAATATTAACTTACTCGTTTGGAGTTATAAAATGGTCAAAGACCGATATTCAACAAATAGAAAGAACAACACGCACTACACTCACTAAACACAATAACCTACACCCTAAATCTGCAATAAAAAGACTGACCATTAAAAGACAATACGGAGGGAGAGGCCTAATACACATTTATCACCTTTGGCAAAAACAAATAACTAGACTAAGGGCATTCTTTCACACTAAATCCCATTCAAGTAACATACATAAAGCTATAACCACACACGATAATAACTACTCCCCCCTTAACCTCAACGAACAGAACACAACACACGACACACAACACACTAACAATGACATACAGAAACAAAAAGTAGAAAATTGGAAAAAGAAAGTGCTGCATGGTCGACATCCCCATGACTTGGAACAATCCCATATAGATACAATAGCTTCAAATAAATGGCTTAAGATAGGAAATTTGTTCCCAGAAACCGAAGGATTTATTATTGCAAAACAAGATCAAATTATTATGACTAAAAACTACAGGAAATTCATTATCAAAGACCCCTCAATAACCAATGATAAATGCCGCAAGTGTCACACCCAACCAGAGACCATACAACATATAACAGGAGCATGTACAACTCTAACACAAACAGACTACACTCACAGACACAATCAGGTAGCAAACATCATTCACCAAAAAGTAGCACTCAAACACAAACTCATTCAAGACACAAACATCCCTTTCTACAAATACGCACCACAAACTGTTTTAGAAAACACCACACACAAACTATACTACGACCGCGCCATACTAACCGACAGGACCATACACTACAACAGACCAGATATTACTCTGCAAGATAAAGCTAATAAAGTCACTTACTTGATAGATATTGCTGTTCCTAACACTTACAATTTACAAAAGACTATAGGAGAGAAAATAAGTAAATATGCAGAGCTTAAAGAAGAAGTGACTAGAATTTGGAGGCAAGAAAACGTGTACGTAGTACCCATAGTTGTCTCCACTATGGGAGTTGTACCCAACCATCTCCACCATAGCCTCAAATTAATAGACCTGCACGACTCAAGTTACATTACACTACAAAAAGCCGCAATTTTAAATACCTGTACAATCGTAAGAAAGTTCATGCAAATCGACGAAAACACGCTACATTGACTTGGATTGAACCCGTTGATGTAGCTTAAAACTAGCTAAAAGCTAAGAAACAGATATGTTTTCCCAAAATAATAATAATAATAATAATATTAAGCCCCCTAAACAACCACACGTCCGGATTGACCATCTAATCACGTGGGGGGCGGACACACGAATCTGAAATTACTGGCGTGGCTAACGTGGCTCTGGAAACCCATTAAATATGGAGACACGATCAAAAAGGAAACGTATAGGACCGCTGCCCGGGGGCGATCGCCGGGGCGCACCTGGAGCTGACGCTGGGTGTCTCAGCATGCGAACCGTCAGCGGTGAGGAGTTGAACAGGCGGGCTCCCGCCGACAAAGATGTTACAGCCGAAATCACTAACGATGGTGACAGACTAACTAATAGGACAGACACCCCTATAGAGCCATACAGCCCAAGCACTGCATCATACATACCATCCAGACCATCATCACCATCGTTACCATCATCACCCTCTATACCATCGTCACCTCCCATCATTAGCTTAAATACAGTCACACCCAACCCGACCTTGAGTGTTGCGCGGGGGGTAAATACCTTCCTACCCGCGTCCACCAAGGCTGAAAAAGCAAGAGTTCGTATGAGATGGAGCAAGGATGTTAACATATTTATCATACGAACTTACTTTTACATCACTAAATTAGAGACCGACATGACCACCTACAGACAACAATTGCATGAACTTTTTACTCGTCAATACCCTGAGATAACCGTTTCTGAACAAAGAATTTCAGATCAGAGAAGAGCAATAATTAGGAATAAACTTTTGACTCAAGAAACAATAGAGCAATTAAAAGAAGAAGCACGAATTCAAATACAGGATGAAAATAACATTGGTTCAACCGCTTCACCACTATTACAAAACATAGTAGAGGTTGCTCAACAACCACTGCTCAACAACCAACAAACACAGTCCCACATACCCTTACAACCTAACACACTATCTCAAACAAATAATTACACTTTAGTATGCACACAAACATCTCACACATCTACACAAACCGAATCTATCACTTTAACTTTAGAAAATGATATAGAGACCATAGCTGCAGCAGATCAAAACCTAACAATTGATACCCAAAAAATACGAGACAAATTTAGAACAACACTAGCACAATACTCTGGAATGGATCCAGCAGTTCGACCAAAACTACCTAAACTTCGGTATAGCCCTAATCTTTTTCGTCTAGTTAACTTATTTAACGAAAACATACTTAATCAATTTACTTCTGATGACACACGTCTTATAGACTTACATACACTTATATATTGCGCAGCGTTAGTCATATCTGAAGAACTTAACTTTAAAATCACGGAACACAGAAACACAAGACCGAAACAGAACATTAAACCACCATGGCAGCTTAGGTTAGAAAAAAGCATAGAAAAATTGAGAGCCGATTGCGGTAGACTTACACAATACATTAACAACGTTAGGACAAACAAAGTAGTAAGGAGAGTTGAGGCTATATTTCAGAGTAATCTCACGCACACTTGACACGAAAACAGCAACAGACAACCTGAAGAATTTTTAGACACTTTAAAACAAAAATTAGCCCTTAAAGTTCATAGGCTCAGAAGATATAAAAAAGCTCAACAACGCAAAAACGATAACGCTATATTTGCTACAAATGAAAAAATATTTTATAGGAACCTACACAAATTACAAACTGACACAAATGACGAGAGCAACACAAGTACACCTGACACATCTAACACACCTACAAAAGAACAACTTGAAACATTTTGGTCTAGCATTTGGGAAGAACAAGTACGACACAACGACGAAGCACCGTGGATAGCAGAAGAAATAACAAAATGGGGAGCAATAGATGAAATGGAATTCGAAGCGATTACAGAGACTGACATTATACACATAACATGCAGATTACATAATTGGAAATCTCCTGGTATAGATAAAATACACAATTTTTGGTACAAAAAGCTAACTTCATTATACGAACCGATAGCGAAAAATTTAACAGAAATAATACTAGGACAACAAAATATACCCGAATTTATTGCAACAGGCATAACTTACATGCTACCTAAAACTAAAAACTCACCACAACCTTCCGAATATAGACCAATCACATGCTTACCCACGATATATAAAATACTAACATCAGCAATCACAACTAAAATCAACTCACACATTGAACGCCACAATATAATGGCACAGGAGCAAAAAGGATGTAGGCGGGGCCACATGGGATGCAAAGAACAGCTAATAATTGATTCCACTATACATAAACATGCCACCACAAAGAATAGAAATTTACATTGCACCTATATCGATTATAAAAAAGCTTTTGACAGTGTGCCACATTCCTGGTTAATACAAATCTTAGAAATTTACAGAATAAACCCAAAAATAATAGACTTTCTACGCAACATAATGCCACAGTGGAAAACCACACTTCAGATTAATTGCAATCAGTATAATGTTACAACTAGACAAATATTTATCAGAAAGGGTATATACCAAGGTGACTCACTGAGTCCCTTGTGGTTCTGTCTCGCCCTAAATCCTCTGTCTCATCAGCTGCAGCGATGTCGGGCCGGATATTTTTTCAAACATACCACAGATCAAACAACTATCTCTCATCTTATATATATGGACGATATCAAACTATATGCACAAACCGAAAAAGACATGAAGAAACTAGTAGAAGCTACAGCAGAATTCAGCCAAGATATAAACATGCAGTTCGGATTAGATAAATGTAAAACACTTCACATCATACGAGGCAAAGTACGACCCGGCAACTATGTGTTAAATAACACTGACACTATTACAGCAATGGAGCCGGCCGACTTATACAAATATTTAGGGTACACACAACTAAAGGGACTAGATCACGTTAGAATTAAAAACACACTTACTACAGAATATAAGAGAAGACTTAACGCTATTTGTAAAACACAATTATCTGGTAGAAATCTTATTAAGGCTTTAAATACGTTTGCCATCCCCATATTAACATACTCTTTCGGAATTATAAAATGGACAAAAACAGACACAGAACAATTAGAACGAACTACACGAACTACACTCACAGAACATAACAACTTACACCCAAAATCTGCAATAGAAAGACTTACTATCAAAAGACAAAATGGAGGGAGAGGCCTAATAGACATCCAGCATCTCTGGCGAAAACAAATCTATAGACTAAAAACATTTTTTAACACAAAATCGCACACAAGTAGCATCCATAAAGCCATAGCCCTAAATGATCACAACTACACTCCACTCAACTTGAGCGAGCAAACATGATACACTACACATGAGCAACGATGACCCACAGACACAAAAAATTGAAGACTGGAAGAAAAAAGTACTTCACGGTCGACACCCCCATGATCTAGAACAATCCCATATAAACAAAGTAGCTTCAAACAAATGGCTTAAAATAGGTAATTTATTCCCAGAGACTGAAGGATTCATAATAGCGATACAACACCAGATAATCAACACCAAGAATTACAGAAAATATATAATTAAAGACCCTACAGTAACAAATGATAAATGCCGAAAATGTCACACCCAACCTGAAACCATCCAGCACATAACAGGAGCATGCACAACCCTTACACAGACAGATACACTCACAGACACAATCAGGTAGCCAATGTTATTCATCAAAAATTAGCACTCAAATACTCACTCATACAAAACACAAACACCCCTTATTGGGGTTGGGAGTTCGGTCACAGCTGCACTAGCGTACAGACGTGTGTCGCTGCTCCTCGCTCATAAATAACAATTTTTTAGTTTCTTTTTAGTGATTGGTTGATTAGCTAAGATTTTAATTCCTTGTCACACATAGTGGCTTTTAACCTATCGGCTCCGCCTACTGGGTGGGACTAGACAGTGACGACACTATAGAGGTGAATGCCTCTTCAATCTCACCGAAATAAAGTGCGAGGATTTGCTGGGATTCGAACTGCCGCATGCCGCCATCGCGCGCAGCAGTGGGGACGCGCGTGAGTCCGGTCCTTGACCTCCGAGCCACCGAGCAACTGACGTAAGCGGCGAAATAACACAGTGCTACACGGGCGAGTGACGTAGTGCCGATAAGGTGTGCTACGAGCTACGACTGCTACGACGACGTGCGTCATTGTGCCTTGTCCTATCTGCTACGAACATCTGCTACGGACCGCCTGTGTTGACATCGTATATTTGATGCGGTACACGTAATAGTAAAAATAGTAACTAGTGCTAATTACTGAATAGCAACTGTTTATAAAAGCAGGTGTAACACTTGGTGGAATTACGACTTAAACCCAAAAGATGTCGAGGCTCGAGCGTACCCCGCCAACAACCCCAAAAGCCAATTTAACTCAATCGGAACCAGAGCTACATGCTCTAGAGGCATGCGAGGTGAGTTTTGTTAACGTGAACAGAAACAAACGTTTGCGCACGGATTTGTCTCCAAAGGAAACAAGTAAGCTTGACGAGCTTAAGAGTGAAATTAAAGATATGCTGGCATCATGGAAGACTGAACAAGAAGAACATCTAACGCATATGATTGAGAAACAAAATGCCTCAATGTCTAAATTGGTTGCGGACTTATCAGAGTTAAAGACGCAAAACTCTAAAATACAACAATCAGCCGATTTCATTAGCAATCAATATGAAGATCTCAGGCAGGAAATTATAAGTTTGCAAAAGGAGCGACAAGAGCAGAAAGCGTATATTGAAAATCTTGAGAAAAAAGTTCAGGATCTTCAGTTCAAATCACGCTCATCTTGTATTGAGGTTAGAAACGTCCCTCAAAAAGAGAAGGAGGTCTATGAGGATCTAACGCGCACTGTAAGCAACATTGGGAAAGCTGTTGGGATGCCGGTGCAGTCAAATGAACTACGGGATGTGTACAGACTGCCGGGCAAACCCGGTACAACGTACGTAAGTACTCTTACACACTCAAATAACAAAACAAAACAAAAACACACATACTATGTCCAAATTAAAATAAAGGTAAAAAAAAACACACAAAAAAAAAAAAAAAAAAAAACTTTGGACACATTGTTCTGTACGTTCTACAAACATTTTTTTATAAATGGCTAATCTAATAGAACTAAACCAGGAGTTTGAGTCTG
Organism: Hoplodrina ambigua; assembly: GCA_949774945.1. Classification (NCBI taxonomy): domain Eukaryota; kingdom Metazoa; phylum Arthropoda; class Insecta; order Lepidoptera; family Noctuidae; genus Hoplodrina; species Hoplodrina ambigua. The sequence continues at coordinate 6,078,413 of OX458964.1, read as the reverse complement.
TATCACGGGCTCAATCATTTTGTTGTTCTCCAGAAGACTGTACCAAATACTTACCCACACATAACAAGGCTATACAAATACTACACCTAAACATACGAAGTGTTAACAAACATTTCGATGAGCTGACATTATTACTTTCTTTAATAAATATGAAATGTCAAATCATAGTTTTAACGGAGTGCTGGCTGAGTAAGGTCTACAAAGTACCTGTTTTGGAGGGATATACATCACACTACACAATGCGTACTCAAAACCAAAATGATGGCATAATACTTTATATTGCCGATAATCTGAACTGCAAAGTATTAGAGCCTGAGTTTAAAGATGCTAACTGCCTGGTCTGCAGTGTAGATAATAAACTGGCACTTGTGGCCATTTATCGTTCGCCTTCCTACAGAAATAACCAAAATTTTGACAACTTTATAAACAGTTTAAATAATGTCTATAACACACTAACTGAATATAACAGTATTGCACTCATAGGAGACATTAATATAGATATAAAATCAGACACATCGGACTCACGATGCAATGATTATCTTATATTAAATGCGTTACACGGACTGATACCAACTCATACTTGTCCTACTAGACTTAATAATTGCCTAGACCACATTCTACTCAAGTCTACACTACCAGCAACTAGTATAATACTCGAAACTTACATTACTGATCATGCACCAGTTATGTTATCTATACAAAATACAGGCGCTAGTCATAAACCAAATAACGTTAAAACACGGATTGACTACCAAGCGATTAAAAAAGAAATAGAAGAGATGAGCTTTACAGAAGTGCTACAGAGCGGAGACGCAAATGAATCAACATATAAGTTCATTTCACTACTAAAAACGGTAATAATTAAACATACACTCTCTGTCCCGGTATCAAGAAGTAAAAGAAATCTGAAACCCTGGATAACTCCAGGACTACTACGGTGTATTAAACATAGAGACAGGCTACATAAAAAATCATCCAAGACTCCTGATAATTTAACTTTAAAGCAAATTTATACACGCTATCGAAATTATTGCAATCGTCTGCTAAGAAAGCTAAAAAGGGAGTATGAGAAAAAAGAGATTGAAAAAGCCGGTCAAAACCCCAAAGCACTCTGGAACGTCATCAAAGACATCACTCATACTAGAAAAGTAAATTTATCACCCGTGGAACTACTTAATAACCAAAATAACCCTAGACTTGCTCTTAATCAAATCTGTGCTTATTTTACAAATGTTGGAAGTAACCTAGCATATAAGATAATAACTGCGAATCAAAGTAGACAGTCAAATGCAATACAATACGAAAAATCACCTCCCAGTAACTCGTTTCTTCTTCTGGAAACTGACGACACTGAAGTAGACTCTATAATACTACAATTACGTGATGACTGCGCCACGGGTTGGGACAAAATATCAACTAACATACTAAAACAGTGCAGACAAATATTGACAATTCCCATAACACACATCTGCAACCAGTCTATAAGGACAGGTGTATTTCCACAGGCCTTTAAAAAAGCCTTAGTCCATCCTATCCACAAGGGAGGGGACAGAGACTGTGTCAACAATTATAGGCCAATATCTGTATTACCCGCGTTGTCAAAAATTCTAGAAAAAATTCTTAATTCACGGCTTAATAGTTTTTTGGACAAACACAACATTATTCCTAAGAATCAATACGGGTTCTGCCGTGGCATATCCACTGAAGATGCCGTACTAGATTTGACACAGTTCGTTGCAAAACAACTGGATACAAAAAACAAATGTCTCGGCATCTTCCTGGATTTGGCGAAGGCATTTGACACGGTCTCTGTCCCCATCCTGCTGACCAAACTAGAACAAATAGGAATTAGGGGTGTACCTCTCTCGATATTTAAGAGTTACTTAACTAATAGGACACAACACGTCATAATTAATTCTCTACTCAGTGATGAACAAACTGTTACATTCGGTGTTCCACAAGGGAGTGTTTTAGGTCCTACTCTGTTCAAAATATACATCAATGACCTCTGCAAAATGTCACTTACGAATGCTACCATGTATACGTACGCAGATGACACTGCTATTGTAGTGTATGGGCCCAGCTGGGAATTCGTAAAAGTTAAGGCCGAAGAATGTCTTAGAAGAATAATGAACTAGCTACACCTTAACCTTTTGACTCTGAATATTAAAAAAACGAATTATGTAACTTTCGCTATAAGGAAAAATAACAAACCATCCGAAGAGTTTAACATAATCGCACATACATGTTGGGATAAAACACAGACCTGCCAATGTCAGTCCCTTGCCCAAGCTAATGTTGTCAGATATCTAGGAGTGCAAATTGACGAACAACTGCGGTGGGATAAACAATTAAGTAAAGTTATTGCTAGGTTGAGAACTATGATCTATTTATTCAAATCTCTTAGAGAATCAGTGTCACAGGACCTACTTATAAAAATTTTTATTGCGCTGTGTCAGTCGGTGATTAGCTACTGTGTCCCGGTATGGGGTGGGGCAGCTAAGACGATGTTACTTCCCCTGGAGAGAGCCCAAAGAGCCGTTCTTAAGGTTATCATAAAAAAGCCATATCGATATCCTACTAGGCAACTGTACACAGACTGTAAGGTGCTTACTGTTCGAAAGCTCTTTGTGCTCCAATCCATTCTAAGAAGGCATCGAACTGTTGCCCCGCCCGACGCTGGCAGACGAAAAAATTCACCCGCTTGTCCTAGTGTCACACACAGCACTACTTTCGCAAAAAGACAATACTTTGTTCTAAGTTCTTACCTATACAGTAAAGTTAATAAAAAAAACAACATAGTTAAACTAAGCACATATGACACAAAAAAAGCGGTTAAGGGGTGGTTACTGCAACTAGATTACTTTGAAACTGAAGATCTGATTACCTTTATTGCATAACACTAACAATCATACCCACATTCACTCTTTCCATACATAAATCTTTACACTCACTCACCACATCCTTCACAATACACTTCACACTTACCTACTTTACACTTACCCACCTCACTGTTCATCGTACATACCTACTTTTACTCACACCTAATCCCCAGAAATACACATACATTCATTATTTTTATCATCTAATTCTAAATTGACTGCCTCGTTGGTCTAGTGGTCGCAAGCGCGACTGCTGTGCATGAGGTCTTGGGTTCGAATCCCGGGTCGGGCTAAGTGTTATTGGGTTTTTCCATCAGGAATTTCTCAGTAGCAGCCTCGGAGTCTGGATTTGTGCCCGGTTGATGGCAATAGGCTCGCCCCCTATTACATGGGACTAAAAACATAACTGGCGAAATGTGGATATACTAATGAGTACACCTCTGCCTAACCCTTCCGGGATTACAGGCGTGATGTTATGTTATGTTATGTAATTCTAAATAGTAGTGGCACTCGGTAAATATTGTATAATTTATGACTGAACGCTACCCCCTGAGATACAGGTTACCACCTAGTTCAGGGGATAGGGTCAATACTTTTGGCAACTATCACAGCCACCACAGTAGATTGTATACTCATATAAAACATTGCTTGTTAGTATTTCGAAATCTAGTTTCCTAAATATTGTAAAATGATTTTTGTGGTGAGAAATAAACAATTTTATTTTTATTTTTTATTTATTTATTACAACTACTCACCACAAACTATACTAGAAAATGACACACACAAAATCTACTATGATCGCGCCATACTCACTGATAGGACCATTCACTACAACAGACCGGATATAACACTACAGGATAAACTAAATAAAATTACTTACCTAATAGATATTGCAGTTCCCAACACACATAACATACAGAAGACAATAACCGAAAAAAATAGTAAATACGCAGAACTCAAAGATGAAGTAACTAGGATATATATATGGCGACAAGAAAAAGTTTATGTAATCCCGATAGTTCTCTCTACAACAGGCGTTATCCCAAATCATCTTCTCCATAGCCTAAAACTATGAAACTTAAAAGAAACTCTATATATATATTATAGATGAAAACGAAGTAGGCCCTCATCACAACACACCCCCAACATAATACACACCACACGCTGCATTTACTTGGTTTTGGCCCGTAAATGTAGCTTATGCCAGTTTTTAAAACTGAGAAAAAAAAAGACAACCGAAAATAAAAATAATAATAATAATAATAATAATAATAATAATAATAATAGTAATAATAATAGTAATAATAATAGTAACAATAATAATAATAATAATAAGCCCCCTAAAATCCTACCTTACGTCCAAGCTGAACAACTAGCTACGTGGGGGGCGGACACGCGTACTGTACAACTGTACAAAAAACTTACGCGGCTAACAAGGAGGTAACCCTTTATGGAGATGAATAATAATAGAAGATATAATTTACGGTCGCTTCCCGGGGAGCGCCGGGGCGCATCTGGAGCCGATGCTGGATGCCACAGCATGCAATCCATCGGCGGTGGCGAGTTGAGCAAGCGGGCTTCCACCGAAAAAAGTGTTACAGCTGGTCGTAGTGAGTTGAACAGGCGGGCTCACAACGTAGAAGCTACAGCCGATTCCACGGGCGATGATACCATTTCATTATTTTCATCCATCCCTTCGACTCGCCCCTCTTACATGACAAGAAGAACACCTAGCTTGTCTACCATCAGCACGCTTGATAGTGTTGTGCAAGATGTCAACCTTGACTCTGAGCTTGCACCCACTACAAGCGCTCCTACTAAGCGCAGGCGATGGACACCTGAAATGAATAGTTTCATACTGCGCACTTACTATCAACTAACAGCATTAGATACAGACAGAAGAACTTACCTTGAACCGCTCCACCTAAAATTTATAGAGAAATACCCTAACATGCAGGTCAGCAGACAAAGAGTAGGAGATCAACGGCGAGTTATAATCAACAATAAACTACTAACACAAAAAACAATAGATGAGATACAAAACGAAGTTAGGAACGAATTAAATCAATTACAATCAAGCGCTCAAACCCAATTTTCAAACAATACCACTCAATCAGCAGTTACACCAACACAAACAGCAACAGAAGAAGCACACAGGGCGAAGCGCAGAACACAGACCCGAATGAGATGGACTAATGACCATAATGAAGCCATTATGCGGTCATATTATCGAGCCACAACTCTGGAGACAAATCAAACCGTATATAGAAAACTCATGTATGATGACTTCATAAAACAATTCCCCGCACTTTCTCACTTAAGTGAACAGCGAATAGCTGATCAACGAAGAGCAATAGAAAACAACAAATACATTAGCAAAGATAGATTAAGCTCATTAAAACTAGAAATATCTAAGGAATTAGGACTAGAGAACAATAACGAATATAATGAAACTAGCATACTAAATAACGACACTGCTGATTCTCAACTCACAAATAACTTAGACATACCCTGCACAGAAGAACCTACAGAACAAACATCAAATAATGATCAAATTAATACAGAAACACATATACCACCTAACTCTCAAACAAATCTAGAAAGAGATTCATTAATAGACGAAACTTTTCAACAAGCTCTCCTTTTTTACATAGAAACTAACCCTACAAACAGAACGTACATCCCCAAACAAAAACCTTCTAAAAATTTGGCAAGAATAGTAGATTACTTAAATAAAATAATACTCCCCGAAAACATCAACAAAGACACTGACTACCGCACGTTACAAACTATCATATACAGTGCGGCATGGACCGCAGCTAAAGTTAATGGAGCAAAGATAACACTTGAACCGAGAGAAGTAAACACTAGTATAAAAAAGTTATACACGCCAAATTGGCAAAGACGTTTAGAACGCAGACTTAAAGATTTAAGATCAAAGATAGGCAGGATGGTACAGTTCATTAACGGCAATAGAAGCAGAAAAATAATAAAACATGTAAAACGTATTACTAAACAATATAAAATTCACACAATACACGAAGAACCAAATACACAAGCAGAACACACGTTAGATACACTTAAACAAAAACTGTCAGTTGTAACAGGCCGTTTACAAAGATATAAAGCATGCACTCAAAGGAAACAACAAAACACTCAATTCACCTATAACGAAAAATTATTTTACCGAAATATCAAACAGGCTTCCACTAATGTCCAAAATAATAACCCTGACAACGACGGCGGTAACATTCATAATAGTTTGGATCAAGAAACTTTAGAAGACTTCTGGGCAAGAATATGGGAACAGCCAATTGAGCACAACACCCAAGCTGATTGGATACAAACAGAACTAACTAACAACAGCACCAAGGTTCAGTCAATGAAATTTGAACACATATCACCACAAATATTTCATGAAGTACTTGCTAGATTACATAACTGGAAAGCCCCCGGGTCAGATCATATTCATAGTTATTGGTACAAAAAATTCACAGCTGTTCATAGTTACCTATATAATTACGTAAATAATTTCATCCAAGATCCTAAATCAATACCATCGTATTTAACATCAGGTACAACTTATATGATATCAAAAGACCGCAACGACCTCTCTAACCCAGCTAAATATAGACCCATCACATGCCTGCAGACGTTGTACAAAATTATCACATCCTGCATATCGGAAGCAATATATCAGCACATCGACACCAATAACATCTTAGCTGAACAACAGAAAGGATGTCGAAAGTTTAGTCAAGGCTGTAAGGAACAATTGATCATAGATTCTGTAATTCTTAAAAAAGCTCAAAAAACCAAATCCGATCTTTTCAGTATGTACATTGATTACAAAAAAGCATACGACTCCGTTCCCCATTCATGGCTAGTAAAAGTTTTAGAAATTTACAAAATACACCCAACAATAATCACATTCTTGAAAACCATAATGACCACCTGGTCTACTGTCCTTAAATTCAACACACCCACAGAAACAGCAGATACGCGTCCAATTAAAATAAAAAGAGGTATCTTTCAGGGAGATGCCCTTAGCCCACTATGGTTCTGCCTAGCCTTAAACCCACTATCTAACATTTTAAATTCAACCTCATTAGGATTCCCTTTAATAGATACAAGCAATGACACACAAAATGAGACTCAAAATAATACACCAATTAATCATCTGCTTTATATGGATGATATTAAACTGTACGCAAGAAGCGAGACACAACTTTACGAATGAAACTTGCAAACCTCACAGAACAATTTACTAATGATATAAAAATGGAATTTGGAATAGACAAGTGCAAAATAAATTCAGTTAGAGGAGGACAGTACTACCAACACCAATACACATTAGAAACAGGACAAACAATAGAACCATTAGATGAACAAGATACATATAAATATTTAGGATACAATCAGTCACGTCAAATAAACCATAAAGAAACCAAACACAAATTAAAACTACAATTCCATCACCGATTAAATACAATTATGAAAACACAACTTTACTCAAAAAACACAATAAAAGCACTCAACACTTTTGCCATACCCGTACTTACATATTCTTTCGGGGTCATCAACTGGATCAAAACAGACCTAGCAAACCTACAACGTAAAATTAATACGACCATGACTAAATTCCGCAAGCATCACCCAAGATCATGCATACAAAGATTAACATTACCAAGAAAAGAAGGAGGCAGGGGACTTATTGATATATTTAATTTACATAATAGACAGATCACAACCCTCAGACAATATTTTATTACAAAGGCTGAATCTTCAACACTCCACAAACTTATAATAGACAACGACCAACGCTTCACAACTCTTAATTTAAAAGACAGATCTGAACAAAAAAACGAAAAAGTCATCGACAATAAAACCAAGATAGCTGAATGGAGCCAAAAGTCTTTACACGGAAGACATCGTCAAGATTTGAGCCAAATCAATGTCGACAAAGAAGCGTCGAACGCATGGCTTAAACGGGGCGAACTGTTTCCAGAGACTGAAGGCTTCATGATCGCGATACAAGACCAAGTTATCGAGACCAGAAACTATCGAAAATTCATTATAAAAAAACTAAGTACTGACACGTGTAGGACATGCAATAGCTCACCAGAAACCATCCAACATATTACAGGCGCGTGTAAATCAATAGCCCAAACCGACTACAAACACAGACACGACCAAGTCGCCAACATCATACACCAGAAACTTGCACACCAATACAAACTTATAGACTCCACAGTGCCCTACTACAAATACAACCCCGAAACGGTGCTAGAAAATTCATCAACAAAACTATATTTTGACCGCGCCATTCTTACTGATCGAACAATTCATTTCAACAGACCGGACATTACACTAATAAACAAAATAAATAAAACTGGATACCTTATAGACATAGCTATACCAAATACCCACAATTTACAAACCACAATTGCAGAAAAATTATCCAAATACATCGAATTAAAAGATAAAATAACCCGACTCTGGCACCTGCAAAAAGTAACAATAGTTCCTATAGTTTTGTCCACAACAGGAGTAATACCGCAACAACTTCACCAGTCCCTTACTTCTCTGAACCTGCCACCTAGCACCTACCACCTGCTGCAGAAGGCAGTGATATTAAATACGTGCAGACTGGTGAGGAAGTTTCTACAATGTGAATCAGACACACACCAACACACCCAAACAAACACACCCTCATCACTCAGTCAAACTACAGCGCAAAACCGCACTGACCCTATTTCTTCTTCAACTTTCAACCCAACTGGTGAACACTTGGCTTAGGCCCGTGCCATCAGTCCTACCCGGCTAAGCCGAGAAAAGCAAATGCTAAGACCATAATAATAATAATAATAATAATAATAATAATAATAATAATAATAATACTAATAACATCAATAATAATAATAATAATAATAATAATAACAGGTGTGGTGAGGAGTGGAACAGGCGGGCTCCCACCGACAAAGATGTTACAGCCGAAATCACTAACGATGGTGACAGACTAACTAATAGGACAGACACCCCTATAGAGCCATACAGCCCAAGCACTGCATCATACATACCATCCAGACCATCATCACCATCGTTACCATCATCACCCTCTATACCATCGTCATCTCCCATCATTAGCTTGAATACAGTCACACCCAACCCGACCTTGAGTGTTGCGCGGGGGGTAAATACCTTCCTACCCGCGTCCACCAAGGCTGGAAAAGCAAGAGTTCGTATGAGATGGAGCAAGGATGTTAACATATTTATCATACGAACTTACTTTTACATCACTAAATTAGAGACCGACATGACCACCTACAGACAACAATTGCATGAACTTTTTACTCGTCAATACCCTGAGATAACCGTTTCTGAACAAAGAATTTCAGATCAGAGAAGAGCAATAATTAGGAATAAACTTTTGACTCAAGAAACAATAGAGCAATTAAAAGAAGAAGCACGAATTCAAATACAGGATGAAAATAACATTGGTTCAACCGCCTCACCACTATCACAAAACATAGTAGAGGTTGCTCAACATCCACAAACACAGTCCCACACACCCTTACATCCTAACACACTATCTCAAACAAATAATTACACTTTAGTATGCACACAAACATCTCACACATCTACACAAACCGAATCTATCACTTTAACTTTAGAAAATGATATAGAGACCATAGCTGCAGCAGATCAAAACCTAACAATTGATACCCAAAAAATACGAGACAAATTTAGAACAACACTAGCACAATACTCTGGAATGGATCCAGCAGTTCGACCAAAACTACCTAAACTTCGGTATAGCCCTAATCTTTTTCGTCTAGTTAACTTATTTAACGAAAACATACTTAATCAATTTATTTCTGATGACACACGTCTTATAGACTTACATACACTTATATATTGCACAGCGTTAGTCATATCTGAAGAACTTAACTTTAAAATCACGGAACACACAAGAAACACAAGAACGAAACAGAACATTAAACCACCATGGCAGCTTAGGTTAGAAAAAAGCATAGAGAAATTGAGAGCCGATTGCGGTAGACTTACACAATACATTAACAACGTTAGGACAAACAAAGTAGTAAGGAGGGTTGAGGCTATATTTCAGAGTAATCTCACGCACACTAGACACGAAAACAGCAACAGAAAACCTGAAGAATTTTTAGACACTTTAAAACAAAAATTAGCCCTTAAAGTTCATAGGCTCAGAAGATATAAAAAAGCTCAACAACGCAAAAACGATAACGCTATATTTGCTACAAATGAAAAAATATTTTATAGGAACCAACACAAATTACAAACTGACACAAATGACGAGAGCAACACAAGTACACCTGACACATCTAACACACCTACAAAAGAACAACTTGAAACATTTTGGTCTAGCATTTGGGAAGAACAAGTACGACACAACGACGAAGCACCGTGGATAGCAGAAGAAATAACAAAATGGGGAGCAATAGATGAAATGGAATTCGAAGCGATTACAGAGACTGACATTATATACATAACAGGCAGATTACATAATTGGAAATCTCCTGGTATAGATAAAATACACAATTTTTGGTACAAAAAGCTAACTTCATTATACAAACCGATAGCGAAAAATTTAACAGAAATAATACTAGGACAACAAAATATACCCGAATTTATTGCAACAGGCATAACTTACATGCTACCTAAAACTAAAAACTCACCACAACCTTCCCAATATAGACCAATCACATGCTTACCCACGATATATAAAATACTAACATCAGCAATCACAACTAAAATCAACTCACACATTGAACGCCACAATATAATGGCAGAGGAGCAAAAAGGATGTAGGCGGGGCCACATGGGATGCAAAGAACAGCTAATAATTGATTCCACTATACATAAACATGCCACCACAAAGAATAGAAATTTACATTGCACCTATATCGATTATAAAAAAGCTTTTGACAGTGTGCCACATTCCTGGTTAATACAAATCTTAGAAATTTACAGAATAAACCCAAAAATAATAGACTTTCTACGCAACATAATGTCACAGTGGAAAACCACACTTCAGATTAATTGCAATCAGTATAATGTTACAACTAGACAAATATTTATCAGAAAGGGTATATACCAAGGTGACTCACTAAGTCCCTTGTGGTTCTGTCTCGCCCTAAATCCTCTGTCTCATCAGCTGCAGCGATGTCGGGCCGGATATTGTTTCAAACATACCACAGATCAAACAACGATCTCTCATCTTATATATATGGACGATATCAAACTATATGCACAAACCGAAAAAGACATGAAGAAACTAGTAGAAGCTACAGCAGAATTCAGCCAAAATATAAACATGCAGTTTGGATTAGATAAATGTAAAACACTTCACATCATACGAGGCAAAGTACGACCCGGCAACTATGTATTAAATAACACTGACACTATTACAGCAATGGAGCCGGCCGACTTATACAAATATTTAGGGTACACACAACTAAAGGGACTAGATCACGTTAGAATTAAAAACACACTTACTACAGAATATAAGAGAAGACTTAACGCTATTTGTAAAACACAATTATCTGGTAGAAATCTTATTAAGGCTTTAAATACGTTTGCCATCCCCATATTAACATACTCTTTCGGAATTATAAAATGGACAAAAACAGACACAGAACAATTAGAACGAACTACACGAACTACACTCACAAAACATAACAACTTACACCCAAAATCTGCAATAGAAAGACTTACTATCAAAAGACAAAATGGAGGGAGAGGCCTAATAGACATCCAGCATCTCTGGCGAAAACAAATCTATAGACTAAAAACATTTTTTAACACAAAATCGCACACAAGTAGCATCCATAAAGCCATAGCCCTAAATGATCACAACTACACTCCACTCAACTTGAGCGAGCAAACAGATGATTCACTACACATGAGCAACGATGACCCACAGACACAAAAAATTGAAGACTGGAAGAAAAAAGTACTTCACGGTCGACACCCCCATGATCTAGAACAATCCCATATAAACAAAGTAGCTTCAAACAAATGGCTTAAAATAGGTAATTTATTCCCAGAGACTGAAGGATTCATAATAGCGATACAAGACCAGATAATCAACACCAAGAATTACAGAAAATATATAATTAAAGACCCTACAGTAACAAATGATAAATGCCGAAAATGTCACACCCAACCTGAAACCATCCAGCACATAACAGGAGCATGCACAACCCTTACACAGACAGACTACACTCACAGACACAATCAGGTAGCCAATGTTATTCATCAAAAATTAGCACTCAAATACTCACTCATACAAGACACAAACACCCCTTATTACAACTACTCACCACAAACTATACTAGAAAATGACACACACAAAATCTACTATGATCGCGCCATACTCACTGATAGGACCATTCACTACAACAGACCGGATATAACACTACAGGATAAACTAAATAAAATTACTTACCTAATAGATATTGCAGTTCCCAACACATATAACATACAGAAGACAATAACCGAAAAAATTAGTAAATACGCAGAACTCAAAGATGAAGTAACTAGGATATGGCGACAAGAAAAAGTTTATGTAATCCCGATAGTTCTCTCTACAACAGGCGTTATCCCAAATCATCTTCTCCATAGCCTAAAACTATGAAACTTAAAAGAAACTCTATATATAACACTCCAGAAAGCTGTAATTTTAAATACATGTCGAATCGTAAGAAAGTTCATGCAAATAGATGAAAACGAAGTAGGCCCTCATCACAACACACCCCCAACATAATACACACCACACGCTGCATTTACTTGGTTTTGGCCCGTAAATGTAGCTTATGCCAGTTTTAAAAACTGAGAAAAAAAAAGACAACCGAAAATAATAATAATAATAATAATAATAATAATAATAATAATAATAATAATAACAATAATAATAATAATAATAATAATAATAAACACAAAAAATTATAGAAAATACATCATTAAAGACCCTACTATAACAAACGATAAATGTCGCAGATGCCATATTCAACCTGAAACCATACAACATATAACTGGAGCATGCACAACCCTTACACAAACAGACTATACTCACAGACACAACCAGGTAGCAAACATCATCCATCAAAAACTTGCACTCAAACACAGTCTCATACAAAATACTAACACTCCTTACTACAAGTACACACCACAAACTATTCTAGAAAATGACACATACAAACTGTATTACGACCGCGCCATACTCACAGATAGGACCATCCACTATAACAGACCAGATATAACCCTACAGGATAAAATTAGAAAAATAACATACCTTGTCGACATTGCAGTTCCCAACACACATAATCTACAAAAAACAATAACTGAAAAAATAAGCAAATACGCTGAACTTAAAGAAGAAGTTACAAGAATTTGGAGACAAGATAAAGTCTACGTCGTCCCCATAGTTCTCTCTACAACAGGTGTTATCCCCAACCATCTTTTCCATAGCCTGAAGTTGATTGATCTAGAAGAATCCGTTTATATAAATTTACAAAAAGCTGCCATTTTAAATACATGTAGGATAGTTAGAAAATTCATGCAGGTAGAGGAGGGAAACGTACCCTCAGCTTAATTACACACATAACACACCACACGCTGCATTTACTTGGTTTCGGCCCGTAAATGTAGCTTATACCAGTCTAAAAGCTGAGAAAAAAAGACCATACGAAAATAATAATAATAATAAGCCCCCTAAACAACCACACGTCCTGATTGAACAGCTAATCACGTGGGGGGCGGACACACGATCCAAAAATTACTGGCGTGGCTAACGTGGCTCTGGAAACCCATCAAATATGGAGACACGATCTAAAAGGAAACGTATAGGACCGCTGCCCGGGGGCTATCGCCGGGGCGCACCTGGAGCTGACGCTGGGTGTCTCAGCATGCGAACCGTCAGCGGTGAGGAGTTGAGCAGGCGGGCTCCCACCGACAAAGATGCTACAGCCGAAATTACTGATGATGGTGACAGACTAACCAACAGGACAGACACCCCTGTTGAACCTTACAGTCCAAGCACAATATCTTACACACCATCCAGACCATCATCACCATCCGTACCATCGTCACCTTCCATACCATCATCACCCCCTATCACCAGTTATAACACAGTTACACCAACTCCGGCCTTGAATGTTGCGCGGGAGGTAAGTTGTACCTTCTTGCCCGCGTCCACCAAGGCCGGAAAAGTCAGAGTTCGCATGAGATGGAGCAAAGACGTTAACCTTTTTATCATGCGAACTTATCTATATATCACGAAATTAGAGACCGACATGACCACCTACAGACAACAATTGCATGAACTTTTTACACGTCAAGTCCCAGAAATTACCGTCACCGAACAAAGGATTGCAGATCAAAGAAGAGCTATTGTTAGGAATAAGCTCCTATCTCAAAAAGAAATCGATCAGTTAAAAGATGAAATTCGTACACAACTAGAAGATTTACAAAACAATGAAGGCACCAACACAATCACATTAACACAAAACACAACCGAATTTAATCAACGAGAGCAACCTCAATCACACCCACAGTCACAAACTAACGTTCAATCACAATCATGCTACCAATCACAAGCATACACACAAAACACGCACACATCTCACATATCCACACAAACCGAGAGTATAACAATAGTGGTAGAAAATGATATTGAGACCCTAGTTGACACAGATCAAAATCAGCCTACAGATACGCTTATCCAAGAAATTAACGATAAGTTCAAAACGGTTCTTACTCAATATTCCGGAATGAACCCGGCAGCTCGTCCAAGACTGCCCAAACTCAGGTACACACCAAAACTTTTTCAGCTAGTTAATTTATTTAACCACAATATTCTCAAGCAATACATTAGTGAAGAAACCCAACTTACAGACGTACACACGTTGATATATTGCACAGCATTAGTTATTTCCGAAGAACTCAACTATAAAATTACAGAATACACAGGTAGCTCAAGATCAAGAAATATGAACAAACCAGCATGGCAACAGAGGCTTGAAAAAGATATAGAAAAACTTAGAGCAGACTGCGGTAGACTTACCCAGTATATAAACAACAATAGATCGAACAAAGTAGTAAAGAGAGTAGAAACGATATTCAAAAACATGGCCATTCATACTAGACACGAAACTGACAATAGAAAACCGGAAGAATTCTTGGATACTCTGAAACAGAAACTGGCCCTAAAAGTCCACAGGTTAAGAAGATACAAGAAAGGGCAAGAACGTAAAAATGATAACTCACTGTTTGCCATGAATGAAAAGAACTTTTACAGAAGATTACAGAAACCACAAGCTGACAATATAACTGAAAACAATTTAGAACTACCAACAGCAGAACAACTTGAAACCTTTTGGTCTGGCATATGGGAAGAACAAGAACAACATAATGACAAATCTGATTGGATAAAAGATGAAGAAACTAGATGGAGTTCATTAGAAGAAATGGAATTCATTGGGATAACTGAGTCTGACATAACTAATATTACAGCAAGACTACACAACTGGAAATCCCCTGGTATTGATAAAATACATAACTATTGGTATAAAAAATTAGAGTCACTACATAAAACTATAGCTAAAAATTTAACAGACATAGTTCTAGGGAGACAAAACATTCCTGAATTTATAGCTGTAGGAATAACCTACATGTTACCTAAAACACAATACTCATCACAACCTTCTCAATACAGACCAATTACATGCCTACCCACAATATACAAGATCTTAACATCAGCAATCACTGCAAAAATCAATAGACACATAGAACATCACAACATAATAGCAGAAGAGCAAAAAGGATGCAGACGGGGTCACATGGGGTGCAAGGAACAACTAGTTATAGATTCAATAATACACAAACATGCCGCCACGAAAAATAGAAATTTACATTGTACCTACATTGATTACAAGAAAGCATTTGATAGTATTCCACATTCCTGGCTAATTCAAATATTACAGATTTACGAAATAAACCCACATATAATAAGCTTTTTACAAAACATCATGTCCCAATGGAAAACTACACTTCAATTAAACTACCGCGACAACGCTGTTACAACTCGACAGATTGCCATTAAAAAAGGAATATATCAAGGAGATTCCCTAAGCCCCCTATGGTTCTGTCTCGCACTCAACCCTCTCTCTCACTTACTACACTCCTGCCGGGCCGGATACTGCTTTAAACAGACAACAGAAGAAACAAAGATATCCCATCTTATCTATATGGACGACATTAAATTATATGCAAAGACTGAGAAAGAGATGAAGAAATTAATAGAAATGACGACAGAGTTTAGTAAAGACATAAACATGCAGTTTGGATTGGACAAATGCAAAACCGTACATATGATAAGAGGTAAGATTAAACCGGGCGACTATGCAATCAATAATACTGATACAATTACAACTATGGAATCAACAGATTTATATAAATACTTAGGATATAGGCAACTCAAAGGATTAGATCATACAGCCATCAAACACACATTAAACACTGAATACAAGAGAAGGGTGGTCGCAGTATGTAAAACTCAACTTTCAGGGAAGCATCTTATAAAAGCCATCAACACCTATGCGATCCCCATATTAACTTACTCGTTTGGCGTTATAAAATGGTCAAAGACCGATATTCAACAAATAGAAAGAACAACACGCACTACACTCACTAAACACAATAACCTACACCCTAAATCTGCAATAAAAAGACTGACCATTAAAAGACAATACGGAGGGAGAGGCCTAATAGACATTTATCACCTTTGGCAAAAACAAATAACCAGACTAAGGGCATTCTTTCACACTAAATCCCATTCAAGTAACATACATAAAGCTATAACCACACACGATAATTACTACTCCCCCCTTAACCTCAACGAACAGAACACAACACACGACACACAACACACTAACAATGACATACAGAAACAAAAAGTAGAAAATTGGAAAAAGAAAGTGCTGCATGGTCGACATCCCCATGACTTGGAACAATCCCATATAGATACAATAGCTTCAAATAAATGGCTTAAGATAGGAAATTTGTTCCCAGAAACCGAAGGATTTATTATTGCAAAACAAGATCAAATTATTATGACTAAAAACTACAGGACATTCATTATCAAAGACCCCTTAATAACACACCCAACCAGAGACCATACAACATATAACAGGAGCATGTACAACTCTAACACAAACAGACTACACTCACAGACACAATCAGGTAGCAAACATCATTCACCAAAAACTAGCACTCAAACACAAACTTATTCAAGACACAAACACCCCTTACTACAAATACGCACCACAAACTTTTCTAGAAAACACCACACACAAACTGTACTACGACCGCGCCATACTAACCGACAGGACTATACACTACAATAGACCAGACATTACTCTGCAAGATAAAGCTAATAAAGTCACTTACTTGATAGATATTGCTGTCCCTAACACTCACAATTTACAAAAGACTATAGGAGAGAAAATAAGTAAATATGCAGAGCTTAAAGAAGAAGTGACAAGAATTTGGAGGCAAGAAAAAGTGTACGTAGTACCCATAGTTGTCTCCACTACGGGAGTTGTACCCAACCATCTCCACCATAGCCTCAAATTAATAGACCTGCACGACTCAAGTTACATTACACTACAAAAAGCCGCAATTTTAAATACCTGTAGAATAGTAAGAAAGTTCATGCAAATCGACGAAAACGAAATATCGCCACACACCACACATTCTTCAACATAAAAAACTCACCACACGCTACATTGACTTGGTTTGAACCCGTTGATGTAGCTTAAAACTAGCTAAAAGCTAAGAAACATATATGTTTTCCCTAAATAATAATATTAATAATAATAATAATAATAATTGTTGTAATATTTACATTTCGCGCCTTCTGTTCCATTGACTTGAGTTGTATTAATATGCCTTTTCTTTATCTTTAACTTAGTATATATTCTGTGAACATCACTAGTAGCCGATGTATTGTTTTCTCAAACTAAATAAAGTAAAAGTTATTTTTACTAGAAAAACCAACTTGTTTCCATTAAAACTTAACAGGTTATGGGCCCAGATAGTCCGATTAGTAAAAATCAGTAACTAAATTCAGTGTTAAATACGTCTTCAAAACACATAACCTCAACCACAACGTGCTCAGTTTTCAAGAAAAGTTTTCCGATAAACAAATAAGATGTCATCGTCAAATAACTCATTGGCATTAATAGAAAAATTAACCGGCCGTGATAACTATGCAACCTGGCGATTTGCAGTAAAAACTTACTTGGAACATGAAGAGTTATGGGACTGCGTCGGACCTTCTAATCCATCGATAGAAATCGATCAAAAGCGTGACACCAAGGCCAGATCAAAGATAATTCTTCTTGTGGATCCCGTGAATTATATTCATATTCAAGAATCAAGCACTGCAAAGGAGGTTTGGAATAACTTATCTCGTGCGTTCGATGACTCAAGACTAACACGTCGGGTTGGTCTCCTACGAGACTTATGCAATATTACACTAGCAGGATGTTCAAATGTGGAAGAGTATGTCAGCAAGATAATGACAACAGCTCACAAATTAAGAAATATTGGCTTTCATGTAGACGACAAGTGGCTTGGCACACTTCTATTGTCCGGCCTTCCAGAAAGTTACAAACCAATGATAATAGCAGTTAATTATTGGTTAAAGTTTTGTTTTGTCAATGTTTAAAGCATATATTTTTGTATGAAGGCTCAAATTGACGAAGAGTGTTGTAATATTAAAATTTCGCGCCTTCTGTTCCATTGAGTTGTATTAATATGCCTTTTCTTTATTTTTAACCTAATATATATTCTGTAAACATCACTAGTAGCCGATGTATTGTTTTCTCAAACTAAATACAGTAAAAGTTATTTTTACTAGTAAAACCAACTTATTACCATTAAAACTTAATAATAATAATAATAATAATAATAAGAGGTAACCCTTTATGGAGATGAATAATAGAAGATATAATTTATGGTCGCTTCCCGGGGAGCGCCGGGGCGCATCTGGAGCCGATGCTGGATGCCACAGCATGCAATCCATCGGCGGTGGCGAGTTGAGCAAGCGGGCTTCCACCGAAAAAAGTGTTACAGCTGGTCGTAGTGAGTTGAACAGGCGGGCTCACAACGTAGAAGCTACAGCCGATTCCACGGGCGATGATACCATTTCATTATTTTCATCCATCCCTTCGACTCGCCCCTCTTACATGACAAGAAGAACACCTAGCTTGTCTACCATCAGCACGCTTGATAGTGTTGTGCAAGATGACAACCTTGACTCTGAGCTTGCACCCACTACAAGCGCTCCTACTAAGCGCAGGCGATGGACACCTGAAATGAATAGTTTCATACTGCGCACTTACTATCAACTAACAGCATTAGATACAGACAGAAGAACTTACCTTGAACCGCTCCACCTAAAATTTATAGAGAAATACCCTAACATGCAGGTCAGCAGACAAAGAGTAGGAGATCAACGTCGAGCTATAATCAACAATAAACTACTAACACAAAAAACAATAGATGAGATACAAAACGAAGTTAGGAACGAATTAAATCAATTACAATCAAGCGCTCAAACCCAATTTTCAAACAATACCACTCAATCAGCAGTTACACCAACACAAACAGCAACAGAAGAAGCACACAGGGCGAAGCGCAGAACACAGACCCGAATGAGATGGACTAATGACCATAATGAAGCCATTATGCGGTCATATTATCGAGCCACAACTCTGGAGACAAATCAAACCGTATATAGAAAACTCATGTATGATGACTTCATAAATTAATTGACGGGCCTGTTGGTCTAGTAGTTAGTGGCCCTGACTGCTAAGCCGGAGGTCGTGGGTTCGATTCCCACCCAGGACAAACTTTGTGTGATGAGCATGATTGTTAGTTCTGTGTCTGGGTGTAATTTATCCATAATATGTATGTATTTATAAATTATATAAGTATGTATATCAGTTGTCTGGTTACCATAACACAAGCTCAAGATAAAACAATTCCCCGCACTTTCTCACTTAAGTGAACAGCGAATAGCTGATCAACGAAGAGCAATAGAAAACAACAAATACATTAGCAAAGATAGATTAAGCTCATTAAAACGAGAAATATCTGAGGAATTAGGACTAGAGAACACTAACGAATATAATGAAACTAGCATACTAAATAACGACACTGCTGATTCTCAACTCACAAATAACTTAGATATACCCTGCACAGAAGAACCTACAGAACAAACATCAAATAATGATCAAATTAATACAGAAACACATACACCACCTAACTCTCAAACAAATCTAGAAAGAGATTCATTAATAGACGAAACTTTTCAACAAGCTCTCCTTTTTACATAGAAATCCCATCCAATCCCCAAACAAAAACCTTCTAAAAATTTGGCAAGAATAGTAGATTACTTAAACAAAATAATACTTCCCGAAAACGTCAACAAAGACACTGACTACCGCACGTTACAAACTATCATATACAGTGCGGCATGGACCGCAGCTAAAGTTAATGGAGCAAAGATAACACTTCAACCGAGAGAAGTAAACACTAGTATAAAAAAGTTACACACGCCAAATTGGCAAAGACGTTTAGAACGCAGACTTAAAGATTTAAAATCAAAGATAGGCAGGATGGTACAGTTCATTAACGGCAATAGAAGCAGAAAAATAATAAAACATGTAAAACGTATTACTAAACAATATAAAATTCACACAATACACGAAGAACCAAATACACAAGCAGAAATATCAAACAGGCTTCTACTAATGTCCAAAATAATAACCCTGACAACGACGGCGGTAACACTCATAATAGTTTGGATCAAGAAACTTTAGAAGACTTTTGGGCAAGAATATGGGACCAGCCAATTGAGCACAACACCCAAGCTGATTGGATACAAACAGAACTAACTAACAACAGCACCAATAATAATAATATAATAATAATAATATGTTTATTTAAGGAATCTTAGGCATACATTACAGTTATTTTAACAGGCTAATTAAAGTTAGAATAAGTGGTGTAGTCATCTGTATCCGAACTAGGCAAAGCCTGTATTTCGAATATCAGCGCCAACCCCCTCGAGTATTATACATGTGTAGTAGCCGTTACATAATTTAACTATAATTTGTATCTTTTGGATATCAAAATTAAAACTTACGAAACATTCGATCTACTTAAGGAAACATTAAAAAATTAAATTAAAAAAACATGTATATGTGTACTACATACAGAAAATGAAATAAAATAAAAATTGTATAGTGTTTGTGTGACCTCTTATTTGTGTGAGATGGGTATGTACGTGACTGATGTGTAAGAGGATGTGTGGTGTTGTCTGTGTGTTAGTGTGAGTGGGCGTGCGCGAATTTTTTTGTGTATCGTATGAGAGATGTACGTGTGTTGTGTTGTATTTTATAGATTGTTTATGATGATATGTGCAGAAGAAGTTCAGTCTGTTCGTAGGTAAGAATTTTGAGGTGTTCAGTGATTTTCTTCTTGCATTGCATTTTTGTTAAAGGGTATATGTAAAGGATTCTATTTAACCTATTGTAAATTAGTGGACCGATGGAGAGCGCAAAGCGTTGACTAAATTTAGTTTTAGACGGTATAGTTCTTTCGCATACTAAGTCTTTTCTTCGTTTATGGAGTATTTGTGGGTTGTAGATTAGTTTACTGTGTTGTAATAGGGCAACACTTAGTATGTATAACTGTCTCACGGTCAGGACCTCCCAATTTTGGTATAGTGTTGTAGTAGGGAATCGGATTGGCTTAAACGTCGCGACCTTCAGTATTGCACGCTGGGCGACCTCGATAGACTTAATAGTTGTTTTTGATGTCCCTCCCCAAGATGATAGACAATATGTTAGGAGTGATTGACAGAGAGACTAGTATATCTGCTTTAGCAACTTAAAGTCAGCGATGTGCCTCAGGTTTTTAAAAACATAAATGAGCTTTCGCAGTCTACAGCATAATAACCTAACGTGTTCCTTAAAATTGAGATTACCATCTATGTTAATTCCAAGACATTTTATTGTATGCACTCGTTCCAGTAAAGGACAATTACAATTTATCCCGTAGCGACATTTGTGCGAAATGATATTACCCACGATGCCGTCTCCAGTTACATTTTTTATGCTGAAGCAGATGTACTTAGTTTTGTCCACATTTAATGTGAGGATATTACTCTGAAGCCAATTCCCCACGATATCGAAGCCCTTCTGAGCAGCACGAAAAACCTCTACCCACGTATCGGCGGCGAATGAGAGGGCGGTGTCGTCTGCAAAAGATATGATTTCACCATGGGTAAGATCGAGACTCGTGAGACCATTTATGTACACAATAAATAAGGTTGGTCCCAGTATACTGCCTTGCGGTACCCCATGTGTAACCTGAAGGTGAGAGCTCTTACAGTTTCCTACTCGAACACATTGAAACCTGTCACTCAGGTAACTAGAAAAAAGTTTCAGCTGTGTACCTCTGATTCCCAGTCTTTCGAGTTTTTCCAGTAAGAGGGAAACAGAAATCGTATCAAATGCCTTTGCGAGATCTAGAAAAATAGTAAGACATTTTTTCTTGTTATCTAAGTTGGAAGTAACAAATTTTATAAGTTTGTTTACGGCTTGCTCAGTTGATTTTCCTTGTCGAAAACCATATTGGTTAGCTGAGAGCAGTTTATTGTTTTCTAAATATTTAACTAGGCGAAAGTTTATAAGTTTTTCTAGTATTTTGGATATTGCTGGTAAAATAGATATAGGTCGATAATTATTGATACGATTTCTGTCCCCACTCTTAAAAATTGGACAGACTTCAGCTTTTTTTAGAGCGTCAGGAAACACTCCATTTTGCAGACAGTCATTTATGATCTTTGTAAGTGGTGGTACAATGATATTTCTATAGGTTTTCAAGAATTTATTACTAATATTGTCTCCACCACTAGCACTGTCTAGTTTTGAATTGAGAATGAGGCGTTCAACCTCCTCTTCAGTTGTGTCTATAAGAGCAAAAGAGTGCGGACTATTGGAAGTTGTGGCTGTATTGGTTTGAGTGTTGTTTGTAGTATGCATGTTTTGCTTGTGGATTTTGTTTGTTAGCGAACTTCCTACATTTATGAAGAAACTGTTTACTTCATTCAATGAAATTTTAGGTGACGTTGATAGCGTTAGCAGTTCTTTCGGATGGTTAATTACTTTTGTTGTGTTTGTGATCTCTTTAATTGCTTTCCACAGTTTTTTATTATCTTGTTGTGCGTTTTGAAGTTGGTTTTTTTCATATTCAATTTTAACTTTTCTTAGCAATGCATTACAGAAATTTCTGTATCGCGTGTATGGTACTTTTAGAATATGGTTTTTTGGTGCTAGCTTCGATTTCATATGCATGTTATCCCTATTTCTGGTGCATCGTAACAAACCCTGTGTCATCCATGGTTTTATGATTCTGTGGCGTTTAGATAAAGTAATATATTTAGTATTGTTTGCGATAGCGTGTTGAAGAGTGTTTGTAAAATAGTTAAAAGATAGATTTGGGTTCGGTAAGTGAATAAATGTGTCAAAGTTAATTTTTTTAAGATCTTGCTCAAGGTTTGTGTAATCAATTTTTGTTATAGTTGTTACTGCATATTGTCGCGTTTTCTTAGCAGTAACACTCAGCAAAACAGGGTAGTGATCAGTAAGGCAAGTTTGTGGAACTAGAGTAGTAACTGGATATTTGGTCTTTATTAACGCATGATCTAAACAAGTATTGCTTTCATATCGGGTTATAAGAGTGTGTGCTGGTAGAAGCCCATGAGAAGCCGCTAATGTCAGGTAACGTTCCCCGTTTAGGTTTATTTTGTTAGGATTAATGTCTATGTTAATATCACCTATTACAAGGATCTGATTAAAGGTTGACACTGTGTTTAGTAGTGTGCGACCAGGCAGTTGCAGTCTTGCATGTGAGGCTCCTCTATTGTTACGCTAAGGTTTTCTTCATAGTAAAATACTACGCCATCATTTTGTTTCGGGTTTATTTTAGTCCCGACGTGAGAATAGCCAGCAAAAACTGGTATAGATGAGGAGCTCGAGAGCCAACATTCAGTAAGTATAATTATATCACATTTTAACTTAATTCTTGTTAATAGAACTTCAAGCCCAGTCATATTACAGTTTATGCTACGTATGTTCAGCGTGAAGATTAGAAGGTTATCTGGGTGTACTGAAATTAATTTATGACAATTTTCGATATTTGTTTCATGCGACTGCGATACAGACAGCTTATCGATATTTTCAGTTAAGTTAATTATGTCATTGAATTTGACGTCAAACGAAAGTATTCCAAGAAATGGTGGTCACTATACAGAAAAGTAATTGGATTTCTCTATGATAATTATAAGATGTAGTGTGGCTTGCGAGTCCAATTTTGTTGATGTGAGTATTTATATAGCGTAAAAGTGCTGTTGAATGCTTCTCATATATAAGTGTATATGTAAGAAGTTTGAATTTGTCTAAGTGGCCGTGTGAATGGTGATCGAGAGGTATAGTATGTGTGAATGTTGATTTGTAGTAAATACTGTGAGTGTAGTTGTGTTTCGTTTTAGAAAAGAATGTATTGTCTTTAAGGTGTAGTGTATAATGTCTGTGTAAGGCGGTACAATGTAAACAAAAGTAAATTCTATTTTGAACTGAGAAGAAAACATGCGTTATAAAAAGTAGTGTATAAGTTTTGTATAGTGTGATAAAATTAAAACAAAAATAACTTTCTAATCTAAATGAGAAAGAGACATGCATTATAAAACAAATCGATAACAAACTGAAAAACAGAGTTTCAACATGGAGTAGTCATATTGATTTTCTTAACTTATCCAGATCCGAGTCTTGATTAATGCGTATGTGAGATGAGTCTTCGGATTTTTTAAGATAAACAATCCCGTTAGTGGTCCAGCAAAAGTCATAACCGTGGCTTTTTTTAAACTGTCTGGCCAGAAAGTACAGTCTTTGAGTCTTGTGTGTTAGTGTTTCAGTTACGAAAAGAGGTTTTGGTTGGTTTGAATGGTTTAGACGTGTTGTGTTTAACTTTTCACCCTTAGCTCGTGTTCTATTGAAGTTCTTGACAGCCTTAAGAATTTTGTCTTTTAGCAATACGGAAGTTAAGTCTACAACAACAGGATCAGTTGCATCTTTCGATTTCAGTCTATAGACATCTCGAATATTTGAATAGTCAATGTTGACATTCAGAGTCTTGCCGAGCTGCATAATTTCGCTACAAAGAATTTCTTTTGTCTCGCCATTATGCTTAGGGATATTCCGAATTTCCAGGCCTGTTCCACGGGACCTGCGCTCAGACACTTCAAGTTTTTCCTCCAATTCTTTAATCAAGATCTTATCCTCTTTTCTTTCCTTCTCTAGAGTGGACACTTTTTGCAAGAATTCATCATATTTACTCGACATGACTTCTAGACTGGTTTTTAAGTCTTGAAAGCGTTTTTCCTGTTCTTTAGAGAAAGTCGCGAACATATCCCTTATCATTGTTGTAACATCTAAGGGTTCTTCATCATACTTCCTTTTCTTTCGTTCAGTAACATTGATCTCAAGTGAATGCAGATTAGGCTCTGATTCGCAATGCTGCAGCGGTGAATCACTCGTAGCCATGGAGGAAGTAGTTGCCGCGATTCGCACGTTTCCAAGCGCTACTGTCGGCGTCAGCGGGGAAGGAGAGGCGGGGGGTGTCCTTTTTAGTGGCATAGTGGCGGTGTACAAGTGCGGAGTATAAGTACCAGGACAGCAGAAGTGCCGCCAGTAATTTTTTTTGCAGTAAGTATATGAACTATTACGGGGGCCAAGTTATGATTGCTGCTATCGAGTGAGGCGAAGCTTTGTAGTTTCCGTCCAGTTTAAATAGACCTTTGGGTTCGTACAAAGGATGCGTAAGCGCCGTATGTATTCGAAACTGGCGGAATTACTGCTGTCTCTTTTCTGCGCGTTGATGTCAGACGACTTTCTGTCTCCCTTATACGTGCGTCTCACCGCGTGTTTACTGTGGTGTTATAGCGTGTGTGCGTGTAGAACGTACTCACGGCTCGCAGCAGATTAGCAAAGAACTCCTCGATATTTATGCACTCCTAATTTTTGCAATTGATTATTTGAGTGAACATTTGCTTTTAATTCAATTTAAAAATAAAATAAAAATTTACTACGGCTATGGGGCACGTCTACTCTCTGCAGAGGTCCGGGGGGGAGAGGATATTCAGTCAATTAAATTTGAACACATATCACCACAAATATTTCATGAAGTACTTGCTAGATTACATAACTGGAAACCCCCCGGGTCAGATCATATTCATAGTTATTGGTACAAAAAATTCACAGCTGTTCATAGTTACCTATATAATTACGTAAATAATTTCATCCAAGATCCTAAATCAATACCATCGTATTTAACATCAGGTACAACTTATATGATATCAAAAGACCGCAACGACCTCTCTAACCCAGCTAAATATAGTCATGCCATCACATGCCTGCAAACCTTGTACAAAATTATCATATCCTGCATATCGGAAGCAATATATCAGCACATCGACACCAATGACATCTTAGCTGAACAACAGAAAGGATGTCGAAAGTTTAGTCAAGGCTGTAAGGAACAATTGTTCATAGATTCAGTAATTCTAAAAAAAGCTCAAAAAACCAAATCCGATCTTTTCAGTATGTACATTGATTACAAAAAAGCATACGACTCCGTTCCCCATTCATGGCTAATAATAGTTTTAGAAATGTACAAAATACACCCAACAATAATCACATTCTTGAAAACCATAATGACCACCTGGTCTACTGTCCTTAAATTCAACACACCCACAGAAACAGCAGATACGCGCCCAATTAAAATAAAAAGAGGTATCTTTCAGGGAGATGCCCTTAGCCCACTATGGTTCTGCCTAGCCTTAAACCCACTATCTAACATTTTAAATTCAACCTCATTAGGATTCCCTTTAATAGATACAAGCAATGACACACAAAATGAGACTCAAAATAATACACCAATTAATCATCTGCTTTATATGGATGATATTAAACTGTACGCAAGAAGCGAGACACAACTTTACGAATTAGCAAACCTCACAGAACAATTTACTAATGATATAAAAATGGAATTTGGAATAGACAAGTGCAAAATAAATTCAGTTAGAGGAGGACAGTACTATCAACACCAATACACATTAGAAACAGGACAAACAATAGAACCATTAGATGAACAAGATACATATAAATATTTAGGATACAATCAGTCACGTCAAATAAACCATAAAGAAACCAAACACAAATCAAAACTACAATTCCATCACCGATTAAATACAATTATGAAAACACAACTTTACTCAAAAAACACAATAAAAGCACTCAACACTTTTGCCATACCCGTACTTACATATTCTTTCGGGGTCATCAACTGGATCAAAACAGACCTAGCAAACCTACAACGTAAAATTAATACGACCATGACTAAATTCCGCAAGCATCACCCAAGATCATGCATACAAAGATTAACATTACCAAGAAAAGAAGGAGGCAGGGGACTTATTGATATATTTAATTTACATAATAGACAGATCACAACCCTCAGACAATATTTTATTACAAAGGCTGAATCTTCAACACTCCACAAACTTATAATAGACAACGACCAACGCTTCACAACTCTTAATTTAAAAGACAGATCTGAACAAAAAAACGAAAAAGTCATCGACAATAAAACCAAGATAGCTGAATGGAGCCAAAAGTCTTTACACGGAAGACATCGTCAAGATTTGAGCCAAATCAATGTCGACAAAGAAGCGTCGAACGCATGGCTTAAACGGGGCGAACTGTTTCCAGAGACTGAAGGCTTCATGATCGCGATACAAGACCAAGTTATCGAGACCAGAAACTATCGAAAATTCATTATAAAAAAACTAAGTACTGACACGTGTAGGAAATGCAATAGCTCACCAGAAACCATCCAACATATTACAGGCGCATGTAAATCAATAGCTCAAACCGAATACAAACACAGACACGACCAAGTCGCCAACATCATACACCAGAAACTTGCACACCAATACAAACTTATAGACTCCACAGTGCCCTACTACAAATACAACCCCGAAACGGTGCCAGAAAATTCATCAACAAAACTATATTTTGACCGCGCCATTCTTACTGATCGAACAATTCATTTCAACAGACCGGACATTACACTAATAAACAAAATAAATAAAATTGGATACCTTATAGACATAGCGTAGGAGTGTCCACCAATAATACCAATACCTTTGGAGGCCAATACCAGCCAGATAGGGTATTCTCTCTCTGCTAAAACACACACCGGTACCTTTAACTCTTCAGTTGAGGTTGTGGGGGTCACTCCGGATAACTCTTTAAACTAAATTGTGAAACAACAGAAGTTACCTCTTCAAATAATTACTTATTATTACTGAATAATAAAAAGGTATCTTCTGGCAAGGTAGCATGTAAGGGAAAGCAACATACTTTAAAATTGTTTAGTCAAAATATTCAAGGTTGCTCTTCCAAATTACTAGAAATTGAGATGTTTCTAGAAAAAACCAAGTTTGATATTGTTTGTTTTACCGAACATTGGCTTAAAGATAACCAAGTAATGTCTATTAATTATGAAAATTATTGTGTAGTTAGTCACTTCAGCCGGAAACAGATGATACATGGTGGCTCATTAATACTTATTAAAAATTCAATTAAATCTAAAGAACGTAAAGACATTACTATGTTTTCTGAGTCCGCAATTTTCGCTCATTAATTCAATTTTATATTATTCACTATTTATATCAGATTAGATCCTAAAACCCACAGTTTTCACCATTCATTAATTGTGAGTATAATACAAATCTAGTGTCTATATAAGTTACTGCACCCTACCTTCTCCTTTAGGAATTACAGGCGTGAAGATAATGTTGATCTGGGTTAGGTAGATGAAGTTTAGATATTGGAATTAGAGATGTATACCTACATCAACTACTACAGTTCTTTTATCTCACGAAGCGAAGTGAATTATTTGACTTTCAACCTTACCGTCATAGACTATGAAATTCGAGCAACAGCCGGTTTACTCTATTTGGTACGATAGCCTAAATAGATTCTGATCTGCATTACATTCCAAATGGATAATGATTCAAGTATAAAACTGTGTGATTGGTCTTAGGGGTCTCACAAGTCTTTTATTAAATAAAACTAAAAATAATGATAATTTGACAATTTATTTGTGTTCTACATTACTACTATTGTACAATTTATATGAAACAAATTTCATTTCCTTTCAGTATCTCGTAGCAATCAAAATCAGATTTCACTGAGTGAGACATTATAGATAATATCAATAAATATAGTTGTTTATTTATGAGATAAATTTAAAAATTGAACCTCACTGTAATGTTCATAGTGGAACGGCTGCGGTGCACGACACCTCTATAATATGTACACAAATTTAACTCATTTAAGGTGCAATGTGGCAACGTATACATAATTCATCTAATAGGGTAAATATAATCCGACTCGGAGCACAATGCAATAGCGCATATTCTAATAGAGTAATGGTTTCAGACAGTTATTAATATAATATATTCCTTTCACAGCATTCAAATAAAAACATTGAAGAAAATGTATAGCATGTTGCATCCAGGGATCATCGTAAATCTCCCAGTCTTTTATAACACCTCCACATGAGAAACACGCTGCTTTATCATTTACACTATTTCCACAATAAAAAAATCCAGCTTCAGCCATTTCCATCACCAACCTTCTCCTTGAATTAGTCGTTGCCCAATAATGTCTAAACGAAATCTCACGCATTTTATACGCATTATACATTTCATAACGAGGGCTATATTTATTTTGAGACATGTTCTCACTCACTATATAGTTCTTCATACAGATAATTGTAAAGGTGAAATGATATCATACTGCGGTAGGCAGCAATTTATAATGATTAACATTTGAGGGGATTGGTAGGGATAGAGGATTTGAAAATTAAACAAGCGAATATTTATTTCAAAAATTTATTATCTATACACCATTTATTTAAACATATTACATTTTTTAAAGCACATATTTTATCATGATAAATACAACTATACACATCATGAGAATGTTCATATTTATTGTACAAGCTTAATAAATTAGGACAACCTTCATCTTCTAAATTATTTATATTATTATTATTATTCAAAATATTTTTTAGCCACAACACTTTTTCTAAACCTTTGGTGTAAACACTTTTATCTCTTAAAATATCTACAATCAAATTCTGATGATTTGAGTAGGGCACAAATCCGTCTCTCCAGTATATCCTTCTATTACGTTCAATCCAACTGACTTGTCGTTTTTCAGGTTTCGTTAAATCGTAAAATGGAAATGGGGGCTTAATTAAGAACACCTGAATTTTTTTATTTAACAATACAGCTAATTCTTTAATTATAAATTCATTTGTTTCTGTTTTAAAACCTTGAACATCGACAATGGCTGTCATGATAATCTGCGCACTATGTTACTTAAAGGTTTATATTCCACAAGTCGTTCGTTAATAATTAAACAATATCCAGTTGTGTTATCTGGTATTGGTGCTGAACAGTCAATCTCCAACCGTACATCTACGGGGCCTGTTTTCAAACTATCGTTTTGTCTTGAACAGTCTATAATAAAGAGAGGGGCCTTCTCCTTGAAATCAACCAAATTAAGCAAGGGGTCTGCAGGACAATTGTAATACGACTGACGAAATTTCACGTACATTTCATATAATATATTGTATTTGTTCTCAGAAAAATTTAAGCTTAGAGGCTCGTAAGGATAATACTGTGAATTCAAAAATAGTGTTACGTTAGTAACCCCACAATGATCAAACAGAGAACTGTCTTTGGTTTTATTATTTTTTCTGTTGGTTTGCAAGCAAAAAATTACATATCGAGGTTTCTCTAATTGCGATGCAGTCTTAACTGACCAAGAATGTTTTGTAGTTTTAGGGAGCAAAGGATACTCATATAAATCCCAATTTCGAAACGCTATTTGAATAGGTTTATCTCTCTTCAAGTGTTTTAGTAGTGTCAGTCGTTCACGGTCTGACACTTTTATATGTGGTACACGCCATTGCAATCTTTGTATGTCTATTTGAAAATGCGCAATATCATCAGTTGCTATGATACTGTTTAAGTTAGAGTTACTTCTGTTCAAAATAAGTTCATGTTTACAATTTATCACAATTTTATTGTAATCCTCTGCAAATCCTAAAATCTTATTAAGAGGTACAATAGCACTAAAATGACCATCACTTTTGAATCCATCTAGGTTCCAACCCCACAAAGCAGCAACTTTATTTTCTCCATCATTCATTGAAACGTATGACTTTATTGTCGACGTTATTCCAGAATTTTTAATGCGATCTATTTCAATGCCATTTATTTCGTATCGGATATCTTGAAACAAAAACATAACAGGGTTGTTACTGAACGTAATATTTTTCTTAATCGGTTTTCCATCTTTGTCGAAGAACTTTGCTTGACCCTCGACGTAAATTGAACTGGCTGATGGTAACACATATATGTCTTGTTGGTGTATGGGAATTCTGATTTCATCGTTTTCTCTAAAGCTGTTAGTGTAGGGATTGTATGTGTGGACTTCATAGCTTTCAATCGAACTATCGAAGTGAGGTAATTCAGTAATTTGTAGTATATTCATACTTTAAAACCTAGAGCTTTAAGAAAGGCTTTATTTGCTTCACTCAATTTCTTCACTTTTTTTCTTACGTCTATGCACCTTAATGGTCTTAGATGGAATAAGACGTTTGATTTTCACAGGAGTGTTTTTATAATAAACTATCATTTTGTTTTTCTTAAATGAAGGCGTAATTGAATAATATGTTCTTCACCAAAGTTAATACAGTTACCAAGTTGATCAACAATCTTAATAGATATAGATGAAATTATATTTTTGTTCACTGGGAAGTAAATAACGTTCTGGGGTATTTCTGTGTACTGAATTGAAGCAGTATCAGATATGAATTCATGAATAAAATGAGTCGGTAATCCGTTGTAATATGAACCGTGCACAAGATCACATTCGATTCTGATTACAGCTGGTAAACTGCTGTTATTAACGGGCACATTTGGTCTTGTTTTTAATACTGAAAAGTATAGTAAACCGCACTCGTATTGATCAGATAAATGAAGAGGTGGTTGAAAATACGAGACCAGTTCTGATTTATTTCCAGAGATGGTAACCGTAGTAGACATGCTTGCATACTGAACTCTTTTAAATGAGCCTGTTCATTTTATTTCTTGATTATACCAAAAATTCTTTAAGAAATTTAAACATAGATGTCCACAGTTGAAGGGGTGATCACGTTGTATATTTTCATAATTATATTGAATGTTAGAACCTACATATTTTATAAATTCCTTTGGAGGTTTAAGATTTCCATAACTATCGAAATACTCAACATAATCATTATATTTTGCATAGGCTACCCAATGAGAACCAGTATTTTTAGAACTATCTAAATTAATAACTCCACATTCTTTTTTATATGGATATTTAGGGAGCTCATCTCTCATAAAGACACCTCTAAAATAAGGAATTCTATTTCCATACTTTAAAATGTCAAAGTTAGTTAAGGCCCGTTTGGGTAGCCGATATCTTAGTTTTTTTCTTTTGATACGAAAATTCCAAGGCCGCCTTTATGTGGTTTAAGGTGTAGTCCTTTCCCGATACATAGAGCTTCCATTTTTTCATTGTGTCTCCTTGATTCCTCATACAGCTTTTTAGCCATTTTGAATTCATTTATGGTTTTGGCAATACCAGCTGCACGGCCTGCTAACGCTCCCGCCGCTGATAATCCCGCAAAAATAGGAATCAGAGGTAGTACATACATACATACATAACATCACGCCTGTAATCCCCGAAGGGTTAGGCAGAGGTGTACACATTCGTACACCCACATTTCGCCAGTTATGTTTTTAGTCCCATGTAATAGGGGGCGAGCCTATTGCCATCAACCGGGCACAAATCCAGACTCCGAGGCTGCTACTGAGAAATTCCTGATGGAAAAACCCAATATCACTTTGCCCGACCTGGGAATCGAACCCAAGACCTCATGCACAGCAGTCGCGCTTGCGACCACTAGACCAACGAGGCAGTCAATCAGAGGTAGTACTCCCCCAGTTTTTGGAATAGGAATAACACGAGGGAGCTTAGTCGATGAATCATCAGCTAATTCTCGGGTAGCAGCAATAGTTAATTCTATAGCCATTTTCTTGCTCTTAGGTTTTAATTTTTTTATGTGTCTTTTTGCTTTTGTAATAACAGTTTTTAATTTACTTTTTAATCCTTTTCCAGATGTAACTTTTGGAAAACGTTTTTTGCTCAAACCAGAACCAGTTTTAATTTTTGTCAACATAGCCTTCCTTACTAACCGTGCCGCGAGTCTTTCGCCTATACTAGCATCGGTAGCAACCTCTCGCTCTTTCGCCATTTTCAACAAAATTAAATCAGCCTTATGTCGATCTTTCAAGTTTGATGACTATGTATGACTATATATGCAATATCGTGATCTTTGCAATATTCGTCCAACTTATTTACACCGTTATCTCCTTGTGCAAGCCTTTTTATTAATTTAGTGCCAGGACCACAGTAATTATATCCTGGTAAGTGTAATTCAAATGGTAAATTATTAATAAGCCAATTGAGTAGACTACTCTCTCCAAAACACATTATAAGACTGATGATTCCGGTTTGAATACTTTAATAAATAGTTATCGATTCGAGTTTGTTGCTAATATTATTTATAATATTACATTCGATTTATCAATCCAATCTGCTTTCAGCTGAAGACAAACCTAACCATTTTACTAAAACTGTTACCTTTTCTTCTAAGAACTTTCTCAACTAAATATACATTGGGATGTTTTGTTTTTTGAAGTTCTTGTGTATAAAATGCGCCTAAAATAGGGTGACCTCTGATAGTATCTTCAATTAAGTAAGTTATGGGAGTTGTTTTTTGTATTTTACGAATTTTAAATATTTCTGTTGACCAGTTGGGAGTGTAACCTTTTTCAAATGTTCCTTTGTATTTACTGATACGCACATAATCACCTACTTTGTACTTGCTTTTTAAATTATATTTTTTTTGCAACTTTAAATACCGTTCTAATATCATTTTTTTATTAATATTGTCCACATTATCAGGGATTTCATTAATAGTGCGATGGTGAGTGTGATTGTATTTGTAAATAACGTCATTTAGGGTATTATTTATCCAATTGTAATTGCCTTTTAAACTAAATTCCTTATAAACTTTAGATTTTAATGTCCTGATGAATCGTTCAACTATTGAAGCCTTTTTTGTTGAGACACATAACATCGCGCCTGTAATCCCCGAAGGGTTAGGCAGAGGTGTACCCATTTGTACACCCACATTTCGCCAGTTATGTTTTTTTAGTCCCATGTAATAGGGGGCGAGCCTATTGCCATCAACTGGGCACAAATCCAGACTCCGAGGCTGCTACTGAGAAATTCCTGATGGAAAAACCCAATAACACTTTGCCCGACCTGGGAATCGAACCCAAGACCTCATGCACAGCAGTCGCGCTTGCGACCACTAGACCAACGAGGCAGTCAAGTCAAGTCAAGTCAAGTTTTTGTTGAGAAGGTTGAATAATGGTTAATATTATATGATTTCATAAGCTTCTGAAATTTGTTATTATAAAATTCTGCTCCATTATCCGTTTGCAGATTTTTAGGAACACGCCCTTTATCCAACAAAGTTTTGAAAGAGTTACACACATCTTCTTTGGTTTTACTTCTCATAGGAAAGGCCCAAGCATATTTCGAAAATGTATCAATAACGGCAAGAATATATCTGTAATTTTTATTTTCTTTTGAAATTGATTGCATATCAATTAAGTCTCCTTGCCACTAGTCATCTATATCTTTCATGATAACATGTCTTCGTGGATAGTTCACCCTCGCATTTTTATGAATTTCGTTTACCACGTCAGCTTTGCTCATGTTCACAATTCAGTATACTTGTCTTGAACTCAGCTATTATACTGAATAAAAAGCATATTATTGTGACTATTTATTATTTAATTATATTAGCTTCTTTTAATTCTTCGATTATTGATAAAATTTCATTATCATGGTTAGTATTACCAGCATCTCGGGAAGCAATTAATAGTTTCAATCTGTCAACCAGTTCGTTAGGATCATCCCAATATACCAAGTCAGTGTTATTTTTGTATTTCTTTAGCGTTGGTAAGCTTCCTCCAAATTTAGTGACAATATTATTGTTTAACGATTCAGAAAACAATGGTCTAATTATTTCACGATATTTTATACCTTTATCACCTCTAATTTGTCCATTAGGATTGAAATCTCTCTTATGTGCATTTGTATAATGCAACATATCTTTATAGACAAGTTTATCTTTGCTCGATATTAGTTTCAAATCAGGTTTTCTTCGAAGTAAGAGTTTTTTTAAACCAGGGGTTAAATTGTAGCTTTTGTCACCAACTTTAATTAAAATGACATTATCATCATTCACACTATCTATTTTAGAAAATGAAACTATTGAATTACCCATTAGTAATTTTTTGTTTGCACTCCTTATCCCAAATGGTATATTTACCCCATCATAAATATCATGGATATCACAGCCCTCTAATGATATTTCTAAATCTTCCAGTAATTCTGTCTGGGGAGACTTTTTAACGATCTGCACTGAATTCAGTTCTGAATCGCTGCATTCTTCAAACTTTGTAGATGAGCTAGTATTAATGTCATTGAATTCCATGTCTTCAAAATTTGAGTGTGTATTTTCTAAATTTTGTATTTTTTCTATTGTTTTGCTCGAATCGACTAGGGTTTTAAGGGGATCTGCGACAGGTTTTAACATTTTATCAAGTGACAAATTCATTGAGTGTTCCTGGTTTTTCATTTGTTTTATTTTATTCTTTATAGAGTCTACGGACTTCACTAATTCTATTTTAATATTTTTCTCCATTTTATACCTATTATAACAACTGTGTTCAGCTAAAGAACAAATTATACTGAATTTGATTTTGCATGTAAATTACTTATATGTGCGCATAAACAGTCACTCAAAATTAAAAAACATTCAAGATTCTGTCTGTACCTTCCATTGTTTAAAGACGAGTCTTTGCAAATACTAATAAAGTTATATGGCTCGCTCCAAACTGTATTACAAATATTCTTGAATTGATTCCAGGACATATCAGAACTAACATGCTCTTCATAAATATGTTTCAAGTTTACATCGTCTTGCTTAAATATTATGAGAAAGTTTGTATTATCACGCAGCAACTGTTTCGGAATTTTAGAGTATGTTTGACATAAATAAAAGCAATCAATATGTTTATGTCTACCCATAGAGAAGTAATTACGAATGTTTATTTGATTTTCACATGCCACATCATCGAAAATAAATACAGAATTAGTTAGTGCTTCATCCGGGGCTATGACTTCTTTATTATCATTAAATTCATGAAACTTAACTTGATGCACTCTCTTTATAACTTCTCGCAAGAAGTTGTATTTTGGTTGAAAATTAGTTTTCGAGTACAGGTAAAGATTTTGAAATTTTAGACCATTCTCATGTAACAATAAACTAAGCACGACGTTTGTTTTTCCACAATTCGAGGGACCACATATAATACAACGAATCGTATTTGGTAACAGAATGCTATGCCTAATGTGGTTATCAGAGTCACCAAGATTTATATGATTAATATTAAGTGATGTGTGTTGTTTGATCAACTTCATTTTAACTATTAATTCAATTTCATCCAAACATAGATATATAAAGCATAAGTATAATAAAAACAAATAATTTAGATTGGTTTAAAGTTGTCATGTGAAATTTAAAGCGAACGTATTATTCGGTATACCTACAGTGCTTATCCATTTCATGTTTATACCTGATGTAAATAATAATAATAATATTAATAAGTTAGTATGGTATTTATATTCATAATCAGTGGTGGATTAATAAAATGCAGAACACTGTAAGGCCGTAACAAGAATAAAAAATGATGCATTAGTTATAAATGTTTTATTCACGTATTACTTACATATTCAAATACGAAAATCAACACTACCACTCACTAAATTAACAATCTTTGTTTATAATTAAATTAATTATAAACAAAGATTATAATAACATTACAATTTGTTCATATAAACATATTTATATTTATACATTAGTTCTCAAAATAAAGTTTCACAGTGACCCCAAGGTAAAGTTTCAATTTGGTTCGTGAGTATTTGTCTCTTATCATCATTTCTGTTTAATACTACTTTATGAATTTCTTGAGAGTACAGTACATGCTTGAGTGATTTAATTATATTCATTTTACATTTGAAATTGACATTATTTGTTAAAGCTTTACTATAGTGGGATAATTTTAATCGATTAGTAACAGCTTTAGATATTCCTTTTGCTTTTGTGATGCGAGTTTTTGAAGTGATTATACAATATAGTTTAGCTCTTAGTCCTACAAATTCGCTTATGATGTCACCCCCGAGTTCATCTTTAAATAGTCCTGGAATTTTAGTATTTACTCTCGGCATGCTGTAACAATTATCAGTCTGAAAATTACTTGTATCAAATTTTGTGACATCATTTTTTATGTCTTCGTAAATATCCTCTGTATTTATAAAATAAAGAAGGCTGTCTGTGTCTGTATAACACAGTCTTGCGCGAGTTTCATATTTATTTTTAATAAAGTTGTAGTGAAATTTATACAAATGTTCCTTTGCTAATTCTAGAACTGTAAACCCAATGTAAATAGGGCGATCTAAAATAATTTTTTCAGGAGCTAATTGAATAGCAACAAAATTTTCAGAAAAGATTGCAATACTTTTCAAATTTGGTTTTGCAATTAACTTTTCTGCACCGTGGTGCTTGTTAGTTTTATTATTATAATCATCCCACATAGTAACTAATTTGACATTAACCTGTTTACGTCTATTTTCAATAGTTTTCCCAAATATAGCATTATTGAGGAGTTTAAAAAAGTCTTTCTCAAATAGGGTTGTTGAAGCTTGACGCAATGTAGTATTCAAGTCAATATATTTTTGTAAATAATTTTCTTGTCTAAAAGTTAAAACACGGTGAATTTTTTTCAAAATCATTCCGTTTAATAAACATGCCTTTAAATGAATGTAATGTATTACGTAGTTGAATTTGTCGTATAAATTAGCAATTAATTTAGGTGTTCTGCCTCCGGGAGGTGTGAACCTCTCGGGTGCAAAAGGTAAATCACTATGCGTATTATGTAAACTCTCAGGATATATTAAATCAACTTCTAAAATACATCCATATTCAGAATCATCTGATATTGATAACACATTTATTGTTTTAATCTCATCGTTTGTCAAAAATCGGAAATCTGAAATAGGCATTTTCTTTGTCATTGCGTAACCATATAAATTGTTACAGTCAAGATAAACCAAATACGTTGATTTTTGAAAAGCATCATAATTCGGTAAATATTTATTATTAGCTTGAGCATGGCGTAGAGAACATTGTGCTAAGCCTCCACGTATTCCCTTTTCCAAAAATTCATACATTTCCAAACTATGAATTAATTCTAATTTAACGCCTGTGTACAGTAGCATCGCATCCCAGCTTAAACTAGGTGCAGTAATGTAATACGCTGGATCAAGTTGATAATGATCCAGACAAGTCTGTCTAAATTTTTCGAATACATCGGAAAGAAGTTATACGTCGGTCTTTAAATATAAATCTGTATATTCTCCAAGTGATTTAATATTAAATGACTGCCAAATAGATTTAGCGTGAACGTATTCATCATTACTAATATGTTGACAATTCAAACTATTATAGAAACAATCTTTCGATGGAAGACGAGTCTCGTTATATTTTGAGTATGCATCAATATAATCATAGGGATAAATTCCTTTTTGTCGCAACAACTTTAACTGATTATAACTAGTATCTGGGAATTCTTCTGATAAATTAACAAAGTCGGTTTCATTCAAATTATTTACTAATGTGCTTAAACTTGAATTAAGAAATTGATAAGAATCTATGAACTTAACTTGAATAGGCCTTGATTTTAATGCATTTGTAGTATGGAGTACTTTTGTGAAAGACATATACCTTTCTTTGGTTTTTGGTATAATTTTGAAAGCACCTTCATACTTCGATAATTCTTTTATAAATAGGTGAGAGTCATAGCCGGATAGGTTATGAAAAATAACAGGCACGAAAGGGCAAACTCTTAACATTAAATAACAATGAGAGTGTGCTGCTCCTCGGTATTGTGATGTAATGTGATCATGATCCATTACTTTATCGTCAAAGAGCAAATAATTACAGATATGACATGTAGTGGCATTTTTGTAATCCTTTTTTTGGTCCTTAGTTAAAGGTGCCATAGGTATTTTATTTAATAAGATACTGTGAATGTACTCCAAATCTCTTATTAAATATTTTATAAATACTTCTACACAATCAGCTCCTCTGTAAGTAACATACTTATTCAGTCCCGTATTGTGTGAACAACAAATGTAGTAACCAAAACATGAAGGTTTGTGAATCTTATAGGTACGAGTATTTTCAGTTACATTTATGTTGCAGTTTAGTAAAAGACTCTCAAAATCGGCGTAAATTACGAAATTAATTTTTTGTTTTCTTTCGAAGTTCTTAAATTGAAGAATACTATTTTTTTCAGGTAACATTGTCAAAATCTTAGGACACTTATTATGAGCGCTTTTTTTTTTTTTTTTTTTACCGATGGGAAATCATCAAATGACTTCCCCCGCCCTGGGCGGGGCGGGAGGGAGTGTCAGACTTTTACTGACTAAAACCCATCCATGTTCCTTCTTGTGCCCTTTGCGTTCCGGGGGCGCGGTATCTCTTTCGAACAACCCGCAGCCCCGGCAGGCATCGGCCCTTAGTGGCTTCTTCAATTGTTTGCTGACATCTCATGAGCGCTAAATCTCGTTTCACTCGTGAAAACTTGTAAGCATGTCTCACATAGGTACATTTTACCTTTATGTTTACTTATTTGACGTTTGATCAATCTCAATAGATTTTTTATTAAGCAATAATGCCCGTTATCTTTCTGTTCAAAGTACAATAAATTTACATGATGGTTTTTTCTTAAACTTGTCACGTATAAAGGACCAGTGACCATGTTTTTATTATCTAATCCATATATATTAATACTTATGTGGGGATTTAAATTTTCAAATATTTTAATATCTTTACATGATGGAGGTAATGATATTCCATCAATGTTTAAAACTTTTGAAAAATGTGGGTATGAACTTGTTCTGCAAACATTCATTTGGGTGGGATATAATGCTGCGACAATACTCCATAAAAAGCAGTTGTTATCGCTGTTTTTAATATTTAAACAACTTCTAGTTTTTTTTATTACTTGCGGCAAATCTACATAGGTGCTGCCTCGCAAAGGAGAGTATTTGTTAATGTTAATTTCTAGATGACTTATAAAGACACAAGACCAGCCAGATTCACGCTGTTGGAACTCTGAGAGCTTTCTGTCAAATGTATTTATTGCTTTCAAATATAATTCATTAATATCTGTGTTATTATAAACAATTTCATATTTTGTGTTAAATGATTTAAGCTGTTGCTCATCAGATTTTTGAAGAATGAAATAAGCAAAAAGCTCAAAGTTTAATTTAACACAATTATGTTTGATCACACAATCGTTAATTAGTCTTATGACCCTATGCTGATTATCCATTAGGAATTCCTCAGGTGTTAGGTATTCCATTGATGGATTCAGTTTGTAACTTATTATTCTCTTTTTAAAAGCCGTGGCTATTATATCAATATTTTCAATTTCAGTTTTTAGTATGCAATTAGATTTATGCAAATTCGTTCTCAAATGATACTGATATTCTATTTTAGGTATTTCAATGTGACATTTTTGACATATTATTATTTCATCGTTATTTGTTCCGATTCCGGGTCTAGATGTAACTGTAAGAAAGAAAGAAAGAAAAAAAAAAACAATGAACATTAAATTAAATTTGATGTAATATGAATTACTATTAAAACTTAATTGCTAAAACCGATTACATGATTGATTATAAAAAATATATGCATAAACATCTAAGTACAGCAATAGTGTACATTAATAATGTAATCACGATCTGCGTAATATTCGTTACATAATTTTACTATTAATAGATTCGATAAAACTTGAGATATAAAGATAATATCTAATTATTATTATTATAAAAGAGTAATACAAAAAGTGATTAAGTGAATTGAATAGGCATGTACCTACTTTTTTAATTAAGTACTATTTCAATAATAGTTACTTACAAATGTTGGTGGGCACTTAACATACTCTTTTCGAGTAGCCATAATAAAATTTGATAAATGTTGCCAAGCCTATGGTCATATGTTTGATTTTTAAGCGTGACAATTGCTTGGCGCCACCTATTCATTGGCGGGACTTTCTCTATTTCATCGCACCGGTATATTTTTAAATCAATATAGTGCGTTCCCGGCTTGTTTTCATGGGTTTGGCGCGAATGGCCGTTAGCAAGGCGTCGTGTTATATATGAAGTTAACAGTGTTTTACCAGTAACTACAGGGACCCCGTTCTCGTCGTCCTCGCTATCGGTTCCAAACAGATCGTATACCGTGCACTTCTTCGGGGTGATGGGTTTGATATGTGGGTTCTTTGAAGCTGATGAACGGGGCGGCGGTGGCGCCGACGACGACGGCCCTGGCATCGGACTTGCTCTCGATGGTGACGACCACGACGCTCGTGCCGACCCCGTCGTGTGAGTTGATGCGTGCTTCCTTTTTCGCCCGTCGTGCTTCTTTTTCGGAACTTGAGGTTCCTCGTCGACATCGGAGGGAAATAGGGTCTCAGCGATTTCATGCGACCTGAAATGGAGTGAAACAAATACATAAGTAACTATTAATACAATCAAATAATTATCAAGCGCACATCCCACTGACATATCGGGTAGGTACACCACTCTAATTAATTATTATCGTCTATCTACATGTAATATTGAAATACATCTTTCTATAATACTGGAACATAGCCATCATAGAAATAATACTCTATTAAACCACAGTACTATATCGCGATAGATTAACCGTACAACATGAATAGAAGAGCAGATTTATTATATTAGGAATCACTCATTGCTTGTTTCGGGGGATCGAACCCTTGGAGCTTAGCCGTTGCTGTAACTACTTACAATATATTGCTACTACTGCTATATTAAAAATAAGTTAATGAACTACTTACATTTTCCTTATTGCAGGTGGATTCTTGATAAGTAGGTCCTTGATGTTAATCTTGAGCTCCTAGTAGCTGAAGTGATGCTCCTAATTCACTCTCCAGGGTTTAAATAGCCGGGATCCGCGTGAGATTTTTCCAAATATATAATGTAATGTAATGCATACATGACGCTAAAATCCTGACTCAGGAATTCTTTACGATACAAATCTTTTGCTATCATAACCAAGTCTACAAATCTCAACCTTATATTATGATATCTAAAGTTTACATTAATATTTGACTAGGTAGAGTAACCACAGTCCAAGTTTTACATACTAGTTAAATACCGCGACTTCGTTTATATAATATTTATTTTATTACAGCATTACATTATTATTATTAATTTATTCTATACTGATATAACACAGTAAGAGATTTACCCGACTGCATCAAACGAAAGACGGTGACGTTACCGGTGAACATTATCTTTCTTTTAGGTGAGTTAAAGATTATAAGTTTGAAAAATAAATTAGTAATAGCAGGCAAAACTAGGTGTAACAGTAGTATGTCGATATCGCAATTTTGTTTTGATCCATCTCCTTAAACAGAATTAGACCTTACATTGCAAATTACACATACTACTTACGTGCGATGGTTTTGCTTGTCGAATCGTCTCAATAAAATGTATGAAAAAATTACAGTGAACAAACATACAGTAGTATTTATTTTATCAATATATATTTATAGTAAACAATGAAATGTTTGGCGCCGCTATGTCTTGAGGTTTAAATTTCACTATGCCATTTTTGTCACTGTAATTTTAACCTACTGTCGGGGAACAATCTAACAAAAATGTACGAATTTGAACTCTATAGAATTATATATAAATTGGAAAAAATATATTAAAATCGATCATTCAATTTCTGCTCCTGCTGAGTCCTGACTTGCTAAAAACGGTATCATTGTGTAATGTCGGTAAGTGTTAATATATAAATAATATAAATATTTAACAGTATTTTATCTAACAATTTAAATATTACATTGTTTGTATCAATCGTTTTATATCATACATATAAAACGTATAAATTGATTGTCTATTGTAGCGACTCAAACATACATAATAGGTCCTTGACATGAGAGTTTTCGAATCAAACGTATATTTGTATACCACAACACAACTGTAATTGCTTTCTGTATTTTTATTTTAAGGACTCCGAAAACGACCTTTTCAACTTCGTCCCTATGAATACTGTGCCAGGACAGTATAACGAAAAACAACTGAATCTGGAGGGCCCCAGCAGCAAACAGCTCAAGAGATGTTCAACAGCTGCATTCACCTGTGTCAAAAAACTTACGCGTGGTGCTAAAGTGATCAGGATCGAAGTCTATGATGTAGAAAATTTTCCTGATTCCATAAGTTCGCTATGTAATTGTG
Organism: Hoplodrina ambigua; assembly: GCA_949774945.1. Taxonomy (NCBI): domain Eukaryota; kingdom Metazoa; phylum Arthropoda; class Insecta; order Lepidoptera; family Noctuidae; genus Hoplodrina; species Hoplodrina ambigua. Next base: position 6,034,705 of record OX458964.1, on the reverse strand, counting down.
ATGCCGAATTGTGCGTGCAGCATGTAGTTAAAAACATATTCATGGATGATATTTATAAATCGGTTAAAGAAATTGCTGTAAAAGTATCTCATAATATGTTGTAAATAAAACAATCTTTATTAAATGATAAAGTGTTTTTATTTATTCAACCTTTCACATAAGCAGCCACATCAAATAGTTATTTTACATCACGAAGCGACGTCATGTGACTTTTAAGTCTATGACGGTAAGGTTGAAAGTCAAATAATTCACTTCGCTTCGTGAGATAAAAGAACTGTAGTAGTTGATGTAGGTATACATCTCTAATTCCAATATCTAAACTTCATCTACCTAACCCAGATCAACATTATCTTCACGCCTGTAATTCCTAAAGGAGAAGGTAGGGTGCAGTAACTTATATAGACACTAGATTTGTATTATACTCACAATTAATGAATGGTGAAAACTGTGGGTTTTAGGATCTAATCTGATATAAATAGTGAATAATAAAAAATTGAATTAATGAGCGAAAATTGCGGACTCAGAAAACATTATTATACTACCAGATGATGAATGAAATGATGAATGAAATGATGAATGAAATGATGAATGAAATGATGAATGAAATGATGAATGAAATGATGAATGAAATGATGAATGAAATGATGAATGAAATGATGAATGAAATGATGAATGAAATGATGAATGAAATGATGAATGAAATGATGAATGAAATGATGAATGAAATGATGAATGAAATGATGAATGAAATGATGAATGAAATGATGAATGAAATGATGAATGAAATGATGAATGAAATGATGAATGAAATGATGAATGAGTGAAAATTGCGGGTTTCCAGATCTTATCTGATCTGGAAACCCCAATTTTAACCTACTAATAATAAACAATGAAACAGGTAGAAAAAAACAGCGTAATACTGAATTTAATTTAGAGACTGCACATGGCCCTATTAATACAGATATAGAAGTAGCCCAGGAATTTGAAACTTTTTTTGCTAATATTCCCCTTCAAACTACTGAGGCTTTGAATTCCTCCCCCGCTCTCTCTGCTGCCTTACTTAAAAATAATGTTAAGGCTTGCCCTGTGGAATTTAGATTTCAACATACTAACCCCCAGGCTGTCATAAAAACTTTTAAAGATCTTAAAATTAAATCAACAGAAGATCTTTGGGGAATGTCTGTAAAAGTTAGTGGGTCTATTATCGAAACCATTGCGCCCTATTTAGCCTTAATATTTAACGCCAGTGTAGATCAAGGAGTCTTTCCCGATCTGATGAAACACAGTAAAGTCGTACCATTGTTTAAAGCGGGTGATAGTAAAGAACCCAACAATTAAAGGCCTGTGTCGATTTTCCCAGTTCTCAGTAAGGTATTTGAAAAGTTAATGCTCAATCAAAATAAAAATTTAAAAAAAATTCCATCTTTCATGAACAACAGTACGGTTTCACCAAAGGGCGTTGTACAACTGACGCTGGTGTCACCCTACTAAAGAACATTTTTAACGCCTGGGAGGAAGCTCAAGATGCCGTTGGAATCTTTTGCGACCTCTCAAAGGCGTTCGATTGCGTTAACCATGAGACACTTTTGTTGAAGCTGGAGTACTACGGGATTAGTAAAACATCTCTTGGTTTACTAAGGTCATATCTGATAGGTAGACAGGCTAAAGTTCAGGTAAACGGCGTAAACTCATTGGGGTCTGAAACGACTATGGGCGTTCCTCAAGGTTCGATATTGGGTCCATTTCTATTTCTAGTTTATATAAATGATTTGCCTCAATTACTGGAAAATGAACCGAAGATGGTGTTATTTGCAGATGACACCTCATTGATTTTTAAAATAGACAGGCGGTCACAAAATCTTGACGACGTGAATAACTCTATTCTTCAGGTCCAAAATTGGTTTACAGTTAATAATTTAGTATTAAATGAAAAAAAAACTAAATGTATTAGATTCAGTTTACCAAACGTTAGAAGTAGCGAATGTGATATAATATTGAATGGAGAAAAACTGGAATTTATTAATCAAACGGTTTTCCTAGGAATCACGCTCGACAACAAATTACAATGGGGACCTCATATAACATCTATTGCGGGACGGTTAAGTTCAGCAGCGTATGCTGTTAGAAAGATAAGACAGTTGACAGATGTAGAGACGACTGCGCGATTAGTCTATTTCAGCTACTTTCATAGCATTATGTCTTATGGGATTTTATTGTGGGGTCGGGCTGCTGACATTGAAACCATTTTTATTTTACAGAAGAGAGCTGTCAGAGCCATTTACAATCTACCTCGTCGCGAATCTCTTAGGGAAGTATTTAAGAAGATTAATATTATGACAGTGCCTTGCCAATTTATTTATGAAAATATTATGTACGTGAGAAAAAATCTAAAACTTTTAAAGAAAATATGTGATAGACATAATATTAATACCAGAAATAAAGATAAAATAGCTCTACCTTATTTTAGATTGTCTAAAGTAAATACATCTTTTATGGGGTACTGTGTTAAATGTTACAACAAAATACCTTCTGATATATTAAAATTAAATGAAAGAAAATTTAAGACACATATTAAAAGTACACTTTGCAACCAAGCATATTATAAATTAGAGGATTATATTCAAGATAAGACTGCTTGGAAACATGCTGGTCCTGCTCCATAGGACAATTACTATTCATTCTAGACAAAATCAAGCTGGTTAATATTAATTTTAATATATATATATGTGTATTTCCTTTTTTCTTTTGACATTTTTATTATATTTTTATTTTTTATTTGATTTTTACTATGGGATTGCGCAGGCTCACACGCTGTTTCATTGTTGGTTGAGATGTTGAGAGTGGTTGTCTACAGTTCCAATATTTGTTAACATGTGAACATGATGTAACTTTAAATATATTTTTACCATGAATTCCTAATTTGTAATATAAATTATTTTTGTGTGTTATTATAAAGTAGTTTTTTTATAGAAGGTACATTGTATTCACATGTAATTACGTATGACTATGTTTACAAATAATAACATTGTAAAACATTGATTTTAAAAGAGTACGTATGGAGTTTCTTGCCCATTCTTCTCCATACAAAACTACCTTTTGGAAGGGGCAACTAGATTCAATTCCATTTTTTTTTTCATGTAATGACGTTCAAAAGTGCCTTATAGTGGCCTAATTGAAATAAATGATTTGACTTTTGACTTTTGACTTTTTAGCTATACCAAATACCCACAATTTACAAACCACAATTGCAGAAAAATTATCCAAATACATCGAATTAAAAGATGAAATAACCCGACTCTGGCACCTGCAAAAAGTAACAATAGTTCCTATAGTTTTGTCCACAACAGGAGTAATACCGCAACAACTTCACCAGTCCCTTACTTCTCTGAACCTGCCACCTAGCACCTACCACCTGCTGCAGAAGGCAGTGATATTAAATACGTGCAGACTGGTGAGGAAGTTTCTACAATGTGAATCAGACACACACCAACACACCCACACAAACACACCCTCATCACTCAGTCAAACTACAGCGCAAAACCGCACTGACCCTATTTCTTCTTCAACTTTCAACCCAACTGGTGAGCACTTGGCTTAGGCCCGTGCCATCAGTCCTACCCGGCTAAGCCGAGAAAAGCAAATGCTAAAACCTAAATAATAATAATAATAATAATAATAATAATAATAATAATAATAATAATAATAATAATAATAATAATAATAATAATAATAATAATAATAATAATAATAATAATAATAATAATAATAATAATAATAATAATAATAATAATAATAATAATAATAATAATAATAATAATAATAATAATAATAATAATAATAATAATAATAATAATAATAATAATAATAATAATAAGACTGAAGGATTCATAATAGCGATACAAGACCAGATAATCAACACCAAGAATTACAGAAAATATATAATTAAAGACCCTACAGTAACAAATGATAAATGCCGAAAATGTCACACCCAACCTGAAACCATCCAGCACATAACAGGAGCATGCACAACCCTTACACAGACAGACTACACTCACAGACACAATCAGGTAGCCAATGTTATTCATCAAAAATTAGCACTCAAATACTCACTCATACAAAACACAAACACCCCTTATTACAACTACTCACCACAAACTATACTAGAAAATGACACACACAAAATCTACTACGATCGCGCCATACTCACTGATAGGACCATTCACTACAACAGACCGGATATAACACTACAGGATAAACTAAATAAAATTACTTACCTAATAGATATTGCAGTTCCCAACACACATAACATACAGAAGACAATAACCGAAAAAATTAGTAAATACGCAGAACTCAAAGATGAAGTAACTAGGATATGGCGACAAGAAAAAGTTTATGTAATTCCGATAGTTCTCTCTACAACAGGCGTTATCCCAAATCACCTTCTCCATAGCCTAAAACTATTAAACCTAAAAGAAACCTATATATTACACTCCAGAAAGCTGTAATTTTAAATACATGTCGAATCGTAAGAAAGTTCATGCAAATAGATGAAAACGAAGTAGGCCCTCATCACAACACACCCACAACTTAATACACACCACACGCTGCATTTACTTGGTTTTGGCCCGTAAATGTAGCTTATGCCAGCTTTAAAAAGTGAGAAAAAAAAAGACAACCGAAAATAATAATAATAATAATAATAATAATAATAATAATAATAATAATAATAATAATAATAATAATAATAATAATAATAATAATAATAATAATAATAATAATAATAATAATAATAATAATAATAATAATAATAATAATAATAATAATAATAATAATAATAATAATAATAATAATAATAATAATAATAATAATAATAATAATAATAATAATAATAATAATAATAATAATAATAATAATAATAATAATAATAATAATAATAATAATAATAATAATAATAATAATAATAATAATAATAATAATAATAATAATAATAATAATAATAATAATAATAATAATAATAATAATAATAATAATAATAATAATAATAATAATAATAATAATAATAATAATAATAATAATAATAATAATAATAATAATAATAATAATAATAATAATAATAATAATAATAATAATAATAATAATAATAATAATAATAATAATAATAATAATAATTGTGCCTTGTCTCATTTAGACGCTGCGATGATTTTTCGGGTTTTTATAAAACCGCGATAACTTGAAATTGTGCCTTGTCTCATTTAGACGCTGCGATGATTTTTCGGGTTTTTATAAAACCGCGATAACTTGAAAACTATAAATATTTTCTTAAATCTAATTTAGGGCACATAGGGGCACACATTAAGAGCTACTCGTGTATGTTTATTCTACAGGGGCACATGCAATCGTTTTAGAGATACACGATTCATCAAAACGTTACCCGAGCAGGAAACGCAATATCTCGAAAATCTGAAGGGGCACAGACTTTATTTTTAGGGGCACATTTTGGCACACATATAAGCTCTCTGGCCATGCACAATTTTTCTCTCTCCGATCACTCGTTTAGAATTTTCCTGCTAGAAAAACGTTACCCTAGCAGAAATCGTTTTTCCGTTTTTTTTTTTTTCAAAACGACAGGGGTCACCCATTTTTTATGTGGGGCACATTTGCAGCAGATGGGGCACAAGCTATACGTTCTACTCGTATGGCTCTGGGAGATGCTTTCTTGCTGGAGTAACGTACACGAGAGCATTCGTGCTCGGGGGAAGGAAGTATTCCAGTAAGACGCTGGTAGGGATCTTGACCGTACTTCCGGGATTATCCCGATAGCCGTGGAATACCTCTCCATCCCCTAGCACCTCAAAATATGTTGCCCCCTTCTCGCTACGTCACTTAGTGCTAGCGACTATTTTAGGGGGCCCATATAGTGAGTGTGCAAGTCGCCCCCTGCCATTTTATCCATGTATACAAAACATAGGTCCGGCAGGGGCCATAGTCACTTCATAGTTTCAGGTAACCAAGTCACTTTAGCAACCCATACCCATAGTCCAGTACTGTTAGTTTCCATGTCCTGTAATAGTCCTGCACCAACCGGGGGTTGTCCTTGGGTGCACTTGCTTAGTGCATACAGGGATAATCGTCGGTTGGTATCCACATTTCATATAAAGCTACCTAAGGGGCCTCTGCGAGTTGGCTCCGGCCCCTCGTACGCCTTACAAAGGCCCGGGACCTCAGGGTCCCGAGATACAAAAGTATATAATATAATAATAATAATAATAATAATAATAATAATAATAATAATAATAATAATAATAATGAGTGAAAATGAATGGAGATACGTACCGACAAAATTAAACGTCGCTGATATCGGTACACGTATAATGTATGACTGCAGCATCCTGGAAAATGAATGGCTTAAGGGACCTACCTTCTTGCGTAGCGAAGAATGTGACTGGCCGACCGATGTACTGAAACCTGTAAATAAAAACGATTTGGAATGCGTAACTTTAATACAAAAAGAAACAATAGACTTACCTGTACCAGAACCAACTAGGTTTTCCTCGTGGTTGCGCCTACTTAGATCTACCTATATGGTACTTACCTTTATTAACCGATGTAGGAAACTTACCGATGATAGTGACACTAGCATGGAGTGCGCTGAAAGGTTATTGCTGAAATACTCGCAGGCTCAGTCGTTTCTACAAGAAGTGAATGATTTGAAAAACGGGAAATATATACAGAAAAATAGCAAAATATTTACGCTATCCCCGTTCCTTGACGAACATGGAGTCCTGCGCGCTGGTGGGCGCATAGAAAAAGTCACTGATGTTTCACCTGAAACTAAGAGACCTGCAATTATGGATGGCCGAAATTATGTCGCTCGGCTAATTGTTAAACAATACCACATAAATGCCGCACACGGTTATCAAGAAACAGTTGTGAATAACTTGAAACAAAAATACTGGATTACCAGAATGAAACCTACTGTAAAAAATGTTTCATCTAAATGTATGATATGTCGGATTAGAAAATGCAAACCTGAAATACCTAGAATGGGAGACTTACCTTATGCTAGGGTGGCCCACCATCAGCGTGCATTTACGTTCTGTGGCGTTGATTTATTCGGCCCTATGGAGGTCACTATTGGCAGACGTAGAGAGAAGAGGTATGGCGTACTGTTTACCTGCTTGACCGTGAGAGCTATACATCTGGAGTCAGTCGCTTCACTCACGACAGACTCCTTTATTATGGCTCTCCGCCGCATGGCTACGAGACGAGGTTGACCTCAGCAGATATTTTCTGATAATGGTACGAATCTGCGAGGTGCCGACGCTGAACTCACGAGATCATTGCAAGAACTTGATGAGAAAACGCTAAAGAATGCGGCCATGAATCAGGGTACCAGGTGTTCTTTTATTCCCCCTGCTAGCCCACACTGGGGTGGGGCATGGGAAAGGTTAATCCGAAGTGTTAAAACTTCACTAAAAGTCGTTCTGAAAGAACGAGCACCGAGGGAAGAAACTTTGAATACTCTGTTAGCCGAAGTTGAAAATATAGTTAACAGCCGGCCATTGCCCCACGTTTCTGTCGAGCCAAACAGTCAGGAAACGTTAACACCAAACCATTTCCATGTGGGGTCGTCATCCAATTTGCCCCAGATCGGTATTTTCGACGGATCCGAGTTCTATTAAAGGAAGCAGTGGCGCATTGCCCAGCTGCTTGCCGACCAGTACTGGAAGCGTTGGGTGAAAGAGGTTCGATCTAGTACCAAAGAAGAAGTGCAATGCCGAGCAGAGACCCTTACAAGTGGGAGATCTCGTGTTGGTAGTAGTGCCTGACGGGCCCCGGAATGTGTGGCCGCGAGGTTTAATACAAGAAGTCGTGCCCGGACAAGACGGCCGGGTCAGAATGGTTAAGATTAAAACCAAAACTGGACTACTTACACGATCTGCCACGCGCGTCGCTCGCCTACCGATAGGGATGAGTGCTGCAGGTACAGCACTAGGGTGGGGAATGTTCGCGACGCGGCGACGTACATAGGCTACAACAGGGGTGTGGTGTTTTTAGTTCCAATTGATTTATATGTACCTATCTCCAAATCTTTGTAAAACATTCACATTCCATTTACTCACCTACTTGTTTTACAGCAGGAACATTAAGAATCACTAGAAGTTCATTTAAAGACCAGGGTAAAAAGGACCCTAAAATGAGCATGATTGTTAGTTCTGTGTCTGGGTGTGATTTATCTATAATATGTATTTATTTATAAATTATATATATTTATTTTATTATTATATTTTGTTACTTTTAAGAAGGCTTACAGGCTAATTACATGATAATAGGTAACAACAACACTTTATCCAGTTGCTAATAACAAGCCTCCACAGATAATATAACATATCGATTAACAAAAGCAGAAAAAAAAATTTCAGTACATACCAAGTAAGTAAGTAGGTTTCAGTTTTTATAGGTTTAAGTTTTATTATTATATATGTTGCTACATATCAGTTTGAGAACCACTAGCCGGTGCATCAGTTACAAAAAATGAATTAGCTAGGAGCTTTCTGGCTGTGCTCGTCTTAGTGCAAAATAAGTCGATATCGTGTTCGAAAGATATCATATTGAAACTTCGAGCGCTTCTTATAAGAAAAGCATTACGCCTATAATTAGCGGGATTATTATAAGTATGTATATCAGTTGTCTGGTTACCATAACACAAGCTCTGCTTAGCTTGGGATCAGATAGCCGTGTGTGAGTTGTCCCAAGATATTTATTTATTTTATTTATTTATTTATTTATTTATAAAAGAAAAAATAAAGAAGAACATTAAAAAAGTAAGACTTAACCTGTTACTTACTCCATTCAAAAAGCCCTTAAAATGTATTCAGTGTCATCAGAAATATAGTGGGTTGCTCTTCAATCGTTGTTGGTTTCAGTTGAATCATACGTATCCTTTAGTTTTTGTAGAACATTGTACTTAAAAAAAAAAAAAAATGCATAAGATTCGCTTTACCAAATGTTAGAAGCAGTGAATGTAAGGTTATATTGAATAAGGACATTCTAGAATTCGTCGAAAATACAGTTTTCTTAGGGATTACGCTCGATTTAAAGCTGCAGTGGGGTCCTCACTTAACATCTCTTGCAGGGCGGTTAAGTTCAGCCGCTTACGCTGTCAGAAAAATCCGGCAATTAACAGACGTGGATACCGCGAGGCTGGTCTATTTTAGTTACTTTCATAGCATCATGTCTTACGGTATTTCGCTCTGGGGACGTGCTGCAGATATAAATTCTATCTTTATCCTGCAAAAGAGGCCTGTCAGAGCCATCTATGATCTTGGCAGACGCGAATCTTTAACAATTAAATTAAACAATTCCCTGTTTAAAACAATTAACATCATGACGGTGCCTTGTCAAAATATTTATGAAAACATCATGCACGTTAGAAAAAATCTTCATATATTAAAAAAAATGGTGATAGACATAATTAAAATAATAATGGATTCAGGATGTTGATGGGACTGCCCCGTTTCTGCAGTGCTTCTGGCATGTTCGCACACGCACATGTTGATGGCTTCCATGCGATCATTAGACAGAAGTCTGCCTCGCTGCTCTGCAGAGTGCGAGCCAGTTCCAACTCCATCCTGAAAACCATTGCAGGGAGGTACGATTCACCTATATTGTGTGATATTGTGCGAAGGTGTATCTCCAACAATAGGCTTGTAACTATATAAAATACTAACATAGTTTTTTTTTTTTTTTAATATTATATTATATTTTCCTTATTCCTCAAGAGGCGCTGATGCTTTTCAAGAGCAGACTCTTCCGTACGGCGTACTCGAGCTGCTCTGGGATGTCTGACGGGAAAGTTGTGATTTTCTTTTAGGCATGATAAACAATCGCTGAAACTGTCCGATATTCCAAAAACAGAAGTACCATGGGTAAATAGATAAAACGTCCGTACAAAGCATGTTCTAATGTGGTTCGTGAATGGACGGCGGCATTTTGCGATTTAGTAATTTTATATTATCTCCGAAATCATTTAACTCATTAACATACTGTTTTGGGCAAATTGTATCTCTATGATGTTCTTGTGATGGATGCCATACATTGTTTTCAATTATATACAACTAGAGCTATTTTTTTCCGCCTGGCTAGACAAAAATTGAGATAGTTCGGCTATTATGCATGATATCTTTATATTTTTTAGCCTATAGCACTCACGAATAATATACCTTTCTACCAGTGAAACAATTTTTAAAATCGGTTGATGACTTCCGGAGATTACCCCCTACAAACAAACTTACAAACAAATTTTACCTCTTTATAATATTACTAGCTGACCCGTGCCCACTTCGTTGGGCGGTAACCATTTTAACTTGCGATGAAATTATGAGTGTGGTTCGGTTAGTACTGAGTGCTATGATTTATTTCCTGCCTAAAGATGCAGCGCACGTTCAGCGCTAAATTCCCGAGCACGGGCCTGCGATGTTCTCGCGCTCTGGCTAGCGAGCCTCTGCGAGCGCTCAGCGCTAGACTCCCTATCCCTTGTTGCAGAGACATGCTGCCTTAAATCACTGAGACGCTGCGCACAGAGTACATTATATATACGGACAACGCTGCGCACGTTCAGCGCTAGATGCCCGAGCACGGGCCTGCGACGTTCTCTTTGGTTAGTAAGCCGCTGTGAACGCTCAGAGCTAGATATCCCAGCGCGTGCTTGCGAAATATTTTCTCTATTCCTCAAAAGGCGCTGATGCTTTTCAAGAGCAGACTCTTCCGTACGGCGTACTCGAGCTGCTCTGGGATGTCTGACGGGAAAGTTGTAATTTCCTTTAAGGCATGATAAACAATCGCTGAAACTGTCCAATATCCCAAAAAACAGAAATATGGGTAAATCGATAAAACGTCCGTACAAAGCATGTTCTTATGTGGTTCGTGAATGGACGGCGGCATTTTGCGATAGTAATTTTATATTATCTTCGAAACGATTTAACCCATTGACATACTGTTTTGGGCAAATCGTATCTCTATGATGTTCTTGTGATGATAATAATATTTTTTTCGATAAGGTTTAATATTTTGTTGTCTAAAAAATCGTCTAAAAGTAAGTACGTCGAAAAATGCTTTTTTTAACACATAAAAGCTAATATATCTGCTAAAATATAAAAGATAGATACATGGTGTCGTGGACTTTTTGGTAGAACTATTAAAGGCGGACCAGGCTGCCATACATTATTTTCAATTATATACAACTGTTAAGGCAGCGCATGCAAATATAACTTTGTTGTAAGAGCATTTTTTTTCCGCCTGGCTATACAAAAATTGAGATAGTTCGGCTAATATGCATGATATCTTTATAATTTATAGCCTATAGCACTCACGAATAATGTAGCTTTCTACCAGTGAAAGAATTTTTAAAATCGGTTCATTACTTCCGGTGATTACCCCCTACAAACAAACTAACAAACATACAAACTTACAAAAAAAAATTACCTCTTTATAATATTAGTATAGATTATATTATATATTATATTATATTTTATGTATATTATTATATATTATACAACGTGGCGCTACCATGGTGACATTAATTTAACACACGTATAGGGTTACGCATTTTTGTTTTATATAAAAAAGAAAAAACCATAAAACGTTATTAATTAATGAGTTATTTCAAATTTTAGAAAATAGCATCTTGGAGCAACCTGTATTTAAAGAACTCTAGCCCAGCGGTCATTTGCCGGGGTCACGGATACTAGCATCGTATCAATGAAATTAAAACGAATAAGCAATACTAAAAAGATGAAACAAATGCAAAGAGTAGGCTAATTGAAGGAAAGAGAGATCCCTTTGTCGGCGAGTATCGTAGGCGACGCAGACGCAGGCGTCGGGTGTCTTTGTCCCTTCCCCCGCAACTAGCGGATCCTTTTTATTTTTTAGTGCTCGTCGGACCCATGCCCTTGACACACTTATTGATGTGATTACTCGTGCGCATAATAATCGTATTTATTTTCGTGAATGTTTCCGCGAAAAAGACGCTTGCTTATTTTATTTATTTATTTTTGTGTAATTAGGATAATTGTTAGATCATGGTACTGCGATAAAGACGCTTTGGTTTGTTTTCGTTAGTTTTCTTTCTTATTACGATAGGTACTTACATCTTTGGCAATAAGGACGTTTTTATTTGTGTTATTAGTGCTTGTGTAAACCTGTGATCGTGATGGCAAATACTCATCCTTACTACACGGCAGCTCCACCTACTATTATAGAAGCTCTTTAGCGCATCCGCGAAAACCAGCCAGTGGATCCTAGGTCTCAACGCTATGTGAAACAACGAAAATGTGCTACATTATTTTCAAAATCAGCCCAAAACTAGCCTTCGTCAGAATGAGGGAAATGGCTGTAAGGGACAATTTATTTTCAAAAGTGCGGGAGAACATGAAGCGCCCTTTAGCCCTTTGTAGGTATCCGCCAACAAGGTGGTCTCCTTGAAAATTTAAAACACTTAAAGACTATTAAATAAAAATGAATTTGATTAGTGATGATGGTGATAATAACAAACAGTAATAAGAGAAGGTGATATGTGATTAACTACGCTCGGTTTCTTTGTTATTATTATGTCGTCAAATTACAATCGGACCGATCTCAAGTACCAGGCGCAAGCGTGGTTGCCAGCGCGCAAAGCGAGACGTTGCCGCTTCGAGTAAACGTAATTCAACCAGGTGATAGTATTCTAATTTCATGAATGAATTTTTGTACAGAGTGATCCCAATTTTGGTTACTTTTTTATTATTTAGTTTGTTCGAAAAAAAATTTTTTTCAATTTACGTATTTCTGTAACTTTTCTTAATGAATATGATTTATGGACACTAGCCCTATTCGTGTGTTAAATTAATGTCACCATGGTAGCGCCACGTTGTATAGTATAGATTATAGTATAGATACCACTCGATATTCTCCAACTAAATGAGAGAAAATTTAAAACTTGCATAAAACGCTCACTATGTAGTCGAGCATATTATAAGTTAAATGATTATATGACGGACAAAAATGCTTGGCTAAATGCTAGTCCTACTCCACAGCTACTCGGGCTCACAAATTAGAATTGTTTTTTAAGAGAATGATGTTTCTTACCCTCTTTTTGTCGACCTGAATAACTTGTACAGTTATCAGTACGATTACTTTTTCTTTTTTACATATAACAGTCATCTAACGTATACGGACACTGAAAGTGTTAGTTTGTATAATTTAATATCATTTATTTCAATTTTGTAAATGTGAGTACCATGGAGCGTTTTATTTTATTTACTGAGTTACTATGTGCTTTTACTAATGAGCATGGCAGTTGAGAGCTTGTCAAGCTCACTCAAATGTCTCGCTGATGGTGGCGCGTGTGTTGGATCATTTGGTTCCCTCCATGATGGTTGAGCTAGGTGGTGCTGATCCATGCGTCATGCTCGTGAACGGGTGCTGTCAGTTGGGATTGGTAATCTCTGAACTGTTTGTTTGTGTAGTTTTCTCGCGCAAGTGTGTAATTTGTGTAGATAGGTTAGGTAGGCGTAGGTTATGTCGTACACAAACGTACAGTGGACCGAAATGGTTCGGTTTTACGCCGCGTCGGGTGATAACCTAACCGAGGCTCGAAGAATGTACGCAGAGTTATTCCCTGGGCAACCTGTGCCAAATCGAGAAACGATGTTGGCGGCTACTCAATGGTTACGTACCTATGGCCAGTTGAAGCGAAATGAAGCGCCGGGTGTATGCCACTAAGTTCCGTAACACGTCGGAACTCAAAAGGCGGATTCGTAGTGCGTTTAGAGACATAAAAAATGACACTGTTGTGCTTCTTAGAGTACGAAACAATTTAAAAAAAACGTGCGGAGACATGCGTGGTCGTAAATGGGTCCCACTTTGAACAGCTTTTGAGATTAGTGTAAGTGTAAAATGATTCAATCAGTGTAAATAAAACACTGGTTTTAAAGTAATAAGTAATTTTTAATTAAACTGTAGATAAAAATGTGATTAACTTTTAAATACGCCAAAAATACCAACCCAGTTGTTTGTATTTTTTTTTTTTATTGTTAAATGTAACTTCCATCTGGACTCGTCACGCAACACAAGGTAGGTATTTTTGCCTGTCCTAAGCCAGGAAAAGTATAAAGGGAAAGTTAAATCACAGGTTACGTGTATTGTGTTTTTATTACAATTATGTAATTAGTAGCTAAGTGTAAGCTTATGTAGGTAATTAAAACGGCCAGTGCAGCAGGTCAACGCCCTGCGCATGACGTAACGTAACTCGCGCGCTGTGCGCGTGACGTAACTCGGGCGCATAGTATCCATGAATTTACGGACGGTGTCGGACAGAAACTTTTTTAATTTTTGAAAGAAATATTCGTTTATTTATTTTTAAATTCAAATTAACATTTTTATAATAAATCAAGTACTATCGGCCAAACTTCCGCATGCTCACCTTTAAGGCGATTATCGCATAGCACCGCTGTCGACTCGGTCACCGTATGCATGCGTAATACAATGACGTGTAGAAGTGGACACTCACACTAGTGTGCGGGCGCACATTAGTAACCTGTTTCCCTCGTTTTGTGAAATGTTTTTTCAATGTTAACAAATTCTAATTGTCGTTTCGGTTTCAAACTATGATATTATGGCCCGCGTGAGCTCTTTTATAAATCGTTGTTGACAAAAAGTTATTCCGTACTCATTATAATATATTATGTTTGATTTAGAAAATGTGTTATTGGTATTATTTAATAAGTTCCACAAAATATTATATTTTGTACTAAGATAACATGTAAACAACTACTAGTGACTCGCCCCAGCTTTGCACGGGTGTTACAAATCACTGTAACGTTAAGTTTTTCTCTAATATAATTTATACTCCTAAATTTCTATGAATTCTGTATATTGGTAAAATCCTACGAAAATCAGTACTGCAGTATTTGAGACTTTTTTATTATATCTAAGGATAAGAATTTCATCCGCTTGAAAATTCTATTCTTACAGGGCATTTAATACTGGAGAATTGAAAATAGATATTGGCTAATAAAATCCACTTTTTTAGTTTATAGGTATTAATTCAATAAAAAACTGTTTAGATTTTTTTATTGGCACGCTTTCATTAGTTTCATCTATAACTAACTCTATTATAAAATATAGGAAATCCCATCTCTATGGGTAGTAAAGTGCTTATTTTTTTTTTTAATTATTGTTAATTTTAGGTAGTTATTAAATATTTTCATCTCATGTATAGTAGGTAAGAGATTTTTGCCTTAAAGTAACTCTTAGTATGAAATATGCACTGGGTTCTTTTTAATTCACTTAGGATTTGCCAATTTATTCAGAAAAATAAAACAACAATTTAAATTATAATTTATTTTTATGCATCTTTTCTTGAAAAAAATACATAGAAAGGAAGAAAAACTGTTTATTTACAAAAAAATGACGCACATTACATAAGAAAACATGTAAGAAAAACAAGTTAGTATTAAGTCTAAAAAACTAAAGGCAAAAAAAAAAATACAAATTAGAAATATGCGCCACTACCGCGCGAAATACCATTAATAGCATAATTGTCTTGTCAGGCAATCAGCCTAGCAGGTAAGGTATTTATAGGTAAAAATAAATAATACAACAATATTATTACCTAGATTATTAACATAAGAAATATTTTTTTTTTTAAACTACGTATACATATCTTACTATAATTATTACACACGTTATTTTAGCATACCACATAATATATACATTACACTTACTTTATTACATTATTTATCAAATACTAGCTGTCTCGCGCGGTTTCCACGCGTCTTTAAATAGTTATTGCTCCGTGATGAGCGTGATATTTACGTATTCCAGAAATGCGTGGCTTATTCCCATATCATACTATACTAAGTCTTGGTGTTCCTTTGCCTCATCCATTTGTTCTTGTTAATTTTTTTTTTTGTTAGTTATTTAGTTTTTATCTAGTTTATTTTGTTATATATGTGTATAGACGTGTGTGTATGTGTTAAATATGAGCAGGCATTCATGGAACACGTTGTTTATAATATTTTTCCTAAATCTGGCTATCATACAAAAATAATTACTAGATTATAATATCATATACTATTAACACTGGTAGTTTCAGACATTAGCGCGATTAAACAAACAAATATTCAGATTTACTATATTATTAGTACACCTTTATTTACAGTGATTAAACAGAACGACTTTAAAATAACTGGCACAATCATTGGACAAAATAACATTAAAATAATATTATTAACGAATTAGAATAATAACTGTTAGAATGATTGAAATAATATACCAAAATAAAGGTTGTAAGAAAACACATCAAACTGACACCACCGTGTAATTTAAATGATTTTTTCCTGCAATGAAATGATTTATGGTGGTAGTAAAATCCATAAAAAAAAAATTACGTGATAAAAAAATCTCAAAACTGATCTCTTTCGAAACAATGAATAGGTATTAAAATTATTATTTTTTACTATTTTTGAAAACAAAAACATCTTTAGTACTACTTAACTGAGGGCAAATCATTCTGCCGCGGAGAAACAACCATTAAAATTTCAGAGTGTTTAAAATATTTTTTTGATATCTAGGAATAGTGACGTCATAAATTAATAAATTAGGTTTCTTATGCCCAAGCGTAGTCAAAAATACTCTACGGATTCTTGATTGTTACGAATTTTATTATTTTGAAAACAACCCTTATTTGTTTTCACCGATTTAAAAAAGTTTATATCTTTTTACACCCTTTTTTACATTCAAGTTGCTTTGCAAATTTCTACTTTATTAAATGGTAATATTAAAAAAAAATGTTTGAAGTAAAAGTTTGTTTGTGTATCACACGAACATAAATTCTTCCTAATCGATCACAATTTTATGCCTCTTTTGATAGAAAGGAATCGTTAGCAAAATTACCATTTTATATCTCAAGGATTCTTTAAAATAATACAAATTGAAAAAATATATTACGTAAAAAAATCGCATAATAGAAAGTAAAGTTTTTTAAAGAGGATCTCATATCAATTTCAAGAAATTTAAAATAATTATAACAATAAAACTGTCAAGGATCGCAAATCAATATTTTTAACCTCACTATTTGGGCCACCTGAATGTTAAAATTAAATTATACATTATTAAAAAACTAATACTTTGTCGCTGCTCCTCCCGCGTCTATAACTGCTTCGCACCGGCTACGCATGGACCTAACCAAGACTTCGCACAAGTTTGAACCCTTAATGTATCCCAAGCTTCTTCGCAATGGTGACAAGTGCTTCCTTGGTTCTTTTTGTCCTATTATCCCATATCTAAACCAAAAAACCCCATACATTTTTAATGGGGTTTAAGTCTGGCGATCGGGAGGGCTATGGCACTGCTTTAATTTGTGTGATACTCTCGAAATACTCTCGAACAACTAGCGCACGGTGTATCGGGCAATTATCTTGGAAAAAATAAAACTCTGGCACCTCCATTTCTGGATACACCGTGGGCATAGTCGGTAACATAATATGTTTAAGCACATCTTTATATGTGTGGCCATTTGCCCTCCCCGGTATGAAAGCCAGTTCGCCTGGTCCAGCAGCACTCATCCAGCCCCACATATTCACGACAACTCGTCCTGATTCTGCATTTGGGATAACATTTCGAGTTTCGTATCTTGTGTTATCTATACGCCATAAATTCCGACGACCTTGTTGGCTAGAGTCGAAGTCTCTGTAGTCCCGAGCGCATCGTACGCGAGCAGCTTTTTGGTTGTAGAGTCAAAATATTTTTTTTGCGGGCCGTCTGTGCTGCACTCCAGCTCTATGTAACTCGTTCCGAATAGTTTGCATTTAAACATCAAATTCTTGTGCGAAACTGCGAGTAGGTGTGAATGGGCTTCGTTGAAATGTAGCTATCATATTGGCCAATTGCCCTTCGTTGATACCCCGAGGTCGAGGTGCACGAACGCGCTGAGTTAGATCTTCTCCTTCTTCATATCTACGCACCCAACGGCGCACTGTGGTTCTCTAAAAAAAAAGTAACAATTAGGTTTTTGATCAATTTTTTTTTTGTGATAAATGGAAAGATATACAATATAAATTTTATTGCAAAACTATTTTTTAATTTTTTGTTTTCGTTATAGTTCAGGTTATTTCAAAATAAAAATTTACTTTTGAATCCAGTACCGAAAACCCCCGAATAAACATGAGCGCGTGTGCCGTCATACGTTTTGCTGCCAGATGAAGTAAGTAAACATTATGAAGTCACAACTATAGACATGTGATATTTTTTAAAATTTTAACGTTTTTTAATTGTTTGTAATTAATTGAAATAATTTTCTTAACGTTTTTTTTGTATTAAATAGCAACATTATTAATAATAAATTAAATACTATGTGTTAAATACCAATATTTTTTTTTTCAAATTCCCTGTTAGCATCGAATTGTCACATAATATTGGAACTAAACAATACATTACTAGCAGTACGCAAAAGGATTAAGTTATTAACAAATAAACCCTAACTTTTTAAATATCTATTTTAGTTATTAACATTTTTATCTGTATTTTATACGGATAGTAGACCACAAATAGATATTTAACAATGGCATTGTAGTAAATTCCAACATTGTGTAAAACTCTCCCAAGCAAATTTGTGCATTATTGTTAACAACTTAAGTGTGCTAACTCAATTTCAAAATACATTGATGACTTAAAATGAAGGGCCATTGTTTAATAAGTAGATGTTGAAAGATTTGTTATCGGGTCATAAAATGTCCAAACAATGTCTTTGAACGCGCCGATATTAAAAAAGAAAGGAAAAATCAAACCCTTTTCAAATTAATATTTTAAATATTATGTAAACGTAATTTCTTATTTTATTTTTGCAAAATTCTAAGTTATGTATTTTATTAATATTTATCGCAAATAAGCGATCTACCTCGACTTCGCACGGGTCTTACAAATCTCTAACATGCTCGGCTTTGCTCTTTAATAATTTGCATGCGCAACACCTTCCAAAAAAAATCTCTAAATGAGAGTGAGAACCCATATCAAAATCCGTTGCATTGTTTAGAAAAAAATAGCGGAGAAACAGACAGACAGACAGAAACAGCGACTTTGCTTATACTACATTATTTCTTTTACACAGAAACGCATAACAACGCATATTTCCTTAGAATAAAATTTCTAATAACTACAACAAATATACAAAATATAAAAAATGCATGTAGGTCTCTTTTAGGCATTCAAATATAATATGAATTATTAAAAATTTGTTTGTAACATACGATTTAATCTATAAAACTCGTTGTCTAGCCGACGGCGACGTCGGCGTCGGCTCGCGAAACAATAACTTTTAAAAAAATGAGATCTATATAATAATGCAAACAATAAATATATAGCTCAGTACAGGAAACCAACATGCACTTAATTTATTTCTTTCTCTAGATAAAAAAAATTAACTTACTTGTAGATTTAACTCCATTGCAATTTGGGATATATTCAATCCTTGTCTATGCAAGACAATGATTTCATTTCTTTCTTCTTGATTGCGGTTTCGGGTTGTCATCGTTAATGACAAAACACACAGCCCTCAGGTAGTCACGAAACACAGTCCAGGATACGAGCAAGGGTCAAAAAGAGTTTCACGATCACAGTCCGGTATACAAAGCAAAGGTCAGCAAAGCAAGCAAAGGTTGGGCAGGCAATAAGTCCGACAGAAATAAACAGGTCGTAAAATAAAATTGGGATGAAAACGGGAAGCGTGAACAATTAGCGAGATGCAAATTGGCACTGGCTAATGTTTGTTGACATTTTTTGCCGCACGCACTTACTGCACTCACACAAATATGTATTGTCTCTAATTGGGTGGAGCAAGGAAGGGGCGTGGTCTGTCACTATCTGCGCTTCCGCAGGACTATTTTCTTAACTGAGCATGCTTAAGTTTGGCCGATAGTACCTATGGTTTTAGTGATAACGGTGTTTACACTAACAGTCTGTATTCATCTTCATTGTGATCACATGTAGAATCAACAATAATTATGAAACCAGGATTTTGTAAAAACCTAATTTAAAAGAGTGCCGTGGAGTTTTTTGCTCGTTCTTCTCCATAGAGGCCTACCTCCGTTTTAGAACGAGCAACTAGCTTCAACTTTCGGACTAACTGACCGACTCCTTGACAATTCAAAACTGCCTGTAAATGGTCTAATTGAAATTAAATGTTTTAACTTTGACTTTGACTTTGACTTAACAGATTTATAATAACACGGGTGGGGTGTTTTTAGTTTCAGTTGAATTATATTTTATTTCCAAATCTTTGTTGAACATTTACATTCCATTTAATTACCTACTTGTTCACAGAAGAGCCTATTGCGGAAACAGAAGAGAGAGAGAGAATTAATGCTAAATCAACAGATTCATCTGTTGATTTAGCATCCTTCAGGGACTGGAAAAAAGGCCCAAACTAAAGAAGAAATAATGGCCGAGATTAAAAGAAGTAAGTCTAAACTTGTTACAATGAGAACAGCTTAGTATAAATTTAGTGAAAATTCACAAACACAATCATATACACACTGGTAGGATATCTTTCAATTGTGATATATGTCAGTGTAGTATTGAGCAGATAACTAAAAAATAAAAAAACAAAAAAAAAAAAAAAAAAAAAAAAAAATAAACAAAAAAAAAAAAAAAATAAAAAAAAAAAAAAAAAAAAAAAAAAAAACAAATAATAACAAAAAAAAAAAAAAAAAATAATAATAATAAAAATAATAAAAAAAAAAAAAAATAATAATAATATAAATTAGGGAACAATGATTGCTGGGAATTGACTTCTATTTCTAGTGCGAAAAAACACTGTTTGTAGTAAAATAAGATACAAAATTTATTCGGTGTCATCAGAAACATAGTGGGTTGCTCTTCAAATCTTTAGGTTTCAGTTAATTCAAATGCATCATAATTCCAATGATTATAGAACATTGTACTTACTAGATTTATAATTGCAGGAGTAATCGTGATTAAAATACCAAAACTGGAAGAAGTAGAAGAAACATCTACGAGTACTAGCCAGAAAAAAGGAGGACATAAGAAGTATCAATTAAAAAGTAATGGTAAAAAAGCCGGAAGCCAGAGCCGTGGTGTAAAATATGCAGGGAAAACTTTAATCGTAAGTGCAGTTTAGCTAGTCATTTTGCCAGTAAACATGCATTACTGTAAAAATGACTATGTTAGTTAGTATTCAATAATTTAGTATTATCACAAGCATAGGTCACTAATAAAAAACTAGATACACAATCAGCGAAAAAAAATGTCCTCACCGAAAATCCACCCAACTGAATGTTTGGGTAGATATTTCATTTAGTAGCATTCAAACTCTCCGAAGGTAAACACGCCTCAGTGCTCGTTTAAAAACTGCAAATATCACTCATCTAGGATGCTAAAAAAATATGGAGTTTCGGTAAGTATTAATATTATCATTATATGTATAGGATGACTGGTAATAAATTAGTGTACGATTTTTAGGTTATACACATGATTGTACTCATGATAACAACTTACCGAAAAATGATTGTTATAAGTTTAATGGTTTTGTTTGCAAAAAGGGACAACTATGGTAATTACTCCTAATGGAGTATTTTTTTTATTTTTATTTTTTCCGGTAAGTTTTTGGTATCATGAGTACAATCATGTCTATAAATATTTGTTGTCGTTGCTTTTTTGATACAAATAAAATGAAATCAAATCAATTATTTTATTGCGTCCCACAACGTACGCGTTACGTATACTTTGTAATTTAGACTTTAAAACATACAAGTACGTTGACCAGCTAGTTTAGATTGTAAAAAGTCGTAAGTTTTTGTACATGGATATGTGAACACAACTTTATATTTCATTTCAACAAGGATTAGGTAAAAACAATTACGACAGTTATAAGAGAACTTTTGCATGAGATTGTGTATCTAGTTCTTTATTAGTGATCCTGATTGATGATCTTAAGCTACTTTTCATGCTTTATTAATTCGTTCAAAAATTATTGTTGGACTTTTAACACTTTAGGCGAGCAATGTTTTAATACGTAAAACACGTAAGGCGCTGCATACACTATTAATATCTGACACTCTCGGAGTATTTATTTGTGATTTATTGTTTTTATTTTTGTTTGAAAATATGTTCAATAACTTGACAGTTTAAGGGTTGCCAAATTGGACGTAGTTACACGAAAAGGATCCAATCCACACAAAGTCACTTTAGAGATATTGACGTTTGAAGTTTGGAAGATATTTCTTCATTGGTAATCATATTAAAACTAATGAAAGTATGATGTTGTGTGTGGGATTATAAAACTGTTTTTATTGTTAATAGTAAAGTCAAGCATAGCTATTATATTTTCCGAGATATATGTAAATTTATATGGTTGGATCCTTTTCGTTATATGGCAGTTTCTATAGTGCATGCTCTAGTCTTAATTTCGTTAAAACGCCCCAAGTAGTAAATTAACCTTATTTCATGAAATAAAATACATTTATTTAAAATTTCGGTCGGTCGGTAGCGTCTTGTAAGTTATTTTCGTAAAATGTAAGTACCTAATAATATGACAATGTGTTTTATTACGGTAGGTACCCATTAAATTAAGATTGTCCGATAAGTCAACATATCTTTGAGGTGATTGTTTTTAAAATGGATGCAAGACCAGTGGGACGATTCTCGTACTTTTAAGAACGTTCACAAACTGTCAAATATTCCTTTTTTGTCTTGACATTTTTTAACAACACACCCTTTTTTCCTATAATTTCTTTTTTAGTTATTGTTCAGATGAGATTGCGCCTAGATTTGAAAAAATTGTAATTATGGAAATTGACTTTACTTTATTTCTAAGTAGCGCCCCTAATTCTATCAATCCTCTTCATGTTAAATATAACAACGTTAAGATCACAGAAAAATCTAGTGGGTACATATCAGAATATCGAAAATTTAAAATATCGAAAATCAAAATGTCGAAAATCAAAGTATCGAAAATCAAAATATCGAATGTTCAAAATATCGAAATTTTGTTTTTCGTGATAAAATATGTGCCGTGGGGCTCCTTTTGCAACTTGCGTCAGTACCATAGACTACTTACTGTATGTATTTTCTTGCCCATTCTTCTCCATACGACACCACCTTTTGTAAGCTAGCGAAGCGAGCTCGGGACTTGGGACATTCCGACTCGGACAGATTAGGTTAGAAGGTCATCCGGCCCGCCATCCCCTTCGTGGTTATTTTTTTTAAACCGCTCAGAAGTAGGAGCACAGCTTGGCTCCGTAGACCGGGGTTCTGTTGGCTACGCCAAAACTAGATTGTCCAGGTTTGGTCCAGGTGGATTGGTTTACCTACCCGCACGTCATCTCCTTCTCTACTCCCGTCTTTTACACACGACTAATTTTAAAGAAGGGGATGACGGGGTCTGGCAGACCCCGCCATCCCATTGTTCCAACCTAACCTGTCCGAGTCGGAGTGCCCCAAATCCCGAGCTCGCTTCGCTCGCTTACAAAAGGTGGTGTCGTATGGAGAAGAATGGGTAAGAAACTCCATACAGTAAGTAATCTATGGTACTGCCAAGCAAACGTAAGTTGCAAAAGGCGCCACACGGCAAATACGTTATCACAAAAAACAAAATTTCGATATTTTGAACATTATATATTTTGATTTTCGATATTTTAACCAGTCGATTTTAATAGGCCTGGATCGTTTTCGCAAATTAATTTAAATTGATTTTGGATAAAAATCTAACCAATAAAAATGTACCAAGCACTCTGGATCGTTTTCGTTGACAGATTTATTGGAATACTAAATGAAAATCAATTTATAGAAAAGGATCCAAGCATTCTGGATCGTTTTAGTGTTTTTATTAAAGTGTCGGTGATGAACAAATTGTAATTACGTTAAAAGAATCCAGACTCCTTGATTCGTTTTACTGAATCGGTTGGTCGGTGGTATCTGTTCGTTTTACTGGTTAAGAACCAGGAAGGTTGGATTATTTAAGGTGATTTTGTTTTTTAACGTGCCATACATGTGGATTGGTTCTGAGGCTGAAAAAAACGTGAAAGACAGTTGATTTTGCTGGGATCTTTTTTACTGGCCGATAGTATTGATATTTAGTATCAGTTTTATGCACTTAACTCATTTTTGACCATATTGTGGATTGGATCCTTTTCGTTTAACTACGTCCAATTTGACAAATAAAAGATGATGAGGTGGTGTAAGAATTAACGAAATTTAATGAAGTCAAAATAATGTACATTCACATGTCACATTTATTACTTTTATTAATTATTCTTCTTCATTATTCCACATCTTACAAATGAATATTTAGAGTTTTAAACCATTTTTATCATTCGTTCTTTACGCAAAATCGTTCACTACCCCAAGACACTATTAGTTGTAGTGAGTAGTGTAGACACATTATTTTTCTTTGAACTGTCAAGTTTTGAAAAGTCCAACTTGTAGAAACTATTTTATTTAATTTTCTTGCAGTTTATTGTAAAACTAGCTGGTCCGTGCCCACATCGTTGCGCGGTAACCATTTTCTTGTGATGAAATTATGAGTGTGGTTCGGTTAGTACTGAGTGCTATGATTTATTTCCTGCCTAAAGACGCTGCGCACGTTCAGCGCTAGATTCCCGAGTACGGGCCTGCGATGTTCTCCAGCTATGGTTAGCAAGCCGCTGTGAACGCTCGGAGCTAGATTCCCCAGCGCGTGCTTGCGAAATATTTTCTCTATTCCTCGAGAGGCGCTGATGATTTTCAAGAGCAGACACTTCCGTACGGCGTACTCGAGCTGCTCTGGGATGTCGGACGGGAAAGTTGTGATTTCCTTTTAGGCATGATAAACAATCGCTGAAACTGTCCGATATACAAAAAACAGAAATACCATGGGTAAATGGATAAAACGTCCGTACAAAGCATGTTCTTATGTGGTTCGTGAATGGACGGCGGCATTTTGCGATTTAGTAATTTTAAATTATCTTCGAAACGATTTAACCAATTGACATACTGTTTTGGGCCAATCGTATCTCTATGATGTTCTTGTGATGATTATAATATTTTTTTTCGATAAGGTTTAATATTTTGTTGTTTAAAAAATCGTCCAAAGGTAAGTACGTCGAAAAATACTTTTTTAACACATAAAAGCTACTATATCTGCTAAAATATAAAAGATAGAAACATGGTGTCGCGGACTTTTTTGTAGAACTATTAAAGGCGGACCAGGGGGCAAACCACAAGCTCTTAAAACAGTATTATTATAATATTACTTTGCCTTCTACACTGTTGGATTTTCAACGCTCTGAGCAGCGCCGAGAGTTGAAAATGCAACAACAGAAATTACAAAGTAATATTAAAATAATATTGTTATAAGAGATGGCGGTAGGCGCCCAGGTTGCCATACATTGTTTTCAATTATATACAACTGTTAAGGCAGCGCATGCAAATAACTTTGTTGTAAGAGCATTTTTTTTCCGCCTGGCTATACAAAAATTGAGATAGTTCGGCTAATATGCATGATATCTTTATAATTTATAGCCTATAGCACTCACGAATAATGTAGCTTTCTACCAGTGAAAGAATTTTTAAAATCGGTTCATTACTTCCGGAGATAACCCCATACAAACAAACTTACAAACTTACAAACAAATTTTACCTCTTTATAATATTATATATTATTATATTATTATTACTAGCTGACCCGTGCCCACTTCGTTGGGCGGTAACCATTTTAACTTGCGATGAAAATTTATTTATTTTATTTTTATTTATTTATTTGAAAACAACCTACAACAACCAACAACTTACACTTACGGTGTGCACCAGACGTACAAGTTTGCAAAAACTTAACTTAAGTAATTAATTACTAAATATAAAAACATAAAAAAGAGAAACATAAAACATACAATTTAACTGAATTACAGTAGAAAATAAAAATGAATTAATTTAAGACAAAGAGATTGTGCTGGGGGTGGCGATAGACTCCAGGTATCGATTTGCAGCACTCAGGAGCCTCAGTTCAGTGCTTGCAAAGACATCTAATGAATCATCATGCAGCAAAATGTTATTAATGAGGGAAAGGGCTAGGTATAGTGGACTGTTTCTAAGGGCCATGGTACTAGCTAGTGGTATCGCAAATAGGGGACGTTGCTGGCGAGGGCGAAGTGCGTGCCTGATAGGAAGTGGAACTAGAAATGTAATGTATGACAATAACGAGGAATTGAAGTGGGAACCACGGATCAGACGGAAAAAATATGTGACGAGAGCAAAATTTCTCCTAACTTCCAAACTTTGGTAGGCCACCATACCTAGCACAAATGGTGTTGGGTACATGTATGGATAGTATCCATATAATTTCAAATAGAGGTAGCGGGCAAAAGACTTTTGAATCTGTTCAATAAGCAGGATATAGGCTTTTTCATGGGGGATCCAGATTGAACTGTTAGTTTCTAGTAAACTACGGATGTATGCATTGTACAGTATGGATAAGGCTAGCCGATTATCGAAGATTTTAGCCTGACGCAAGACAAAACCTAGGTTTTTTCGGGATTTGTTACAGGTCTGTATAATATGCTGGTTAAAGGTAAGGTGTGGATCAAAATTAGTACCTAGATCGCGTACAGTCAAAACCCGTTTCAGGGGCACGCCGGTCCGACAGACTTCGAGTGGTCCGCGATGAGCGCTAAAGCAGCTGGACCGGGAGCTCTTCCTGGAAGCCTCGATCGTGCAGGCCTGGGTGTCATCACCAGACAGGCCTGCCGACGTCAACGACGAGGCGGAGTGGTTCCAGGAGGCCATGTCCGTGATCTGCGACATGGCAATGCCCCGGGCCCGGCCAGGAAGCGCCCGGCGTCAGGTGTACTGGTGGTCGCGCGAGATAACGGCACTACGCGAGGCATGCGTTGATGCGCGACGCCTGTACGCCAGGCACCGCCGGTGCCGCATCCGACATCCGAATGCGGCAGCCATTGAGGCGGTGCTGTACGAGGGGTACAGGGCGGCGAAGACCGCCCTCCGAGATGGGATGCTGTGGGCTAGGGGTCTATCCCGCAGGGAGATGCTGGAGGCTCTGGACGCCCGTACAAATGGGTGCGGGACAAATTCCGCCCCTGAACTCCCCCGTTGACGCAGAGTCTCCGGCCCCAACTCGTGGAGGGCGTCGTGAGTGCCCTGTTTCCTTCTCGGGGGGAACATACCCCCCCGCCCATGGCTCCGCCCCTGGCGGTGTCAGACGAAGACGCGGACCACAGCGACGGCGGCGACTACAATGCTCCGGAGGTGGCCGAGGTAGATCTGAGAGTGGCGGTACAACGGCTGAAGGCCAAGAATACCGCCCCGGGACCCGACGGCTTACCTGGGAAAGCCTGGGTCCTGGCCTCGGGGGCTCTCGGTCCTCGACTAGGGGGGCTCTTAAGCGCATGTTTAGAGAGGGGCCAGTTCCCGCTTCGTTGGAAGACGGGGAAACTGGTCCTCATCAAGAAGCCGGGGCGCCCTGCGGACTCACCGTCCGCATACCGGCCCATCGTGCTGCTCGACGAGGTGGGCAAGCTCTTTGAAAGAGTAATTGCAAACCGCCTCGTCGGGCACCTGGGGAGATCCGGGCCGGACCTTGCGGAGAGCCAGTTCGGCTTCCGCAGGGGGCGTTCCACGGTGGACGCCATCATGCGCGTGAGGGCCCTCACGACGGGGGAAGTAGTATCCCGGGGTAGGGTCATCTTGGCGGTGTCTCTCGACATCTCCAATGCCTTCAACACCCTGCCCTGGAGTTGCATCAGGGAGGCACTCCGGTATCACCGGATGCCGACCTACCTTCGTCGAGTTGTCGAGGACTACCTGACGGATAGGGCCGTCATCTACCCCGGCCAACGGGGAGAGTGGAACCGGCGAGAGATGTCGTGCGGTGTCCCACAGGGATCGGTCCTGGGACCGCTTCTGTGGGACATCGGATACGACTGGGTGCTGCGCGCCGACCTCCCTGACGGCGTCAGCGTGGTCTGCTACGCTGACGACACGCTCGTCCTGGCACAGGGAGAGTCGCACCAGGCGGCGGCCGACCTAGCGACGCGAGGGGTTGCGACAGTCGTCGAAAGGATCCGGCAATTGGGACTCGAGGTGGCATTGCACAAATCCGAGGCCATGTGCTTCCATGGTCTTCGGAACGCGCCACCGTCGGGTTCCAAAATAACGGTGGGAGGGGTTCACATCGGCGTCGAGGCGACGATGAAGTATCTGGGTCTCGTCCTCGACAGCCGGTGGAGCTTCAAGGAGCATTTCCGACGTCTGGCTCCGCGATTGGACAGGGCTGGGGCTGCTTTTTGGCGGCTCCTGCCCAACCTCGGGGGACCAGGCGCCTCCTGCCGGAGGCTTTACGCCGGAGTCGTGCGGTCCATGGCCCTCTACGGGGCCCCTGTGTGGGCAGCTACCATCAGGCGGCGGCCACCAGCCAAGTTGGTGGCATGCCAGAGGGTCATGGCCATCCGGATGATCCGGGGATATCGCACGGTCTCCGGCGAAGCGGCAAGCCTCCTTGCCGGTTTGCCGCCGTGGGATCTGGAGGCAACAGTCCTCCAGCGCGTCTACGAGTGGCGTGTGGACGCGCAGCGCCGGGGCGAAACCCCGCTGCCGCGGCAAATCGCGGCACTGCGGGGCGAGCTCCGGTGCGATCTCATGGCGGAATGGAAGATGCGACTGTCGCAACCCAAGTTCGGGCACGCCGCAATCGCGGCGATAAGACCCCTCTTTGAGGAGTGGCTGGAGAGGCGCTACGGCGTCCTCACCTACCGCCTGACGCAGGTCCTCACCGGACACGGTTGTTTCGGGAGGTTCCTGTGTCGGATAGGGCGGGAGGAAACGCCCGGGTGTCACCACTGTGTGGATCGCCCGGAGGACACGGTGGAGCATACGGTGCAGGACTGCCCCGCTTGGGCAGAGCACCGCCGTGTCCTCACGGAGGCGATAGGCGGCGGCGACCTCTCGCGTCCGGACCTGGTTCAGGCCATGCTCCGGGGCGAGAGGGAATGGGATGCAGTCACCTCCTTCTGCGAAGCAGTAATGCTAGCGAAGGAGGAGGCGGGCCGCGTGAGGGAGAGAACCACCTCACGCCCCAGCCGCCGCGGGAGACGCCCAGGGTGTCGGACGTCGCGAGCCGACATCCGGCCACCGTAGGCGCGGGCTTGCGGACGGCGAGTAATGGGTAGCTCGCCGTCCGATCAAGGACCAAGCCCGGGTCGACGGCGCGTTCTGTTCGCGCGCGCCTCAAAGAGCTGTCAGCACAGGGACGGGGCCCCCAACGGGGCCAACGCCTGCCGGGGTTGCGGGACGTCTTAACAGGATACCGTGGCCCCGGAACGTAAAGGGCAACAGAAGGAACAGGGTGGTTTTTTAGTCAGTAAAAGTCTGACAGTCCCTTCCGCCCCACCCAGGGCGGAAGGAGTCATTTGATGATTTTTACCACCTAAAAAAAATTACTTATGTTTAAATTAAGGTTATGTTTAGTGCTCCAAGCGTGAATGTTGTCAATGTCGAGTGAAGAGCAGCTACATCGTTCGAGTTAGCTATGGGAAGAGCAACCTTGACGTCATCGGCATACATCAAAACTGTGGAATGTTTAACAGATGTGGGTAGGTCATTAACTACTATGAGAAAAAGAAGGGGTCCGAGATTAGTTCCCTGCCCTATGCCAGACGTGACAGAGTAGCGCTCCGAAAAGGCATCTTTATATATAACATATTGTCTGCGGCCATGCAAATAGTTCGCGACGAATTTCAGCAGCGCCATAGAGAAACCTGCCATTGCCAGCTTACCTAGAAGAATGTCATTATCGACTCGGTCAAAAGCCTTCTGAAAATCAAAATAGGCCACATCAGTCTGCCTTTTGTCATTAATATTTGTGGCTAGGAGCGTAGTAAATTATGAGTGTGGTTCGGTTAGTACTGAGTGCTATGATTTATTTCCTGCCTAAAGACGCTGCGCACGTTCAGCGCTAGATTCCCGAGCACGGGCCTGCGATGTTCTCGCGCTCTGGCTAGCGAGCCTCTGCGAGCGCTCAGCGCTAGACTCCCTATCCCTTGTTGCAGAGACATGCTGCCTTAAATCACTGAGACGCTGCGCACAGAGTACATTATATATACGGACAACGCTGCGCACGTTCAGCGCTAGATGCCCGAGCACGGGCCTGCGACGTTCTCTTTGGTTAGTAAGCCGCTGTGAACGCTTAGAGCTAGATTCCCCAGTGCGTGCTTGCGAAATATTTTCTCTATTCCTCAAGAGGCGCTGATGCTTTTCAAGAGCAGACTCTTCCGTACGGCGTACTCGAGCTGCTCTGGGATGTCTGACGGGAAAGTTGTGATTTCCGTTTAGGCATGATAAACAAACGCTGGAACAGTCCAATATCCCAAAAAACAGAAATATGGGTAAATGGATAAAACGTCCGTACAAAGCATGTTCTTATGTGGTTCGTGAATGGACGGCGGCATTTTGCGATATAGTAATTTTATATTATCTTCGAAACGATTTAACCTATTGACATACTGTTTTGGGCAAATCGTATCTCTATGATGTTCTTGTGATGATAATAATATTTTTTTCGATAAGGTTTAATATTTTGTTGTTTAAAAAATCGTCCAAAAGTAAGTACGTCGAAAAATGCTTTTTTTAACACATAAAAGCTAATATATCTGCTAAAATATAAAAGATAGATACATGGTGTCGTGGACTTTTTGGTAGAACTATTAAAGGCGGACCAGGCTGCCATACATTATTTTCAATTATATACAACTGTTAAGGCAGCGCATGCAAATAACTTTGTTGTAAGAGCATTTTTTTTCCGCCTGGCTATACAAAAATTGAGATAGTTCGGCTAATATGCAGGATATCTTTATAATTTATAGCCTATAGCACTCACGAATAATGTAGCTTTCTACCAGTGAAAGAATTTTTAAAATCGGTTCATTACTTCCGGTGATTACCCCCTACAAACAAACTTACAAACTTACAAACATACAAACTTACAAACAAATTTTACCTCTTTATAATATTAGTATAGATAACATAACATCACGCCTGTATTCCCTGAAGGGTTGGGCAGAGGTGTACCCATTAGTACTCCCACATTTCGCCAGTTATGTTAAAATATGTGCCAAAATTGTACAGTTGTAAAAAAAAATCAGTACTGTTTTAAAGGTACACCGGCCGGGCTTCGCACGGCTGCAATGTAGTCAACCTCGTAAGACAAATTATTTCCTATATAAGGCACTTTAATCGTCGCGAATGATGAAAACCGCATTCAAATCCGTTGCGTAGTTAAGATCAGGCGATTGTTAATTGACCAAAATCCCGTAAAGGATTTTGGTCAATTGGATTTTTGTACTCGTCATTATGAAGACCTTTTACTATGGGACCAACACTGAAATAATAAAAAAAAAATATTAAAAAAGTATGTTTGTAGCTATGTTTAAATTAATTTAGGGTTTGGTTCTATGGTAAAAGTTGAGCATAATGATGAGTAAAAATACCCCTTTTCAGGTTTTTGGTCAATTAACAATCACTGTATGCTGTATATTATACTAAATATATTAATAACCCCTACAATTAAAGATTTGTACTTATTATCAAGCAGTATCATTTTCAACCCCCATAACATCTACTTCAACATTTGAAATGTTTTTCTTGCCTAGCTGTATTTCTCGGTATTTAATTTTTTTGGTGAATATCTTGCAAACCATTTATTTTATAAATTAGTTGATTAATTATAAAATAAAGAACTGAAAAGAAAGAAATATATTAAAAAACACCGGCACATTATTGCTGCTATGCTTATTTTTATTAACACTCATCCTCTTCCGATTCATTTCTTCCATTCATTAAAACTCAAAATCAAACACTTACAATCACACTGCTTAATAAGTAATCATAGTGAGTATATATATTTACTTTTTATATCTTAAGCTTTGCAAACAATCATCTACTTCACTATAACACTCTCTAGCTGATCGTTTCAAGCCCTAAATGGCTATTTTTAGTTTTAACCTTTGACTAGGGACATGACAAATTTATAACACTATAAGGGACATGACGTCTCACAGGCTACTACTTTCAAACTTAATTTTTTTCATAAAATTGCATCTAGATGATTTAAAATAGTGTTGATATTTAACAAATTTAAATGAATTTAATCAGTATTTTTTTTTTTAATTTTTTTTTTAAATATATTAATTAACAATTTGTGGTACTTTTTAGCCTTAGTTGACATGAGATCCTTGTTTAGCATTTTAATAGACCTTATATAAATTATATCACAAATTTAACATTTTTTACTTAAAATCTAATCAACAAAAAACAAAAAAATCACATAAGCTACTTCTGAAATCAAAAAATAAAAATTCTAACACCTACTCAATTTGGCATAAATCATTGGCAATTTTTACACAAGGGGCGAGAACATTGCAGACATATGGGATTGCAACACCCGACACATGTGTACACTGTCATTCTGTGCAGTTTGGGCGGACAAATACTGCATGCCCTTCGCTTGCCCTGACTAGTTTCAGGACTTTCTTCAACCATATCTTCACCCAGTACTCGCTTTATCACTAGCCGTAGCTCCCTTGGTAATTGACTGCACAAAACACGTCTTTGCATTTGGGGTAGCACTAGCGAACGGGCTAACGACTTTAAAAAATCTTCTCTGTCTATAATCTTAGACTGATGCATATTGTATAATATATAGGCATTTATGCCGCTCAAGTCCACAATGCGGTAGAATACCACCATTGGCCACCTTCTCGTTCGGCGGCTGCTGGAAAAAATGGAGCATTTTTTATCTGTTTCATCAACGCCTCCTTTTGTTGTATTATAATACAGAATAATTTCTGGCTTTTTAGTATCCTCATCAACTACTTTTCCATGATGCATTGAGGATACAAGTATCACAGCTCTATTCTTCTTAGGCACATATGAGCAAATAGTTTTTTGGTTTGTAAATCCAAACAAAGCTGACTGGATATCTCTATTTTTTTGCGGCTGAAATTCGCTTGGTATTTCGCGTTTATTTTTTTTTCATAGTGCCCACATAAGTAAGCTTACGTTTTGCCAGCTCATCAATCAGTTCTATAGAAGAAAACCAGTTATCAGCAGTCACATTTCGATTGCTTCCTTCAATTGGTCGTATCAACCGTAGGACACACTGAGTAGGCACGAGAAGTTTTTGATCTTGTGTGGTCAAACCAATACCATCAGAGCCTTTGCCGCTATAAATATATCCATTATAAAAATAAGCATTTCTTGCATCACATAAGGCTCGTATGACCAGTCCATATTTACCTGGTTTTTTCGGCATATAAGAAATCATGTGACTTCTTCCTCGAAACTTCACTAACATTTCATTTATGGTGACGCATTCACTCAATTCGTATAGCTGTTGAGAATTGTTGACAAACTTGTTGAAAATAAAAGATATAGCTGCCAACTTATCATCGTTTTGCCTTTCAGCGCGATCATCTGGATTATCGAAACGCAAACACAGTAACAAAATTACAAATCTATTTTCTGACATGCCGCATCTAAATATTTCACACCCTGTGCCATCCCTAGCAAATAAGTAACTTGTGCGTTCGTGGTTGGATTTCAAAACAGCTGAATATAGTAAAAGACCCACAAAAGCCTTTAGCTCAGTCATATAGCAAACTTTATTCTATAACTGGAGATTTATTTGTTTGTCCAAGTTAATATTAGTTGAAGCATTTCTTCGTCAAATAATTTATGCCAAATGCTGATAGGGTCTTTAGCATCCGCGTCTGTCAATTTCGAAGCACATGCATGAGTTATGATATTATGTTGAAGTGTGCGAACCCTCGCATTAGGAGGAGTCTTTGACCATTTATAACGATTTTTTCCGTAATAAAAATTTGACCTTCGTAATTCCGAAAGAGGCCTGGCATCATCAGAACTATCGATGCTACCTTCATCTGAACTGCTCCTCTCATTGCTGTTGGTCACGAAACTGTAATAGATCACGATCAGAAACCAACAACTCGTCAATATCATCTTCACTGGCAGATTGGTCTGAAGCCAGCATGAGGGCATTGAATTCCTCTTCAAATGATGGACTTTCTAATCGTAATATTTTTCTCTTTGATGAATTCGTGGGCTGGAGTTGACGTTTCTTAGCGTTTTCAGCCATTTTGCACTAAAATGAAAAAAATATTTAGAAAAAATATTTGTATGACAACTAGGGACATGTAGCCTTACAGGCTACGGCCGATTTTCTAATTAGCATTACTTACCTATTAAACAACGGACGACAAATCTGCTTCCTTCCGCGGTCGTTTAAGCACTAAAATAAAAGCTACTGAGACGCGGGGTCGCGGCAAGCGAGGGTAAGTGGTCAATTCTGAGAATTTGCAAAACACGCGACGTCTGTGAGACTACACGTCACTAGTTAAAAGGTTAACATATGTAGTAAGCATCTACAGCCAGCAGCACAGGAGTTCTACACTACAACCGGCCATGTAACATCACCAGTCTACAATAACTGTGTGTATCACAACCAACAAGTGTTTCGACATTTGATTTTGTTGTTGGCTTAAACATGCGACGACGATGATGCATTCCTTAAGCCAGTCCATGTACGGAAGCATCACTCTCCTACTCAGTGTGTAGCCACGCAAACCTAGAAGTGTATAGTAACAGTTGCCTTGTACTGCATTTCTTCAGGATGTATGTGGTTGAGTATACAGTGCCAGTGTTTTGCTAAATAACTCTTAATGTAACACAAAATTAACTTATTTAAGCTACATGGAATGAAACTATTCATACTACTAGCCTATAAACTTTCTACAATTGAACTTTGCAGAAAAAGACTTTTCCTGCAAATTTTGCACAACACTTACACCAATATTTGTATTTATGTATCTATTTCCAAAGATTTATCAATGAACAAATAAAACCATCATCAAGATTTACTGACTTGATTTATTACATATTGTTGAATTGGCGGTGCAAACATTTATGGCAGTTGCTATAAATTAACCCACAGCATTTTACAACTTTTTTTTAAATATTTTGTTTTTGCGCTTGGTTTTCATATTTTGCTCTTTTGACGCATTGCCTGGATAAATGCTTTCTTCTTTTTAACCCTTAAATATTTTATTTTACTTTTGAAAAGTTGCAAAATATTGTTTTTTTTTTTCGTGCTTTTCTGCTTGGTCGTATGGTATTCTATATTGTTTATTTTAATATAGATCGATTCCTCAGTCAGTCTTCGTAAATATTCGTAAGTAGGTACCTATGGCTGATGAGCATAACTGCAGGCAAAACTTTTATCTGAAAATAAGCTTTACGAAGTAAAAATGAGGTTGAAGCAAAGG
This sequence comes from Hoplodrina ambigua, assembly GCA_949774945.1. NCBI lineage: Eukaryota > Metazoa > Arthropoda > Insecta > Lepidoptera > Noctuidae > Hoplodrina > Hoplodrina ambigua. The sequence goes on along the minus strand of OX458964.1, from coordinate 5,999,324 downwards.
TAAGTAGGTAGAGTTGCAGTAAAATTACCTACATTTTGGCGTGATAAGCCAGCTATCTGCTTTACCCAGGTCGATTTTTTTAATTTCTTAGCCATCTGTTAGGGACTCACGTCTGTAATGCAGGAAAGGGTTAGGCAGAGGGGTACCAATTAGTACCTACACCCTGATTTCGCCAGTGTTTAAGTCTTGTGTAATAGGAGGCGAGCCTATTGCCATCAACCGGGCACAAATCCAGACTCCGAGGCTGCTAGGTACTGAGAAATGTCTAAGTTAAATATAATTATGTAGTATGTAGGTCTTTTAGATAATTAACAGGTGAGGTTCAGTATAATAACTAAAAAATCTATGGGATAGGTAGGAAACCATCCCAATTTCTCATGTCACCTTTGGTCACTTGTTGGGTCAGTCCTGTCTTAAATCTAAACGGTCATTAATTGAACGTTTAGATTATTTTTAATTTTTAATAAATCAAAATGTGTGTGAAATATAATCAACATTTTTTATTCGCTTGAAAGGCCTATCGATGCTATTATGTATGTAATAATATGACATCGTTCAAATGTCCACCGCGGCTTCGCTGGGTGGCGCACATCCGAAGTGTCCAATTTACTATGACTGGCGCATAAATCAGGCTGAATTTGACCGATGGTATGGGTTATGTTGGGTACGGGGTCAGACGGCACGATCTCGGTGGCAGTTCTAATTTTATCCACGTTATGACCATGCCCTCATCGGGAGCGCCGTCGCAATGAAACATGCGCTTCATGCATACGTCACAAGATCACAGAACAGATCCAGACCCCCTTACCGGTCATCTGCTTTACCTCATCCCCGGATCTCAAATTAGCAACTTTGATTAAACAACTGGAAGAGGTAAGCAACCAAGTTCTGCTCTCTCTAGGCAGCAGCGCCGACCCTCACGTGGCCGTTCTGTGTCATGAGACAGGTCTTCCAATAGCTCCAAACGGTTTTGGTATTACAAGACATGGGGAGTTTTACCTAAAGCTACCAAGTGTACCAGCCCCTGAACTGTAAAGCAAAAAATCGCGACCAGCAGTCAGTAGCGGCGGCAACTGACTACCAGAATACCAGCCGCCGCCTTTTTCTCACCGCCCAGGTGACCAAGCGTTGGTTCCTTATTGACACCAGGTTTGACGGTTGTCAGCTGTGCTGTTGTGTTGGAGTGTCATTATCCTCATAGTTGGTTGTCATATTTTAGGCAAGCTACCAACGATGACCTCAGCGCCGCAAATAAAAGCTGTAAGGTAGTTAAACTTTCAGCACAATAAACCTTAGCTGAATTTAGGTTTGCGCCATTACTTTGCCTGGCAGTTCGTGATAGCCGTCATTAGCACAGCTATTATTGGTTTGTGATTCTTTTTGGTATATCTTTTCCCTGACTGCCGCAATAATAAACTGGTCGATGGCACTACTGGACCATTTTCAGCCCAGCAGGCCTAGCCAAGTTGTCAATCTACAATCGTTAACGCTTGTAGAAAACAATGATAATGTATGGGAATTAAACTACCTCAACGCTAAATCACGTGGTCAGAACAAGCGAATAGATAATTCGTAGACAAGTTTACAATTTAACATAGCGTTCGTAATGATAGACTGAAATTTGATCCTTTCTACGACGTTAATCGCTACATCCCGTACAAATGCTAGCCAAGTTACACTTTTGACAAGCGCTAACAAAACGTTTTCGTAGTTTTTGAACGCTAGCCGAGCGATCACGAAGACCCAAGAGAAAACGCTAAAAAAATGGCGTCTCTTTAGTCAGCTGTGGCGATAACGAGAAGTGATTTGTTTTTAAAAAATAATTTTGGACTTTTGTTGCAAATAATCAGCGCATTGTTGGTGTCACCAATATTGGTGACACAAATATTTTAGATATCCAAAGGGTCTAGTGATTAAGCCATACAATTGATTTCTTTGTTTCATAAGTACGTGTTTACGTTCACGACGGGTCCACGTCATTGTTTATGTTTCAACTAGTCTCAATTTCAAGACGTGCTCTGAGTGTGATAGAAATTCAACTAGTAAAGGAACATATTTACGAAATAATTTGTAATTTACGCACCTTTAAATGAATTCTATTATAGCTGCGAACTGTTTCGGGCTTGCTCGAGATCTAGATTCCAGCCTATTAAAAATATTCACTTCATAAAAGGTATTCTTCATTGATAAGCAAGATCTTTATCATTTCGAGTCACAGGTATTTAAAATGACATTTCGCACTGTTTTAATATAATAAACTAATTATTAAAAGAAACATACATTATGTTATTTCACTATTTGACACTTTATAGTTTTATCTAAGTTAAAAAATTCAAAAACAAAGTTCCGCCCGCGCAATATAAACACAACTGTGATTTTGACATAGGTTTGACGTCTGTAGGATCGCTCACCATAGACTAAAGTATAAGTTTTTTCGAACAACGTCGTAGAACGAGCGATCGACTCAATCATTTCATCTTGGCTACCGACTTAGCGCTTTCTACAATCGCTTACGCCGAAGCGTTATCGATCGTAGAAAGAGATTAGATACGAAGCGTTTGTAATTTGGCTAGGCCTGCTGTATACCTACGTGCAGTGGTTTCAGGAACGTCAATGTTTACAGAACTTTTATCTGAGTTTCCAGAGATTTCTCGGCTGCCTGGCGTTCTTAGGGTTGTAAAACACGATAACTTGCTATATACAAAGTCAACAGATGAACCTCTCGTCTCCTGCCGTCCTCGACGTCTTCTGCTGCTAGAAAATTGGTTTGTGTCGGTAAGATGCGGAAAGACACCACTATCGAAAAGCGCAATGTCTTTTTCGTTACATATAACCTTAAAAAAAAGACAAATCCTGGCGTCCACGTTGCGATTTCCGCGCCTGGAACGCAAGGACTGTACCAGAAGAAAAAGGGCGATACAGTTCCAATTTAAACTTAATAAAGATCTGCACAACTGGAACCGACACTCATGTTTTCCGTGATGTTTCTACTGGCAATCTGCGTCCATAATTGAACCGTTCATTTCGTCGTGCTGCTTTCAACAATTAGTACAATTTAAGTCAACCCAGCGCTCAAGCGTCGATGCGTTGCGGTTCGTCTGGCCCTCTTTAATAAAGGACTAGTGAGCTTATTGAGCGTTTCAAGATACAATTCCGCACCTGTCGGTAGGGGTGACTTGCCTTCTGGTTACTTCATTCATGTCCACATCGATATAATCCGGCCTTTGAGAACTAAGGGTCACTGTAATTGTGAACGATATTTTTACACATGATCAGGGCGTGCTTTGAATAGCTACCTAGTCAAAGCACGCATCAGTGCGTGCTTTGACTAGGTAGCTTGTGTATAAATATACCTATTTTATGTTACAATAAAAAAATACTTATTTTGAATTTGATAGGTACTTTCTATTTTTTGATTAAATTGGAGTAGACTAGAGTATAATATTTGCCACTTCCAAGTTCCAACAATATCAAAAACGCCCACTATGACTGTTATCACCGCATCTTGAGTTTCGTGTTCTTCATGATGCACTGGGCGCTTATGTATCTGGGACTTAGGAGATCATCCCCGCGAAGACGTAGCGACTGCAAGTGTTGGGGCTTCGCTTAAAGTCGTCGAGCAGCATAGAAGTTGTAATTATGAACAACTGTACCAACTTGACGTAGGTACATTCGGTGATAGCTGTTCCCTAACCCACCCTAAAAACAAACGAATTTGAACCCTCTGGCAATAACGTTAAGGTTTATTCAATTTGTATGAGTTCAGCACACTAGCGCTTCGTAATGAACGAATACAATAATATTAGATATGGATACGCAAATTTAAACTTTAAATCATTTGCATTAAGATACTTGTAACTTGTTATTCAATTTTGATTTTTATGCGATAAGACTTAAAGTTTATTAGAGTATTATGATATAATCTTAATGTCATTACTAGTAATTGCTTATTTTAAATAAAACATTCAAGTAGCTTTGGTCTCGTGGTCGCTGTATAAGGCTGAGACGGGACGGGACGGGAAGCGAGTTCAAATCCTTCATTGAGGAATATTGTTTTGCTTTCAATTTAGAATTTATTAAGTAAATATTTCTTGCATTATTGCAAAGAACGACGGCCTCATACTTCAAATTTAAAATTTCTAAATTGGTAATATATTCGCCTTACTTGTAATAAGTGGGTAGTTGAAAGACAAATATGAGTATTTGATATAAAAAACTGGTATTCATATGTGTAGAATATGAGTAGAAAAATAAAAATGAATCGTAACCATAAAACTTAAGCCAGTCTACGCACAATTGCAGTGACTACGCGCGAACATTTGTTAACTTGTCTTAGTAAATTGCTAAAAACAACGTCTCTTTTCCATTTCTTTTTATTTGTATTAATTTGTATTTTGTTATTGTTTTATCATGTCTTAATTGAGTGATTATTTAAAATATAAAATAATCTATTTGCACGAGGACAAAGTTGGCATTAGAGAGATTGTTAGGAGGCTTAATATAACAGTAAGTGTATTTTTCTAATTTTATACTTCGTTTTTATACCAAGCTATTACTTGCCGTGACGTAAGCAAACATATTTTGATACACTTAAAAGAGAAGTGACACCTGTTTCATTTATTTGTTACAGAGAAATACAGTCCGATTGTGGTTAAGGCGTTTTGGAGAAACAGGAAAAGTTCAAAAGGATCGTTCTGGACCCAAACCTGTAATGTTCACTCCCGCATCAGAACGGCACCGAGCGATTGTTACTAGACATATAGAACATCCGTTTATATCTACTTCGTCAACTGCAGTGCAGTATAATATATCTCCTCAAACTGTTAGAAAACATTTGCATGCTGCTGGGCTAAAACAATACAAGCTGGCACGAAAAATTCAATTAACTAGTGCTCATCGGCAAGCAAGAGTCCACTTTGCCCAGGAATATTTAGATTTTAATTGGGAAGAACACGTTGTCATATTCACTGATGAGAAGTCCTTCAAATCTGATAAGGATGGACGAAAAATTTTATGGCGAAAGAAAGGTGAACGGTATAATGAAAATTGTTTACTGTCGTGTAGAACCAGCGGTAGAATAACTCTGGGTTACTGGGGCTGGATGTCTTCCATGGGACCTGGGGAACTTGTAGAAGTTGGCGGCCGATTTAATAGTCACCAATATTTAGAAATATTACGTGACGTAATGTTGCCGACTGTGCGTGATGCCTACCCAAACGCGGATATTTATTTCGTGCAAGATAATTGCGCCGTACACAGAGCTGCTATGGTGCAAAATTGGCTAGCTAGTCAAGAAGACAGCTTTTTCCTGCAATGAAATGATTTATCTTGGTAGTAAAATCCATAAAAAAAAAATGGAAATGTGATAAAAAAAACTCGAAACTGATCTCTTTCGAATCAATTAATAGGTATTATAATGAAGATTTTTTATTATTTTTGAAAACAAAAACTTCTTTAGTACTACTTAACTGAGGGCAAATCATTCTGCCGCGGAGAAACAAGTGGAAAGATTATATATAAATTTATAGCAAAACTATTTTTTAATTTTTTATTTTCGCTATAGTTCAAAAGTTATTTCAAAATAAAAATTACTTTTGAATCCAGTACCGAAAACCCCTGAATAAACACGAGCGCGCGTGACGTCATAACGTTTAGCTGCCAGTCGAAGTAAGTAAACATTATGAAGTCACAACTATGGTAAGTGATATTTTTTGAAATTTTAACAATTTTTAATTGTTTATAATCAATTGAAATATATTTTTTTAAGTTTTTTTGCATTAAATATCAATATTATTAATTCAATATTAATTATTATTATTTTTTTTCAATTCTCAGTAAGCACGAATTGTCACATAATATAGGAATTGAACAATACATTACTAGCAGTATGCAAAAGGATTAAGTTATCTATATCTATACTATTCTATAATACTATAATATACTATATACTATTATACTATAATACTATATATACTATATTACTATATATATATCTCTATACTTATTATCTATACTAATATTATAAAGAGGTAAAATTTGTTTGTAAGTTTGTATGTTTGTAAGTTTGTTTGTAGGGGGTAATCACCGGAAGTTATGAACCGATTTTAAAAATTCTTTCACTGGTAGAAAGCTACATTATTCGTGAGTGCTATAGGCTATAAATTATAAAGATATCATGCATATTAGCTGAACTATCTCAATTTTTGTATAGCCAGGCGGAAAAAAAATGCTCTTCAACAAAGTTATTTGCATGCGCTGCCTTAACAGTTGTATATAATTGAAAACAATGTATGGCAGCCTGGTCCGCTTTTAATAGTTCTACCAAAAAGTCCACGACACCATATATCTATCTTTTATATTTTAAGAGATATATTAGCTTTTATGTGTTAAAAAAGCATTTTTCGACGTACTTACTTTTGGACGATTTTTTAAACAACAAAATATTAAACCTTATCGAAAAAAATATTATTTTTTTCGATAAGGTTTGCCCAAAACAGTATGTCAATGGGTTAAATCGTTTCGAAGATAATACAAAATTACTATATCGCAAAATGCCGCCGTCCATTCACGAACCACATAAGAACATGCTTTGTACGGACGTTTTATCCATTTACCCGTATTTCTGTTTTTTGGGATATTGGACAGTTTCAGCGATTGTTTATCATGCCTAAAAGGAAATCACAACTTTTCCGTCAGACATCCCAGAGCAGCTCGAGTACGCCGTACGGAAGAGTCTGCTCTTGAAAATCATCAGCGCCTCTCGAGGAATAGAGAAAATATTTCTCAAGCACGCGCTAGGGAATCTAGCTCCGAGCGTTCACAGCGGCTTGCTAACCAATGCTGGAGAACATTGCAGGCCCGTGCTGGGGAATTTAGCGCTGAACGTGCGCAGCGTCTCAGTGATTTAAGGCAGCATGTCTCTGCAACAAGGGATAGGGAGTCTAGCGCTGAGCGCTCGCAGAGGCTCGCTAGCCAGAGCGCGAGAACATCGCAGGCCCGTGCTCGGGAGTCTAGCGCTGAACGTGCGCAGCGCCTTTAGGCAGGAAATAAAGAAAGTTATTTGCATGCGCTGCCTTAACAGTTGTATATAATTGAAAACAATGTATTGCAGCCTGGTACACCTTTAATAGTTCTACAAAAAAGTCCGCGACACCATTTTCTATCTTTTATATTTTAGAAGATATATTAGCTTTTATGTGTTTAAAAAAGTATTTTTCGACGTACTTACCTTTGGACGATTTTTTAAACAACAAAATATTAAACCTTATCGAAAAAAATATTATTATCATCACAAGAACATCATAGAGATACGATTTGCCCAAAACAGTATGTCAATTGTTTAAATCGTTTCGAAGATAGGTAATATAAAATTACTAAATCGCAAAATGCCGCCGTCCATTCACAAATCACATAAGAACATGCTTTGTGTACCGATGGTTACTTTATTATAATTGTGATATTTGTACGGTGGTGGGTAGATCCTAAATATTGTTCAATAAACCAGTGTGTCGCTAACTCCCGCCTTTCATTGACGCTGCATTGGCAACGAGTACGGGATTATTTAACGTTTTTTTTTCTTCGGTGTCGTGCAGTATTATTATTATAAAAATGCCCATCGGCAAGTTAGAACCATATAATATCGGCTCAAAACAATGGCCAGCATATATACGTCGGGTTAATCAATATATTTTACTAAATGACGTGAAAGATAACCTAAAGGTGCCGATGTTAATAACAATCGTGGGCGAAGCAACATACTCATTGATGTGCGACCTGTGTTCACCGGACTTTCCAGAGAACAAAACTTACGAGGAATTGGTAAAACTAGTAGCCGACCATGTGGAACCGCAGCGATCTGAAATCGCCGAGCGCCACGTGTTCCGGCTGCGGCGACAGCGGACTGGCGAACCCTTGATGGAATATTTACAAGCCCTCAAGCACCTGGCATCTACTTGCAATTTTGGCAAATGTAAGAAGTGTTCTACTCTCGAGGAAAACTTAAGAGACCAGTTTGTATCAGGTTTGACAAATGACGCAATGCGATCGAGAATATTCGCCGAAAGGAAAATAGAATATAAAGAGGCTGTGGAGTTAGCACTAGCTCTGGAGGCTGCAGAGAAGCACGCGGAGGTGAGCGGCAGCACGGTGCCGACTGCGACCTCAGGTGCCGGCGGCGAGGCGGGTGAAGACCTACACTACACACGCGGCGGGCGAGGACGAGCTCGCGGCCCGCGCGCCATGGGTGGCGCGGGCGCAGGCGAGGCGGCTGGCCCGGCCGGTGCGGAGCGCGCGGCGGACACACCGCACGGCGCGACCACGCAAGCATGCTGGCGGTGCGGTAAGACACATCGCGCGGACAGGTGCCGGTATGTGAATTATCATTGTGACGAGTGTAAACAAAGAGGTCATTTAAGAAAAATGTGTAAGTTAGTGAAAAGTAGTGGCAATCGGGCAGACAGTCGGAATAATTATATAAGTGCGGACGACGATTCGGACGACATGTTTAAGATTGTGATTGGAGGTAAGGACAATAAACCGTACTTTATAAACATTATAATAGACAATTTCGAAACAAAGTGTGAAATCGATACCGGTAGCCGTATTTCGGCTATTAATGAAGACATGTATAATCGTCAATTTGCTCATAAAAATATTAAGACGGATAATTTGATGTTACGCAGTTCACGCATCGAATCGCTGGGTTACATAGAAGTCCAAGTTAGGTTTCGGGATGTAATAGTAAAATGTTTGCCACTTTATATAATTATAAACGGATCGTGTCCCTTACTAGGAAGAGATTGGCTACGCGCCCTTAAAATAACTCAAATAAATTTGTACAAGATAACCGACGAAGGATTCGTGAACCGCTTATGTGCTGAATTTCCGGAGGTGTTCACGGATAAGTTAGGCACATGTAAGCGAGCTATTCGACTACAGCTGACTAATAATGAACCTGTGTACGTGCGAGCGCGATCCGTACCGTTGGCGCTGCGCGCGCGGGTTGAACGTGAGCTGGCGCGCCTGGAGTCCGATGGTTCCATATACCGTGTTGACTATTCTGACTACGGAACGCCGATTGTGCCAGTTGTTAAAAAAAATGGAGATATACGCATATGTGGGGATTATAAAATTACCATTAACCCAAAACTTAAGCGAGATTATTATCCATTACCCCGCATTGATGAGTTGTTCGCGAACTTAAGTGGAGGAGAAAAATTTACTAAAATTGATCTCACTAACGCATACGAACAATGTTTTTTAACGGAGGAATCTCAAGCCTACACAGCCATAACAACTCACCTCGGAACTTATGCCTACCGTCGTACGCCGTACGGTCTAACGTGCGTACCTGAAAAATTTCAAAAAATAATGGAAGAAACCCTACGGGGCATACCGGGTTGTGTTGTTTTCCTGGATGATATTTGCATCACGGGGGCTAATGATAAAGAACATAAAAGTAATTTACGAGCTGTACTCGAAAGGTTGCGCGAAACGGGTTTAACAGTAAAACTAAATAAGTATAGTTTTTTACAAGATAGTGTTAATTATTTAGGTTTTGTAATAGACAAAAATGGTTTACGACCAGACAAGGCAAAATTGGATGCCATTTCCAACGTGGCCAGACCAGATAATGTGACCCAATTAAAAAGTTTTTTGGGAATGCTAAATTATTATGGCAAATTCATAACTAATTTAAGTACATTATTGTTCCCATTACATAATTTACTCAAAAAAGATACTCACTGGAAATGGGACCACAGTTGCGAACAGGCGTTTATAAAAGCTAAGCGAGTCCTCTTGAGCGAGCGAGTATTAGCGCATTATGAGGAGGGGCGGCCGCTCGTGCTCGCAGTCGACAGTAGTGCGTATGGTTTAGGCGCAGTGCTAGCGCACCGCTACTCCGATGGCAGCGAGCGCCCGGTCAGCTGTGTGTCCCGCACGCTCAATGCGGCCGAGCGCAATTACAGTCAACTCGATAAGGAGGCACTCGCTATATTATTCGGCATAACAAAGCACCATCAATATTTATTTGGTAGAAGTTTCATATTACGCACTGACCATCAGCCGTTGACGCACATTTTTGGTGCAAAAGGTGGCATCCCACAGACCGCGGCTAGTCGGCTGCAGCGGTGGGCGGCGTGCTTGGCCGCATACGATTTCACTGTGGAATTCGTTCGCTCGGCTGACAATGGGCCGGCAGATGCGTTATCGAGGCTACCGCTATCTCAAGAGGGACGCTTAGTGGACGCAGCCACCTACATCAATTTGATAGAGGAATCTTTTCCTCTTAGTTTTAAGGACATTGCTAGGGAGACTGAAAAAGATAAATTGTTATGCAAAGTGAAGGGTTATGTAACTTTTGGTTGGCCGTTGACAGTGACAGACACTGAGAAACCGTATTTAGCACGGAAACAGGATTTATCAGTAGAATTAGGTTGCCTAATATATAAATATAGGATAGTAATACCGAATGCATTGCAAAAATAGATATTAGATGAAATTCATGAAGGGCACTTAGCGATTAATAAAATGAAGAATTTGTCTAGAAATTACGTCTACTGGCCCAGTCTTGATATGGACATAGAGGAGATATGTCGCGCTTGCATGGCATGCCGCGCGGTGCGGGATGCGCCGCCGCACGCGCCCCTGCACCCTTGGGAGTTCCCATTGCATCCGTGGCAGCGCGTACACGCGGACTTCGCGGATTGTGGTGGAAAACGTTATCTAATTATAGTGGACGCAAACTCGAAATGGATAGAAGCTATAACAATGAGTAAAACGGACGCACAGGCGACAATCACAGCAATGAGAACAATCTTTGCTCGGTTCGGGTTACCGTCCTTACTTGTCACTGACAACGGTCCACCATTTTTCTCACAGGATTTTAAGACATTTTGTAAGAAAAATTGTATAAAACATGTGACTACGGCTCCTTACAGACCGCAGGGAAACGGGGCAGCAGAAAATGCGGTAAAAACCGTTAAGAAAGCCATCAAACGTGCCTTGTACGAGGGTGAGGACGTCACCACTGCACTCAGCAAGTTTTTATTTCAATATCGCAATTGTCAACATGCCACTACTGGCGTGTCCCACGCGATGGCTTTGCAAGGGCGCAGGCTTCGCGGGCGCCTGGACGCGCTGCGGCCCGATGTGTCAAGTGTAGTACGCGCCGCGCAGGAGCGACAAGTGGCCGCTGCAGGTGGCAAAACGCGCGCGCTGGCGCCGGGCGACGCGGTATTAGCCCGCGACTATACCGCAAGGGGGGACAAGTGGTTGTCAGGCACAATAGTCGACCAGACGGGACCAGTCTCGTATAAGGTAGACGTTGGACGTGGAGTCGGTTGGCGTAGGCATGTTGATCAGATTATGCCGGTACATAACAAGAATCGTCACTCGTTATCTCGTACTAGCATAGTTTCCGAGAATAAAGAGCTATCCCCGGAGCGGGAGGGCCCTGCGGTGCGTGAGGAGGCTGAGGACACATTCGAAGACGCACCTGACGGTATTGTTGAGAAGTCACAGATTACTGGGTCTGAAGCGGCATCCGGAGACACCACCACCACCGTCAGGTGCGTCTGCCCGCGCTCTGCGAGCTTATAATCGGGCTCGACCAGGTGCAACTAAATAAACAGAATTGTTATTATGTATTGTTATCTTAATATTGCTTTAGCTTAAGGGGGAGAAATGTACCGATGGTTACTTTATTATAATTGTGATATTTGTACGGTGGTGGGTAGATCCTAAATATTGTTCAATAAACCAGTGTGTCGCTAACTCCCGCCTTTCATTGACGCTGCACTTTGTACGGACGTTTTATCCATTTAACCATGGTATTTCTGTTTTTTAGAATATCGGACAGTTTTAGCGATTGTTTATAATGCCTAAAAGGAAATCATAACTTTCCCGTCAGACATCCCAGAGCAGCTCGAGTATGCCGTACGGAAGAGTCTGCTCTTGAAAATTATCAGCGCCTCTCGAGGAATAGAGAAATTGCAAGCACGCGCTAGGGAATCTAGCTCCGAGCGTTCACAGCGGCTTGCTAACCAAAGCTGGAGAACATCGCAGGCCCGTGCTCGGGAATCTATCGCTGAACGTGCGCAGCGTCTCAGTGATTTAAGGCAGCATGTTTTATTTTTATTTTTTATTTTATTTGTTAGGGACAAAAAACAGTTACACGTTACAATATTAACATTAAGTTTAAGCATATCAGTTAAAAACGCATAACCCACACTATTGTCCACGGAATAACATTGAATTTAAAAGAAATAAGGAAACGGACGCATGCAGAGAGGAATAAGAAGAAAAGAAGAATGAACCCGAAAGGTCACACCAACCAACCCTGGACAGCGCTCACCTTCCAAAGTAGGTGTGTTGTCACCAATCAGATCACAACACAACAAGAGTATCAGCAAGAAGCATTCATCACAATAGATTAATTAGTAATAATTATATTAAATTGCAAGTAATTCAATTGCCATTTTTCTAAATTTGCTCTGATTGTACGCGAAAATATCCAAATCTATAAAATGTGAGTTGTACGTTTCTAATAATCGGCGGAGAGGTGCTCGCTCCCCAGCATTATTTCTACACTTCTCTGTATAGAATAAGCGGGGTGCTCGCACCTCCCGATGATTAACATTCCTAGGTACCACATAACACAATCTATTTGAGAGTTCCATGCAGTCAAACCTATTGTTGCAAATGCCATGCAGCATCATAACCATCAGCAGTGTACGCCTGTGCTCCAAGCTTAATATTTTGTATTGTTTCATCAGATCTGGATAGGAAATCTTGGTATGGTAACACTTATAGTGAGTAGTACGAAGGAATTTTTTCTGTACCATTTCCAGTCTGTACTTATATTTTTCATAAAAAGGGCTCCAAACGGGCACCGCGTACTCTAACTGGGAACGAACTAAGGTTTTATATAAGAAGAGGAAAGTAGAAATCTTTTTGAATTCTTTACAGGACCGCATTATGAACCCATACATTTGGAAGGCTCGATTAATAATGTTGTTAATATGGATGTCAAAATGTAATTTACTATCTAGTAGTACCCCAAGATCGCGCGTGCAATTAGTTTTGTTCAAGTTTGTATCGTTTAATGAGTAGGGAAAATTAATAATTGACTTATTTTTAGTGAAAGAAATATAATGACATTTTGGTAAACTGAGGTGGAGTTTATTGTGAGTACAGTATTGCGAAAGCCTGCATAGATCTTCTTGAAGTAGAAAGCAGTCCTGCATACTTATGCAAGATTTAAAAATTTTGATGTCATCGGCGTACATGAGGAATTTAGAGTTAACTATACAGGACTTTATGTCATTTATGAACAAGATAAATAATAAAGGACCCAGAACTGAACCTTGGGAATGTATCTGCAACATGTATCTGCAACAAGGGATAGGGAGTCTAGCGCTGAGTGCTCGCAGAGGCTTGCTAGCTAGAGCGCGAGAACATCGCAGGCCCTTGCTCGGGGGTCTAGCGCTGAACGTGCGCAGCGTCTTTAGGTAGGAAATAAATCATAGCACTCAGTACTAACCGAACCACACTCATAATTTCATCACAAGTTAAAATGGTTACCGCCCAACGAAGTGGGCACGGGTCAGCTAGTCATTAATATATATGTGTATTTCTTTTACACAGAAATTCAATAATACACGATTTCCTTTGAATAAAATTTCTAATAACTACAACAAATACAACGTGGCGCCACCTGTGACATTAATTTAACGCACGAATAGGGCTAGTGTCCATAAATCATATTCATTAAGACAGGTTATAGAAATACGTAAATTAAAAAAAAAAATCGAACAAACTAAATAATAAAAAAGTAACCAAAATTGGGATCACTCTGTACAAAAATCCATTCATGAAATTGGAATACTATCACCTGGTTGAATTACGTTTACTCGAAGCGGCAACGTCTCGCTTTGCGCGCTGGCAACCATGCTTGCGCCTAGTACTTGAGATCGGTCCGATTGTAATTTGACGACATAATAATAACAAAGAAACCGAGCGTAGTCGATCGCATATCACCTTCTCTTATTACTGTTAGTTATTTTCACCATCATCACTAATCAAATTTACTTTTAAGTCTTTAAGTGTTTTAAATTTTCAATGAGACCACCTCGTTGGCGGATACCTACAAATGGCTAAACGGCGCTTCATGTTCTCCCGCACTTTTGAAAATAAATTGTCCCTTACAGCCATTTCCTCTTTCGTCCAAACTCGCACCGAAAGCAGACGCGTTACAAGTTTGCTCTTGATTAATTAGTAGTAACGTCAAGCTATATTAGTACATATTCCAAATTATGTAGTTGTCAATCTCGCGCAATAACGACAACAGCTGTCCACCTGTGTATCGGAGGTGCGCCCGGTCACCCGCGCCCCGCGAGGAAAAGAAACAGTCGTCATAATTACCGTCCTGCTCCTGCGCCGCACATCGCCCGCTACCACTACAAGCTTTACTGTTTTGTACCAGTAATGGAGCGCACGCCGCCGCCGAAATCCCTATCTGTTTCTGATCTTAGCATCAACAGATCAGATGAAGAACCACTGCTTCCTAATGTTACTATAAGAAGTAGTAAAAGGGTCCGCCTGGAAGATGACGTCGTAACTGACTTTGAACAATTCAAAGTTGAAGTGATGGAAATGCTTACTACTATGATCTCTCCCTTGAGCTTATGATAACAAAGCGTTGAAAAGACCTTGTCCGATATTCTCCTGCAAAATTATGACATAAAGTCTTCAAATATTGAGATAGAGAAGTCTACTGATTTTATAAAAAATCTGATTATTGAGTTTGAAAGGAAAATTAATGTACTGGAGAAAGAACACACCACTACGAATATTTTGCTGGCAGAGCTAGATGATAACGCGGAAAATCTCGAGCGAATACTCAAGAAAACCTCAGTCGAAATCAGAGGGGTACCTAAAGTAAGGAAGGAAAGTAAGCTTTACATTCTGAACATGGCCACCAACCTCATGAAGTCAATTAGCCTCGAAATATCAACATCTGACGTTAGGGATGTATACCGTCTCCCCTCTAAAGAAAGTGTTTTATCATCGACTGTCGTCGTTGAGTTTTCCAACACCTTTATCAAAGAAAAATTCTTGAAGGGAACAAAACAGTACAATACTGAACATAAAACATCCACGCTTAATTTCTCACATATGGACCTGGAAGCGTAGCGCCCCGGGGCTGTGTAGCGTAGCGCCCCGTCGCTGTCGAGTAGGGAGCGCACCGGAGATGGGGTGTTCTTTAGACGCGATGTACCGACGTCCAGTCGCTGTCCGCCGAGTAAATGAAGGCCTCCCATCTCTCGGTGGAGTGCGCTTGTAGCTCAGCCTTCACCTTGTACGTGAGCCGGTTTAGCTGGGTCTTCAATGTAGGGCATCTTGTTTGTTGCCACCGCTTGCGTAGACGCCTCTTGACGGCGATCATGTTTGCGATGTGAGCGGGGAGCGTCGAGTAGCGCCCCTGGGGCGCGGTGGAGGTGCATGTCGCCGATTCTAAGGCACGTTGCACGCAAGCGGTGATCTCGTCCGCCAGCTCATTGACGTCCGTGACGTTGGTGACAGGCCGAGTGGGTGTGGTGGTCTCCAGTTCTGCCGCGAAGGCTGTCCAGTCCAGGCGGCGACGTGGCGCTAGATGGGCAACTCTAGCGGGGTAATCCTGCAGGACGACTAGTACAGGTTGATGGTCAGACTGCACTTCGTCGTCCAGTACGTCTAGCGCGATCTGGCATGTTAGGCCGTTGTGTACGGCGATGTCCAGCACGTCGGGTAGGTGGGTGGTGTCGTCCAGGTAGTGGGTGGGCGCCTCGGGGCCGGACACGTCGTATCCTCGGGCCTCTGCGTCGGCGAAGAGTCGTCGTCCCGCTCTGTTGATGGTCGCTGAGTTCCAGGCAGGGTGTTTGTCAGTTTAAGTCGCCGGCGATGATTGTGGGATGCGGCGACGCCTACAGGATCTTGTTTATGTCAGTGGCATCCATGGTGACTTGCGGCGCCTTGTATGCCGCGTAAATGCACAAGTGATCGCCGGCGATGCGCTTGGATGCCCAGCGCGTCCATGCAGCTCAGCGACAGCGGGGGTAGCTCCTGGTGTACGACTCTGCGCCTCACCAGTGTTGCCAGACCGCGGTAAAATCGGCCGTTTGGGGCCAGTTGCCCATCCATCCTGTAGATGATATATTCTGGGAATTTTATTTTGTCTGCAGATCTCAGGAAGGTCTCGTTAATTAGCGCCACGGCTATGTCTTGTTCCTGCAGTATAGGACGGAGGAGTACGGCCTTACCTTTGAGGCCGCGGGCGTTCCAGATTAGTATCCTTAGCGGCCTATCCATTACGGTGGACGAGGAGCTGGGTCATGCCGCTAAGGACAGCGTGCAACGGGTCCTGTCCTGTGCTGATTGCCTCCAGGATATCCTGCAGGACCCGTATCGCGACCTCTATTATGTCAGCCGATGCCACTGAAGGCTGCACCGGCTGTGTCTTTTTCAGTGCCCCGGGGAATTTGGTGTGATGTACCTCCCCGGGAGCGCCCGTCGACCTGACGATTTTCTGCGCCGTCGGCATGTTTCTATCGCCACCGGAAGACCGATAAAACGCAATGTTATTATCGTCTGCACGGCCTCCCGGCGTGAGTGCGGCGCGGTGTTTCTTATCAGTAGCACCTGTCGCGTTAACAGGTGCGGCGACAGGTGGGCGCGCGAGCGGCACGCTCGTCTCAGGCGGATTGGTCGACGGGCCGAGGGGGCCGTCCTTGTGGGATGTTGGCTCCGCCCACTGGGCGGGGCATGGCGGTCTTGCGCTCGATAGCACCGTTATGTGGGCGGGGCGTGGCGGTAGATTTCCGCTACTACCCGCTTGGCGGCGCTCGTCGTGTAACGGGACATTGATAACGCCGCCGCTACTACTCTCGGGTGCGGTATTTCTACTTCTACCGCCACGATTTCTTCTGTTCCTCCTCCGTTGCTCACGAAGGCGTACCGGTCTACCAGTACGGCTGCGTTGGCGGTGCTGGGCGGGGTTCTCCCGGCTGACCTGGAGGTTATCCGTGCTGGACGGCTCGATGAGGAGCGTCAGGCCGCGGCTGAGTCGCAGGTGGACGCGATGACCCGGAGGAAGCAGCTAGCCCTGCGCAAGCGGGTGATTTGGAATGAGACTGTTGAGGCATGGCAGAAGCGATGGACGAATGAGGAGAAAGGGAGAGAGCTGTTCCGGTTATTCCCGGACGTGTCGGCTCGCATTAAAGCCCACTGGGTCGTTCCGGACGACCAGCTGTCCCAGATTCTCGTGGGACACGGATGCTTTAGAAGAAGACTGCATGATATGAAGCTGTGCGAGGAGAGTGTATGCTATTGCGGTATGGAAGAGGAGGACCTACACCTCGTACTGTGGGTCTGCCCCCTGTACGAGGAGGCAAGGCGGAAGATGATGGATGGGATTGGCCGCGCGGAGCCCGGCCCGATCTATTACGGCGATCTCGTGAATTCACCGGCGAACTTTGGTAGGCTGCGGGATTTCGCGCACATATGGCATGCCGCTCGGAGCGACATGGAGAGGATGGAGCACGCGGAGGACCAATTGCGGAAAGAAAATGGCTAGTAGCAACGGTCTGCTCGGCGGCGAAAGAACAATTGTTTTGTTTTGTTTGTTTCCTGCTCCAATCGGGGAGAATGCGCCTAGGGCACACATGGTCTAATTTGTAAGGGATCAAGAAGCGCCTGCGGACGTTTAAAAAAAGATGGCCAAGGGAGCTATGTCCGCAGCCGCCCCACGTTTCGGCCCGTATGACAAGAGTTGGAAGGGCCATTGGAAGGTGGAGGGAGTGTTCCTCCTCCGTCCGGAAGAGGAGGTGGCCGCTCCGCTTTTTTGGGCATTGTTTGCGGTCGCCATCAGTGTTGCCGTCTGGGCTCCTTGCGGCGTCGGCTGCAGCCTTTCTGGTGGGACTAGTGCGCGTAGCGCGGGTTTTGACGTCGGCGGCGCGCGCGAGCGCGCGGGGCAGCGAGGGCTGCACGTCATATGGCGCGGCGACGGGCGCGCGGCCGTCCTTCGCGGCGGTCAGCGGGGCACTGGCGCTTGACCTAACGTGCCTGCGCGTGCGAGTGCACCGACGAGAGCGTGTTGCGAGGGGACGGCGCGGTCGCGGGGCGCGCCGCCAAACGGCGCGCCCCGCGACTGACTAGCTAATCGAGAGCACACTCTTTTATAGGGCGATGCCCCACTTTGCAATCCCTCCACGACAACTCTGTCCGTTGGCGCACGGAAGTACGTCACGCGTTTACTTACGCGTTTACGACACCAGCAACAGCATTCCCAAGGAGGGTTGGTGTCAGGTAGGCGGCCGACTATAAAACATTTGCCAAAACATTTTAGCAACATGACAGGTATAAATGGAATGCACGATAGTGTTAGGGCGTACCCAACAGGCGACGCGCAGAGGCAGCACCCGGCTTCTGTGGGAAATGGACTAGGGTTGTTGCACCACCCCGGGCAGGGGCAACGTAAGAAGCAAGCTCGGGAAGAGAGAGATTGAGGTATGCAAGTTGGAATGTTGGGACGATGACTGGAAGAGCCAGAGAGTTAGCGGATGTACTCACAAAATAAGACGAATAAATGTGGCGTGTTTGCAAGAAACTAAATGGAAGGGAACAAAAGCGAGGGAAATAGGTGAAGGATACAAGTTTTTCTACTGTGGAAGTGACGGGAAAAAGAATGGCGTAGGAATAGTGTTAGACAGTAATCTGAAAGAAAGCGTGATGGATGTAAAAAGGATTAATGATAGATTGATAGTTGTGTAAGTTATAATAGAAAATGTGATGTTGAATGTAGTCAGTGTGTATGCGCCGCAGGTAGGATGCGACGAAAGGGTTTTTTTTTTTTTTTTTTTTGAGGTGGTAAAAATCATCAAATGACTCCTTCCGCCCTGGGTGGGGCGGAAGGGACTGTCAGACTTTTACTGACTAAAAAACCACCCTTTTCCTTCTGTTGCCCTTTACGTTCCGGGGCCACGGTATCCTGTTAAGACGTCCCGCAACCCCGGCAGGCGTTGGCCACGTTGGGGGCCCCGTCCCTGTGCTGACAGCTCTTTGAGGCGCGCGCGAACAGAACGCGCCGTCGACCCGGGCTTGGTCCTTGATCGGACGGCGAGCTACCCATTACTCGCCGTCCGCAAGCCCGCGCCTACGGTGGCCGGATGTCGCCTCGCGACGTCCGACGCCCTGGGTGTCTCCCGCGGCGGCTGGGGCGTGAGGTGGTTCTCTCCCTCACGCGGCCCGCCTCCTCCTTCGCTAGCATTACTGCTTCGCAGAAGGAGGTGACTGCATCCCATTCCCTCTCGCCCCGGAGCATGGCCTGAACCAGGTCCGGACGCGAGAGGTCGCCGCCGCCTATCGCCTCCGTGAGGACACGGCGGTGCTCTGCCCAAGCGGGGCAGTCCTGCACCGTATGCTCCACCGTGTCCTCCGGGCGATCCACACAGTGGTGACACCCGGGCGTTTCCTCCCGCCCTATCCGACACAGGAACCTTCCGAAACAACCGTGTCCGGTGAGGACCTGCGTCAGGCGGTAGGTGAGGACGCCGTAGCGCCTCTCCAGCCACTCCTCAAAGAGGGGTCTTACCGCCGCGATTGCGGCGTGCCCGCGACGAAAGGGTGAAAGAGAAGTTTTGGGAAGATTTTGATGCAGTTTTCATGACCAACCCGGTGCATGAGGAATTGATAGTTGGAGGGGATTTTAATGGACATGTGGGAAGAATGAGAGGGGCTTACGAAAGAGTACATGGTGGATGGGGGTTTGGAAATCCTAACAATGAAGGAGACACTGCTGCAATCAGCTACTGCATTTGACCTGGCAGTAGCAAACACTTGGTTCCAAAAGAACGACAGCCACCTAATTACATATAAAAGTGGCAACCACAGGACACAAATTGATTACTTCTTAGTTAGACGCCAGAGCATAAAGCACATCAAGGACTGTAAAGTGCTACCAGGAGAAGACTTAGTCTCACAACACAAACTTCTGGTTATGGTAGTAAATATGATAACTCAGTGTCCCAAAGGCAAAGAGCGATCTCCTCTAAAGTGAAATGGCATTTGTTAGAGAAGAATGATTGTGCGAAGAAATTCAGGGAGCGAGTGGTTGATAAAATGATAGAGATGGGAGACATGAATGATCGGAGTGTGAATGAATGCTGAAAGGAAATGGCTGGGTGTATTCGGTGTGCAGCGAAGGACATTTTGGGAGAGACGAAAGGGAGGGGCACGATAGATAGGGATACATGGTGGTGGTCGACAGAAATACAGAACGTGTTGAGGGAAAAGAAAAGGAAATTTAAAGAATGGCAGAGTGTGGAAGAGGAGAATGTTAGTTTGAAAGTTGAAAAAAAGAGTGAGTATGATGCTCTTAAGAAAAAAGCTAAGAAAGCTGTGGCTATAGCGAGAGCACTGGACAGTCCAGCCGGCCAAAAAAACCTGTACCGGCTGGCTAGAGCTAGAGAAAGAAAGGTGAGGGATATTTGTCAGATTAAATGTATAAGAGATGAAGTTGGAATGGTTCTTGCGAATGATGAGGAAATTAGGGATAGATGGAAGGGCTATTTTGAAAAACTGATGAATGAGGAGAATAACTGGAATGGGGTGCTTGAGAATAAACCAGTGAATGAAGGGTTAATGAGAATGGTAAGTATGGATGAAGTGAGAATAGCAGTAAATGGAATGAAGAATGGTAAGGCATTAGGCCCAGATGGAATACCAGTTGAAGTATGGAAGTTATTGCGGGTTGATGGATGGTCGTGGTTAGCTTTATTCTACAATAAGTTGCTGCGGGATGAAGCTATACCTGAGGAATGGTGCAACAGCTCGCTAGTGCCAATTTTTTAAAACAAAGGTGATGTGCTGGAGTGCAACAACTATAGAGGAATAAAGCTAATGTCACATAGTATGAAAGTTTGGGAGAAAGTTATAGAAAGGCGGCTGAGAGAAGAGAGTGAAATTTCACAAAACCAATTCGGTTTTATGCCTGGTCGGGGTACCACAGATGCCATTTTTGCTATCCGCCAACTTTGCGAAAAATATAAAAGTGCGCATAAAAACTTGCACATGGTATTTGTCGACCTCGAAAAGCCATACGACCGAGTGCTTCGTGAGGTTTTGTGGTGGGCCCTTAAGGAGAAAGGTGTGCCTGGGAAGTATGTGCAGTTGATTCGGGCAATGTACAGTCAATGCAGTACTCAAGTCCGGTCTACAGTGGTCTCTACTGGCAACTTCAATGTGTCTGTCGGGTTGCACCAAGGGTCGGCCCTCAGCCCTTACCTCTTCCTGTTGATAATGGACGCTTTGACGTCGGACATCCAGGAAGAGGCTCCCTGGTGTATGCTGTTTGCGGATAACATAGTGCTGGTTGCCGAGAGTGGCCTTGAGGTCCAGAGCAAATTGGAGGTGTGGTGGCAAAGACTGGAGAGTGTTGGCCTGAGATTGAGCAGAACCAAAACAGAGTACTTGTTTTGCGATTTCGGCGGTCTCTCTAGTTCTGTGCCAGTATCTCTTGCTGGAACGCCCATACCGATCTGCTCCGACTTCCGGTATCTCGGGTCGCTTGTCCAAGGAGACGGTGAGATAGACCGAGACGTAACGCACCGGATCAACTCAGGATGGATGAAATGGCGACAGGTCACTGGAACAACTTGCAACCCACGGATGCCCCTCAAGTTACAGGGGAAAATCTACAAGTCCGTGATAAGACCTGTCGTATTGTATAGATCGGAATGTTGGGCTGCGAAGAAGACGGATGAAAAAAGATTGCATGTAGCGGAGATGAGAATGTTGAGATGGATGTGCGGAGTGACCAGAATGGATAAGGTCAGGAATGAGTACATAAAAGGAAGTCTGAGAGTAGCGCCAGTGACAGAAAAGTTGAAAGGGAATCGTTTGTTTTGGTATGGGCATGTGAAGCGGAGGGATGAAACGCATGTGATCAGGAGAGTTATGAATATGAATGTGGATGGATGGAGAGCAAGAGGAAGACCAAAAAAAAGATGGATGGATTATGTGAAGAAGGACATGAATGAAAGAGGAGTCAGTGATTGCATGACGGCTGACAGGACGGAATGGAAGAAGAAAACGTGTTGCGCCGACCCCAAATAACTTGGGACAAGGGCAGGAAGATGATGATGATGATGGTGATAATAACTTACAGTAATAAGAGAAGGTGATATGTGATTAACTACGCTCGGTTTCTTTGTTATTATTATGTCGTCAAATTACAATCAGACCGATCTCAAGTACCAGGCGCAAGCGTGGTTGCCAGCGCGCAAAGCGAGATGTTGCCGCTTCGAGTAAACGTAATTCAACGAGGTGATAGTATTCTAATTTCATGAATGAATTTTTGTACAGAGTGATCCCAATTTTGGTAACTTTTTCATTATTTAGTTTGTTAGAAAAAAAAATTAAAAAAAAAATTAAAAATGCTGAGGATGTCGGCATATCGACTGGCTCATGCATTTTTGCGGAAATGTTGGGCATGAAGCGTGTGGCAGCGAAGATTGTTTCAAAATTGCTGAATTTTGACCTTGCATCACGATAATGCACCTGCTCACTCTTCATTGCTTTTTGGCCAAAAACAACACCGTAATCATGCCTCAGCCACCGTATTCTCCAGATTTGGCCCCCGGCGACGTTTTCCTGTTCCCAACATTGAAAAGACCCATGAAAGGACAGCGTTTTGAGCCCATTGAAGAGATACAAACCGAATCGCTGAGAGAGCTCAAGAGCATACCAAAAAGTGCATATCAGAACTGCTTCGAGGATTCAAAAAAACGCTGTCACAAGTGTATTATATCTGAGGGGGACTACTTTGAAGGGGATAAAATAGAAATTGATGAATAAATAAATACTTTTTGAGAAAAATTAAAATTCACCTTATTTTTTGAACAGACTGAGAACACATATAATTATAATTAAAGCAATAGAATTAACGATGTCCCTAATAAGCATAACCAATAGTAAAAAAGACACTTTATCATTGCTATAATTTATTAAAAATGAAAACCAGATAAAACCACGACCAACCACTGAACACTTTCAATGAAAATCAGGTAAAAACAAACTAAATAAAACAAAAACGGTATTAATTTCTCATACAACGGTAATTAAAAACATATGGTAATTGGTATACTGTTATTAGAAAACGACAAATTTTCTTAAAATTTCGAAAATCGACACAGTATGCAAATAATAGCTTATCACAACGTACGGAGGCCAAAGTATTGTCTCCATTCACATGATCAACATGGGTCTAACTTAAAAATCAAGTATTAAAATAAGTACAACGGCAATTAGAAAAGTTTTTAACCAAGGCTTCGGTAATTATAAACTCACGTGCTTCATTGCCAGTACACTCACATTAGAGGCGTGCAACTGCTGATGGGCCACGGCACCCATGGAGGAGATGCGATGCGTACGGTAGTAATGTGCTAAAAACTGTTAATTAGGGATTTGCACCCGAGAACAGAAGATGTCACGGGAATTATAACTTTCGGTTGGATACGCGGTTACTTAATGATAATTATTTATAGACTGGTATTTTTATTGACTCGATATTTTTTTATGCGATTCACAATGCTTCATGCCGTTTAAAACGTTAAAAATATCAAAGTAAATCTATACGTTATAAAAATTACAAGCAAGTTTTAACATTAAGTTGGTGTGCGGACACACCACGGTAATTAGAGAACAGAGGTTCTTTGAACATAAGATAATTTATTTAGTCTTAACAACTTAGAACAGAAGCCAATGTTTTTGTTAGATACGGATGCTAGGTATCTAACATATAAAAAAAATTGCATGATTGTGTATGATAATATTACGGATTTAACAAGCCCGGACACGAAAAACTTGCTAATCGGAGAATGGCCGAATTACGATATAGCTTGGAAGCTTGTTTGTGATCGTTTCGATAATAAACGATTGTTAGTTCAAAATCATGTGTCATCCTTGTTTAACTTAAATAGTATTGGAAAGGAGTCCTGTGTTGCGTTGAAAGGTTTGATCGACCAATTAAATAAAAATCTCCGTGCGTTAGAATCATTAGGTGAGTCTATCAAATATTGGGACACTTTATTAATTTACATCGTGACTAGGAAACTAGATCAGGTAACGTATCGTGAATGGGAGCAGCATAAAGTTCATATCGATAAAGATTTAATGCGTTCATTCAATTCATTCGCTCTCGCGCTGAATTGTTAGAAACATTGGAAATTACCCGTAATAGCAATAATTCCACTCCCGCTAGGCCTTGTTCTAATTCTAACAAGGTGAAGTCTATGGTTGCATCACGAGGTACTGATAATTCCGCTACTGAATTAAACAAGTAATGTCCGCACTGTAACGGTGATCATGTTCTTAGTACTTGTTCACAATATCTGTCACTAAGTGTAGACGCTCGAGTTAAATTGATACCTAATTATAAAGTGTGCTATAATTATTTTCGTGCAGGTCACTTTGCTAACCGATGCAAAAAGCCGGGATGCAAGATATGCAAGCGCCGTCATAACGTACATTCGTCAGAAAATAAAGGAACTACGAATTCTATGAGTAATGACAACAACTTACAAACTAGCTCGTCTCATAACATACCAACGTCATCACGCACAGACGCCGTGGCTAGCACTGATGCGAGTGCAAATAATTTTACGTTGCTGCGGAAGTAGTATATTATTGGGCATTCTATACCACTATCGGCAAGTAGCTCGGCGAGTGCGCCTCGCTGCCGACAGTGGTATAGAATGCCCAATAATCGACACTCGACTCGACTCTCCACTCGAACGATACAGTTTGTTGCACCGTGTACTTGATAAGGAACGATTTACTCAACCAACGACTAGTAACTTCCATATTATGGCGGGTCAGTATGAACAATCAACTATCAACTCGACTGTAGTGTATACTGTACACGACCAATGATCATGCGAGCTCGCTATCGCTCTGAAAGGTGGTACAGAATGCTCAATAATGAACAATCGACTCGATCACTGACCAGTAACGCAAAAGAGGTTGTGGTAAGTTTATAAATGTTAACGTTCTAAATACATTCACTCATTTTCAATTGGTTCATTTCCGACAGTAATCATGAAATTTGTAAAACAACCGCAATCGCTGCATGTTAATACAGTCTGCGATGATATTTGTAAGACAAGTTTTCGCCACGGAGAATTATTGCCTAACTCAGTACGGTGTATTATTTGCGGTCCGTCCAATTGTGGAAAAACTAATTTATTAATTGGTCTTCTAATACACGAAAACGGATTAAGATTTGAAAATGATTATGTTTATTAAAAAACTCTGCACCAACCTAAGTACATTTTTTTAGAAAGTGTTTTGCAACGGGTGCCTGGTGTTTCCCTCCAGAAATATCAAGGAAATGAGGAAGTACTAAGCGTTCAGGACGCAAAACCTAACTCGGTGATTATTTTTGATGATGTTGCTTGTGAAAATCAGAGTAACATGCGTGATTATTTTGCGATGGGAAGACACAAGTGCATTGATTGTTTCTATCTAAACCAAACGTATAGTAAAATCCCTAAGCAGTTAGTAAGAGACAATGCGAACTTAATCATACTTTTTAAACAAGATGAAATAAATTTACGGCATATTTATGAAGAACATGTCAACACTGATATGTCATGGATTGAATTTCGTGAAATGTGTTCGAAAATATGGAGTGAGCCTTTCAATTATGTAGTAATTAATAAGGATTGCTCCAAAAATAAAGGATGTTACAGAAATAAATTTGACACTTTTGTTGTCTTTGATTAAAAATACTAATATTTAAGACCGGTACCCTCGCGATAATATCATTCTTCAGGCAACGCTTAATCAGTCACGAACTTTTTTTTTGTTATTATGGAGAAATCACTGAAAAGACAAATAGTCGAAGCTGCAGAAGCTGTTAAAAAGAAAGTGCGAAAGATGAGAGATGTTGAGAATAACAATCAGCAAGTGCTGGAATCAGTGTTCAAGCCGGTAACAGAACCACTCAACCAAATTGCTAATGTCAGTAAGCAGGCTTCTCTCCTGCATAATACAACGTGGCGCTACCATGGTGACATTAATTTAACACACGAATAGGGCTAGTGTCCATAAATCATATTCAATAGGACAGGTTATAGAAATACGTAAATTGAAAAAAAAATTTTTTCGAACAAACTAAATAATAAAAAAGTAACCAAAATTGGGATCACTCTGTACAAAAATTCATTCATGAAATTAGAATACTATCACCTGGTTGAATTACGTTTACTCGAAGCGGCAACGTCTCGCTTTGCGCGCTGGCAACCACGCTTGCGCCTGGTACTTGAGATCGGTCCGATTGTAATTTGACGACATAATAATACCAAAGAAACCGAGCGTAGTTAATCACATATCACCTTCTCTTATTACTGTTTGTTATTATCACCATCATCACTAATCAAATTCACTTTTATTTAATAGTCTTTAAGTGTTTTAAATTTTCAAGGAGACCACCTTGTTGGCGGATACCTACAAAGGGCTAAAGGGGGCTTCATGTTCTCCCGCACTTTTGAAAATAAATTGTCCCTTACAGCCATTTCCCTCATTCTGACGAAGGCTATTTATGGGCTGATTTTGAAAATAATGTAGCACATTTTCATTTTATTGGATTGGGTCCTTATGTGTAGACGGTTGATATGGGCGTTGAGACCTAGGATCCACTGGCTGGTATTCGCGGATGCGCTAAAGAGCTTCTACAATAGTAGGTGGAGCTGCCGTGTAGTTAGGATGAGTATTTGCCATCACGATCACAGGTTTACACAATCACTAATAACACAAATAAAAACGTCCTTATTGCCAAAGATGTAAGTACCTATCGTAATAAGAAAGAAAACTAACGAAAACAAAGCAAAGCGTCTTTATCGCAGTACCATGATCTAACAATATTATCCTAATTACACAAAAATAAATAAATAAAATAAGCAAGCGTCTTTTTCGCGGAAACATTCACGAAAATAAATACGATTATTATGCGCACGAGTAATCACATCAATAAGTGTGTCAAGGGCATGGGTCCGACGAGCACTAAAAAATAAAAAGGATCCGCGGGTTGCGGGGGGAAGGGACGAAGACACCCGACGCCTGCGTCTGCGTAGCCTACGATACTCGCCGACAAAGGGATCTCTCTTTCCTTCAATTAGCCTACTCTTTGCATTTGTTTCATCTTTTTAGTATTGCTTATTCGTTTTAATTTCATTGATACGATGCTAGTATCCGTGACCCCGGCAAATGACCGCTGGGCTAGAGTTCTTTAAATACAGGTTGCTCCAAGATTCTATTTTCTAAAATTTGAAATAACTGCCTCGTTGGTCTAGTCGTCGCAAGCGCGACTGCTGTGCATGAGGTCTTGGGTTCGATTCCCAGGTCGGGCAAAGTGTTATTGGGTTTTTCCATCAGGAATTTCTCAGTAGCAGCCTCGGAGTCTGGATTTGTGCCCGGTTGATGGCAATAGGCTCGCCCCCTATTACATGGGACTAAAAACATAACTGGCGAAATGTGGGTGTACTAATGGGTACACCTCTGCCTAACCCTTCGGGGATTACAGGCGTGATGTTATGTTATGTTATGTTGAAATAACTCAATAATTAATAACGTTTTATGGTTTTTTCTTTTTTATATAAAACAAAAATGCGTAACCCTATACGTGTGTTAAATTGATGTCACCATGGTAGCGCCACGTTGTATAGCAAATGAAGAAACCGATGTTCCGTTTATCGATAAAACTCTGCAAAAAGAAGTCCCTATTAGTTCAGAAAGCAATGATAACAACGACAATGAAGACGAATATGAATCTGATATCGAAAGTGATTCTTCATATAAATCATTAACTGAAAACAACCAGAGATGTGATATGTCATCCTGGTCAGTGTCCTCAGAAGCACTGAAAGCCATTCCGTTTGGTGTCCGAGTAGAGAGCGGCAAATTGATGTTAGGGTCTGCGCGTATAACGATCAGCGACGAGTATATCATCGTGGCTGGACGCAAATACCGAAATACGCCTGGTTTAAAACAATTGCTGCTGAAAAAGAACGTAGATTTGAGCATGGTTACAGAGAGTGATATGAAACATTATAAGTCTATGTTACTTGATACAAATGCACATCGACGAGACTATGAACCTAGTAAACTAATAAAAAGTAATAAAGGACAAAAATATTTGCAAATTATAAAGCCTCTGTTCCAACTACGAAGTATAATTCAGGAGCACCAATCGAAGGGAAAAGGACTACTACCTTTAACAAAAACGTGGAAGAAAAACGTAGATTTTGTATATTGGGACGATCCCAATGAACTGGTGGATAGATTAAAATTATTGATTGCATCTCGAGATGCTGGTAACACAGGATTAGATAATGAAATTATATCTATCATTGAAGAATTGCGTGAAAGTAAAGTTATAAATTAATAAATAATTTAAAATGTGTTTATTTTATTATTAGCCTCTCAATACAATACACCTTAAACATGAACGTAGACAAATTCGGACACTACATTCACAAAAGAATGCGTTTTGCTGAGTTATTTGAGTTTAATGATAATGCTTTGTTAAAATTAGAAAACGGAGATTTTGATTTAAAAACTTCAAGACTGAGAGGAATTAGATCTCCAGTAGAAGCAGACGATGCTGTGAACAAGGATTATGTAGATCGATTGAATGCTAACACATTAAAAGAATTAAATAATTTGACTGTGGACAAGGATTATGTAGATCGTTTGAATGCTAATATGTTAAAAGAATTTAATAATATGATTGGATCATTGCGTTCTCAAATCATAAAAGACACAAAGGGTACAGTACAGGCTACTTTAAAAGCAAAGATACCTGAGGTTTTAACTCATTTGCAAGATAAGTTTTATACTAAAGCAGAGGTAGATAAATTACTTTAAAATAAATCTCCATAATGGCAAAACAGCAAATTGTTAATGAACTACACAAAGCAGCAAGAGGAAATTTCCTTCGACGTTCCGTCATTCTAAAAGGGGTCGATGACTTGTGGCAAGCTGATCTAATGGACATGCAAAACCTGAGAAAATATAATAAAGGTCATAATTACATTCTAGTGGTGATTGACTGCTTCTCAAAGTACGCTTGGGCAGAGTCATTAAAATCAAAAAATAAACTTGATGTTACTCATGCATTTAAACGAATACTGATTAACAGCAATCGCAAACCTGTTAATTTACAAACTGATAAGGGAACAGAATTTTATAACAACTCATTTCAAACGCTTATGAAGACATATAATATTAACCATTACTCAACGTTTTCTAGCAAAAAAGCTTCGATCGTGGAGCGACTGATTAAAACACTTAAAAATAAATTATATAAATATTTTAGTCTGAATGGAAACTATAAATGGTTAAGTATACCATTAGAAGTTACGTTAAAGACTTATAATAACACAAAACATCGTACTATTAAATTTAAGCCAATTGAAGTTAATAAATCTAGTGAGTCAGTTATAAAAGAAAATATTAAAAAAACCTTAAATCATGTAACCATTCGTAGAAAACCAAAGTTCAAAGTAGGTGACTTTGTTCGTATCAGTAAATACAAACACAATTTTGAAAAAGGTTACACACCTAATTGGTCAACTGAAATATTTACTATAAAAAAAAAAAAATCATACCATACCAGTAACATATATACAGGATCAGCGAAAGCAAGCCATATTGGGAACTTTTTACGAGCAAGAACTTCAAAAATCTTACTATCCGGGTATTTATTTGGTAGAAAAGGTTTTAAAAAGGAAAGGAACAAAAATGTTTGTGAAATGGTTGGGTCTAAACAACGAAGAAAACAGTTGGATCAAAAAAACTGCAATAGTGGAATAAAATAATTATGTAACAGTTAATTTTGCATTATTTCTTTCATTACACTTTAGACAATGCAAGGAGGTGAACTTGTTAATACCCTAATTAATAATCTGCCGTTCGAACTTCATTTACCAGGCTACAATTATTGCGGCCCGGGAACAAAACTCCAGAAACGTTTACTACGAGGTGACCAAGGTGTAAATAAGCTAGACGAAGCTTTCATGCATCACGACATTGCATATGCAAACCATACAGACTTACCCAAAAAACCAAAGGACAGTAAAACTTTAATTAACGCTGCTTACTCAGCAGAAATAAAAATATTTCCTAACATTCAGAAAATTCGAGTACCACGAGTGATACCCTTACCGAAGACTGGAGGTATTCTACCCTTAATCCCGTTTTTTGCGGGCTTATCAGCATTAGGAACTTTAGCTGGTGGTGCGGCTGGTATTGCAAAAACTGTTAACGATTACAAAGCTGGTCAGCAAAATTTACTAGAAACACAACGACATAATAGGGCTATGGAGTCTTTAAAGTTAGGGCAGGGTTTATACATTAAGCCACATAAAAATGGAAAAGGTTTATTCGTGAAATCTTCAAAAAACTGAAAAATAAGCTACCTAATCGTCCTCTAACTAATGTAGACATCCAAAGGTATGCACGCGACATCCCTCACTTTCGAGGAGTGTACATGAGGGATCAATTACCAAGAACGCCAAATCCGATTGAATGTGGTATCGTTAACTTGGACGATTATAAGAACGAAGGGACGCATTGGGTAGCTTATGTAAAAGTAGGCAATTATTGTGAATATTTTGATAGCTTTGAAAATTTGAAGCCTCCAATGGAATTAATACGATATTTTAAGAATTGTAATGTTTTTTATAATTATACAAGATATCAGAAATTCAACACTGTAAATTGTGGACACTTATGTTTAGAATATCTGTGGACTTTTTGGAATAAAAACATATAAAATTTATGATTTTCTTTTATTTCAATCATTTGCAAGATGTCACTCACATTATCGATAACTGGAAACTCGTCAACTTTATCTACTTACTATCCCAACACGTTGCAACTATATGAACAGTATGAGTGTGCCTTATTGCATTTCGCAACATTTAATTCGATTCCAAACATTGACAAAATGAATAATAAATTCTATTATGGTTCTAACGAAGTTATTGAAATACCGGAGGGCACCTATGAATTGCAAGATATTAATGATTATTTAAAATCTGAAATGAAAGATGCCTCAATCAAACTACAGTGCAATAACAATACTTTAAAAGCTGCTGTATATTGTAATTTTAATAAAGAAGGTACTTTCAGGAATTTATTAGGGTTTAATAAACAAATCTTGAAAGCAAATAAATGGCATGAGTCACAGTTGCCGGTCAACATTTTACCTACAACTGTGATCAGGATCGAATGTGATATTGTAAGCGGCTCGTACACAAACGGAGAACCGAGTCACATTATCCACGAATTTGCACTCAACGTTCCTCCCGGATATAGGATTATAGAAATTCCGAAAAACGCGATATACTTTCCAATCAACCAAAACAACATTAGCTGCATACATATCAGGCTGTTAGATATAAATAACCGCTTAATAAACTTGCGCGGTGAAGAAGTGCAGCTGTATTTGCATCTCAGAAGAAAAAAATGATCGACTACAATAAATATGTGCATCAGCAAATCAAAAATATCAGTTCCACTCAAGCTTCCAACCATATAAGAGCTCGCCCTAAGAAGAAAATAAAATTAACTAAAGACAACAAGGCATTTCTCAAAGCGATCGGTTTGCTAAAATGAATATCTTAGACGTTTTATCCGCTCCAACTTACGACAACACGGTTGAAGGAATCGAATTTCACTCTTACAAGCCCTACGTAACTAGTTTCAATAGGAACGATGAAATTCGTATACCCATTAACCAGCAAGACTTGTATATACTTCCGTCAGCTAGTACCTTGTATTTGGAAGGGACTGTTATCGTAAGCAAAAAGGATATGAAAGAGAAAGCCACTAGTGTTAATTTTACGAATAATGCTCTACTTTACCTGTTCCAAGATATAAGATACGAGCTAAATGGAGTGGAAATTGATAGAATAAAAAATGCTGGCATAACTACCACCATGAATTCGTTAATATCAATGAGTGAAAGTGAATCAAAGATATCTAATGCATGGAGCTGGAATATCGATGGCATAAAAAATATAAATGGGGGTAGTTTTTCCGCGTCTATACCACTCAGTAACATCATCGGTTTCGCTGAAGATTTCAAGAAAGTCGTGATAAATTGTAGGCACGAACTGATATTGCTACGAAGTAATACTAACCTGAATGCGGTCAAACTTAACACCGGTGAATTTGTAGAAGACGTTCAAATAAATAAAATCATCTGGCGTGTACCGCATGTTAAAGTGTCCGACAAAGAGAAAATAAGTTTACTCAAACTGTTAGAAAAAGATCGAGCACTCCAGATGATATTCAGAAATTGGGATCTGTACGAATATCCAGCTTTACCTAAAACTACAAAACATACCTGGTCCATCAAAACTTCCTCGCAAACAGAGAAACCTAGATACATAATTATGGGCCTACAAACAAATAGAAAAAACAATTCAAGTTCTGATATGTCTCAGTTCGATCACTGCCATGTTCGTGACGTTAGAGTATACCTAAATTCAACTTACTTCCCCTATGAAAACCTAAATGTCAGTTTCGCGAATAACAGAATCGCTTTATTATACGAGCAATACATTCGATTTCAACAGTCTTATTACGGTCGTCGCCCGGAACCCTTATTAAGTGAAAAACAATTTAAAGATTTGGCGCCGCTCTTTATCATAGATTGCTCTAGACAAGCCGATAATGTAAAGACAGGTCCTATTGTGGATGTACGAGTGGAAATAGAGAGTGATTCGGACATACCAGATCAAACTTCTGCATATTGTCTTTTATTGAACGACTGTATAATTGAGTATAAGCCTCTAAGTAATACTGTGAGAAAAATATCATGAATCCGAATACTATCATATTAGATGTTCAAGGGTTTAAAGACCTGTACAATAATTTTATAATAAAAGAATTAGCTTTTGCTAGTCGTGATTATACTCAAACATTTTTAATAAAGCCACCATACTTGTTTAAATACTTAACAAGTGATGAAAAGAAGCAGGTTAAATGGTTGGAAAGAAATAGGGGAATTTATTGGAATGAAGGATATATTGACTACAGAGAATTTCGACGTATAATCGTTCCATATCTAGAAAATAAGGAAATCATTGTTAATGGTTTGGAGAAGGTGAATTGGATAAAGGATCTTTGTATGAATTGTAAAGTATTAGACCTTGGTAAAGAACAATGCCCTAATTTCTCTGTTTTGCATAAAAAATACTGTGAAGGTAGATCTAATTTTAATTGTAATAGACATCTGAAGCATTGTGCGCTTAAAAATGTGCTTTGTTTAAGGAAGTATTTAGAATGGGCATAAAATGTATGCACTAATGTGTGTAATGTAGATTATTAGTTTTTAGGCTTGTTAAATAAAAATCAAAATAAGTTATACATGCTTTTATTTTGCTAAACACTCCCCACACTTCTCCAAATAACTTAATACTACACGCAATTGAATAGAAATATCTTAATAAAATTATAAATATTAGTTTAAACAAACGATTATTAAAAGTCAGTATCTATTAAAGATTTCGATATTTTCTTAACTAAAGACTCAGTTTCGTCCATGACACTGTCGATAGCATCTTGAACAATATATTGTGCGTTTATAATAACGTTCTCACTGTCACTATCACTGTCTATGGTTTGAGGATTGTTATTACATAGATCTACGACTGAAATTTTTATTAATTTAATCCCTCTTCGCTGTAGTCGACTCATCACGTAGGATTTGGTTGGTTTTAGTTTTTTCGACTTTTCCCTGCATCGTTGTTTTGGTTTTTTATCTTTCGTGACTGGTTTGCTGTGCTCGGGTTCGCTGCGAAACATCTCAGAGAATCCTTCGTAAGGATCCTGGGCATACTGGCTGAACATGATCTCGGATTCAGATATCTGAAACAAAATATAAAACAATTATACTACTATTCCTTTAGTATAGCGCTCTAAAGCGTTATAATTCATTACATGTCATCTAAGCATTTGTGTCTCCATGCTAAGGCCAATGAACTGCAACGTAGACAATAATTCCGTACCTGGCGTGAATAAGTTGATATGTCATTTATGCATACTTTTCAGGGCAGCCAATTTAAAGTTTACGATCTTCTGGTAAATCGAAAATAATGATGATTACTTTTTTAATAGTTGAATTTAGGTTCTTTAAGGAGCTGTTTTAAGTCTACGTTACAAAATAAATGTAATATTTGTTAATGCATTTAAAAACAGACTTATCCAATTGTTCACCGACGACTTATCAACTTATTCCCTGAAGGAAGATAAAAATTCTGTCATAATTGAATTTAAATAAAAACCAAATGAAGTAATAACAAAGTTTAATCGCAGAAACAAATTAAGATCCTTTATTCTTTTTTAAATTTATGAAATTGAACCAAATGACAAGAAAAAACACTTTAAATTACTTATTTTTCTGTGTTTTCTTCTTTATCAGGATCTTCTTCGTCAAGATCGGGGTCGATATTTTCTGTATCATTATCCGTTTTTATATTTCTATAAAATTCATGAAATACTGGATCTATTAGAGGTAATAGATCCAGCAAATCTTTTTTCTTCTCTCGACTTACTGGCAATTGCTCTCTGGACACTGGTTCTAACTGTATGTTATCTATAATGTATTTGCCTCTTTTCTTGAAGTTTATTGCTTTAAATGGAGTGTCACTGTCAAGGTTTGTCTTGAAGTATATTTCTCCAATGGGCTTTCTATATTGCAACCACTTCACAGGTTGCCATAGGAATTTGCTTCCAGAGACGTCTTTCTTTTTAATTGTGAACGGCCCTTTTTTTGAACTTAATTCAGAGAAGTTTAGAAACTGTTCTT
Organism: Hoplodrina ambigua; assembly: GCA_949774945.1. Classification (NCBI taxonomy): domain Eukaryota; kingdom Metazoa; phylum Arthropoda; class Insecta; order Lepidoptera; family Noctuidae; genus Hoplodrina; species Hoplodrina ambigua. The sequence continues at coordinate 5,964,409 of OX458964.1, read as the reverse complement.
ACTTCATAGGTATCACTTCAAAGGGATTTTTAACTTTGGAAGACCGAACCAGTTGTATCCAATCATTAAGATGGTTAATTTTAATCTGTGTCTTCTTTTTAATTCTCTCAATTATAGCATGGTCCGAGTCACATTCCATATGACTATGTCCGCTGATAAGAAACTTATGGTTGATCACTTCTAATGTTGGATGTTGATGCAATAGAAACATGAACATCATAGCAACTGTGTTGTTTTTATTTTGCCCCCCACATGTGTCCGAATAAAATGTGACCTGTTTTACATTTGCAGGTAAATTATGAAGCAAATCCCATAAACAAGAAGCGATTTGGTTAGCACCTCGTGCGCCAATCGTTTCGTCCCACATATAACAAATAGCTTGATCATTAGCTAAGTTATGAATTGTTAGATTGAAGGACCACAATTGCCTTTTATAAAAAGAAACTGAAGTTTTGAGGTAAGGAGTAGGTAAGCATTGCTGAAGATCGAACGTGTAGGCACGAATTGATGAGTCGCGTTTTGCATCGTCTTTGTCTTTCCTCTTTTCGGAATAAGCTTTTTCAGCTAATGTATGATGTGCAGCAAGTTCAGCTCTTAAAGCCTGGATTTCCTGTCCTTGAGCTAACGAAATCTTTGTATTAAGTAAATCACAAGTATGGCAAGTATCTTTTGCCGGTTGTTTGAAGGATAGATTTAAGTCATGAAACCATTTTGAGTACAATTTCAATGACACGGGGTTTGAACAACTTTCTTTGTATAAACGATACATAGCTGCAATGGACAGATCTGAGGACAAATATTTTCGGTTCGTTCTTTTCTTACAGTAGTGACTCTCGTAATTTGGAAATGACAATATATGGTTTATAGCTGTAGTAGTATCGTCAATCGTTTTTTTATTTTTAGGTGGTTGCCTTCCTCTCTTATCAGCAGTTATTACTCCGCTTACAGAGTGTTTTTTCTTATCTATTATAATATTTACAAATCCTTTGGTTTCCCCATACGTTTTACATAAGCATTCTTTACAAATTGGTTTGTGTTCATTATTTATAATTAGTTTATATTTGCAATAATAATCTCTCTGAACTGTTCTGCTATCAGTCTTTTGTGTCTTCTTTGGTAATATTGTTATAAGACTAGCTACGTACTATCGGCAAAAGTTCCGCATGCTCACCTTTAAGGCGATTATCGCATAGCACCGCTGTCGACTCGGTCACCGTATGCATGCGTTTTGACCAATAGGAAGCGAATTTTAGTTGTGTTCGTCATAATACAATGACGTGTAGAAGTGGACACTCACACTAGTGTGCGGGCGCACATTAGTAACCTGTTTCCCTCGTTTTGTGAAATGTTTTTTCAATGTTCACAAATTCTAATTGTCGTTTCGGTTTCAAACTATGATATTATGGCCCGCGTGAGCTCTTTTATAAATCATTGTTGACAAGAAGTTATTCCGTACTCATTATAATAAATTATGTTCGATTTAGAAAATGTGTTATTGGTATTATTTAATAAGTATCAACCTTCCACAAAAATTATATTTCGTATTAAGATAACACGTAAACAACTACTAGTGACTCGCCCCAGCTTTGCACGGGTGTTACAAATCACTGAAACGTTAAGTTTTTCTCTAATATAATTTATACACCTAAATTTCTATGAATTCTGTATATTGGTAAAATCCTACGAAAATCAGTACTGCAGTATTTGAGACTTTTTTATTATATGTAAGGATAAGAATTTTATCCGCTTGAAAATTCTATTCTTACAGAGCATTTAATACTGGAGAATTGAAAACAGATATTGACTAATAAAATGCACATTTTTAGTTTATATTAATTCAATAAAAAACTGTTTAGAATATTTTTATTAGCACGCTTTCATTAGTTTCATCTGTAACTAACTCTATTATAAAATATTGGAAATCCTACCTCTATGGGTAGTACAGTGCTTATTTTTTTTTAATTATTTGTTAATTTTAGGTAGTTATTAAATATTTTCATCTCATGTATTGTAGGTAAGAGATTTTTGCTTTAAAGTAACTCTTAGTGTGAAATATGCACTGGGTTCTTTATAATTCACTTATGATTTACCAACTTTTTCAGAAAAATAAAACAACAATTTAAATTATAATTTATTTTTATGCATCTTTTCTTGAAAAAATTACATAGAAAAACTGTTTATTTACACAAAAATGACGCACATTACATAAGAAAACATGTAAGAAAAAGCAAAATAAAAACAAGTTAGTATTAAGTCTAAAAAACTAAAGGCAAAAAAAAAATACAAATAAGAAATATGCGCCACTACCGCGCGAAATAGCATTAATAGCATAATTGTCTTGTCAGGCAATCAGCGTAGCAGGTTGTTCATATTTATAGGTAAAAATAAATAATACAATAATATTTATTTATTTATTTATTTAAACTTTATGCACATGTAAAAAAATACACTGTACAAAGGCGGACTTAATGCCTTGGGCATTTTCTACCAGTCTACCTTAGGGTGATGCAGAGACAAAACGTAGTAGGTGCAGAAAATACTGAAAAATGTTGATATTAAAATATAAAAAATATATAAATAAATACATATATACATACATACAAACAAAATATATAGGGTAGAGAGAGATAAAAAATATATAGGTGGTGAAGTACGACAAATTAATTGTGGGACGAGTCTGCCAACTTCTTACGTAAGTGTTCGCGAGCTTTTACCTTAAAAGTGAACCGACTGGTGGCCATCCTGATATTCTGAGGGAGTTCATTCCATAAGAAAACCGCCTGGACTAGAAAAGAAGATTTGAGAAAACCAGAGCGGCGGGAAGGACATCGCAGAATACGATTATTAGAGGAACGAAGATTCTTGGTGTGCGCAGAGCATAAATATTGAAAGTGAGAAGTCAGGTAAGAAGGAGAACTAGGTTTTTCAAGGAGAGAAAATAAGGTTGTCAAAGCCCTTAACGCTCTGCGCTGTCTGATGGGAAACCATTTTAAGAGTAATCGATGTGCGGACACATGATCATACTTACGGAGATTGAATACGAATCGAATGCAGTTATTAAGAAGTCGGTCTAATTTATTGAGAAGATCTGCATTCAGGTCATAGTAACACACATCGCCATAATCAAGTATGGGGAAGATAAGCGACTGAACCAGCATAGCCTTAATGTGTGATGGGAGAACATTTTTCAACCTATAAAGCGACCGCAACGACCCGGTGACTTTTTTGCTCACAGTCGCGACCTGCTTACGCCAGCTCAGGCAAGTGTCAACATACAAGCCCAAATCCTTGACGTCGGAGCTAAACGGGATGACTGTGCCATCAAAGGTAACCGGTGGTACCGGTGGTAATATTATTACTTAATTATTAACATAAGAAATATATATTTTTTTAAACTAGGTATACATATCTTATAATAATTATTACACACGTTATTTTAGCATACCACATAATATTATACATTACACTTACTTTATTACATTATTTATCGAATACTAGCTGTCTCGCACGGTTTCCACGCGTCTTTAAATAGTTATTGCTCCGTGACGAGCATGATATTTACGTGTTCCAGAAACGCGTGGCTTATTCCCATATCATACTATACTGAGTCTTGGTGTTTCTTTGCCTCATCCATCTTTTTTGTTTTTTTTTTTTTTGTTAGTTACTTATTTCTTATCTACTTAGTTTATTTTGTTATATATGTGTATAGACGTGTGTGTATGTGTTAAATATGAGCAGGCATTCATGGAACACGTTGTTTAAAATATTTTTCCTAAATCTGGCTATCATACAAAAATAATTACTAGATGATAATATCATATACACTGGTAGTTTCAGACATTAGCGCGATTAAACAAACAAATATTCAGATTTACTATATTATTAGTACACATTTATTTACATTGATTAAACAGGACGACTTTACACAGAACACAGACAGGACGATCCGTGTGGTCCCGGATTTAGAATGTGGCCACCCCATTTCATCCCGTGGGTGTCGTAGGAGGCGACTAAGGGAGCATGAGACCTGGTGTAGACCACTAAGCTTTGGGTCAACCGCGTGGTGGCGGGTAAACCACTAGCAACAGCATTCCCAAGGAGGGTTGGTGTCAGGCAGGCGGCCGACTATAAAACATTTGCCAAAACATTTTAGCAACATGACAGGTATAAATAGAATGCGCGATAGTGTTAGGGCGTACCCCACAGGCGACGCGCAGAGGCAGCACCCGGCTTCTGTGGGAAATGGACTAGGGTTGTTGCACCACCCCGGGCGGGGGCAACGTTCAAGCTCGGGAAGTGAGATTGAGGTATGCAAGTTGGAATGTTGGGACGATGACTGGAAGAGCCAGAAAGTTAGCGGATGTACTCAAAAGAAGACGTATAAATGTGGCGTGTTTGCAAGAAACTAAATGGAAGGGAACAAAAGCGAGGGAAATAGGTGAAGGATACAAGTTTTTCTACTGTGGAAGTGACGGAATAAAGAATGGCGTAGGAATAGTGTTAGACAGTAATCTGAAAGAAAGCGTGATGGAGGTAAAAAGGATTAATGATAGATTGATAGTTGTGAAAGTTATAATAGAAAATGTGATGTTGAATGTAGTCAGTGTGTATGCACCGCAGGTAGGATGCGACGAAAGGGTGAAAGAGAAGTTTTGGGAAGATTTTGATGCAGTTTTGATGACCATCCCGGTGCATAAGGAATTGATAGTTAGAGGGGATTTTAATGGACATGTGGGAAGAATGAGAGGGGCTTACGAAAGAGTACATGGTGGATGGGGGTTTGGAAATCCTAACAATGAAGGAGAGACACTGCTGCAATCAGCTACTGCATTTGACCTGGCAGTAGCAAACACTTGGTTCCAAAAGAACGACAGCCACCTAATTACATATAAAAGTGGCAACCACAGGACACAAATTGATTACTTCTTAGTTAGACGCCAGAGCATAAAGCACATCAAGAACTGTAAAGTGCTACCAGGAGAAGACTTAGTCTCACAACACAAACTTCTGGTTATGGTAGTAAATATGATAACTCAGTGTCCCAAAGGCAAAGAGAGATCTCCCCCTAAAGTGAAATGGCATTTGTTAGAGAAGAATGATTGTGCGAAGAAATTCAGGGAGAGAGTGGTTGATAAAATGATAGAGATGGGAGACATGAATGATCGGAGTGTGAATGAATGCTGGAAGGAAATGGCTGGGTGTATTCGGTGGGCAGCGAAGGACATTTTGGGAGAGACGAAAGGGAGGGGCACGATAGATAGGGATACCTGGTGGTGGTCGGCAGAAATACAGAGCGTGTTGAGGGAAAAGAAGAGGAAATTTAAAGAATGGCAGAGTATGGAAGAGGAGAATGTTACTTTGAAAGTTGAAAAAAAGAGTGAGTATGATGCTCTTAAGAAAAAAGCAAAGAAAGCTGTGGCTATAGCGAGAGCAAAAGCTCAAGATGAGCTGTACAGCACATTGGACAGCCCAGCCGGCCAAAAAAACCTGTACCGGCTGGCTAGAGCTAGAGAAAGAAAGGCGAGGGATATTTGTCAGATTAAATGTATAAGAGATGAAGCTGGAATGGTTCTTGCGAATGATGAGGAAATTAGGGATAGATGGAAGGGCTATTTTGAAAAACTGATGAATGAGGAGAATAACTGGAATGGGGTGCTTGAGAATAAACCAGTGAATGAAGGGTTAGTGAGAATGGTAAGTATGGATGAAGTGAGAATAGCAGTAAATGGAATGAAGAATGGTAAGGCATTAGGCCCTGATGGAATACCAGTTGAAGTATGGAAGTTATTGCGGGTTGATGGATGGTCGTGGTTAGCTTTATTCTTCAATAAGTTGCTGCGGGATGAAGCCATACCTGAGGAATGGTGCAACAGCTCGCTAGTGCCCATCTTTAAAAACAAAGGTGATGTGCTGGAGTGCAACAACTATAGAGGAATAAAGCTAATGTCACATAGTATGAAAGTTTGGGAGAAAGTTATAGAAAGACGGCTGAGAGAAGAGAGTCAAATTTCACAAAACCAATTCGGTTTTATGCCTAGTCGGGGTACCACAGATGCCATTTTTGCTATCCGCCAGCTTTGCGAAAAATATAAGTGCGCATAAAAACTTGCACATGGTATTTGTCGACCTCGAAAAGGCATACGACCGAGTGCCTCGTGAGGTTTTGTGGTGGGCCCTTAAGGAGAAAGGTGTGCCTGGGAAGTATGTGCAGTTGATTCGGGCAATGTACAGTCAATGCAGTACTCAAGTCCGGTCTACAGTGGGCTCTACTGGCAGCTTCAATGTGTCTGTCGGCTTGCACCAAGGGTCGGCCCTCAGCCCTTACCTCTTCCTGTTGATAATGGACGCTTTGACGTCGGACATCCAGGAAGAGGCTCCCTGGTGTATGCTGTTTGCGGATGACATAGTGCTGGTTGCCGAGAGTGGCCTTGAGGTTCAGAGTAGATTGGAGGTGTGGTGGCAAAGACTGGAGAGTGTTGGCCTGAGATTGAGCAGAACCAAAACAGAGTACTTGTTTTGCGATTTCGGCGGTCTCTCTAGTTCTGTGCCAGTATCTCTTGCTGGAACGCCCATACCGATCTGCTCTGACTTCCGGTATCTCGGGTCGCTTGTCCAAGGAGACGGCGAGATAGACCGAGACGTAACGCACCGGATCAACTCAGGATGGATGAAATGGCGACAGGTCACTGGAACAACTTGCGACCCACGGATGCCCCTCAAGTTAAAGGGGAAAATCTACAAGTCCGTGATAAGACCTGTCGTATTGTATGGATCGGAATGTTGGGCTGCGAAGAAGACGGATGAAAAAAGATTGCATGTAACGGAGATGAGAATGTTGAGATGGATGTGCGGAGTGACCGGAATGGATAAGGTCAGGAATGAGTACATAAGAGGAAGTCTGAGAGTAGCGCCAGTGACAGAAAAGTTGAAAGGGAATCGTTTGTCTTGGTATGGGCATGTGAAGCGGAGGGATGAAACGCATGTGACCAGGAGAGTTATGAATATGATTGTGGATGGATGGAGAGCACGGGGAAGACCAAAGAAAAGATGGATGGATTGTGTGAAGAAGGACATGAATGAAAGAGGAGTCAGTGATTGCATGACGGCTGACAGGACGGAATGGAAGAAGAAAACGTGTTGCGCCGACCCCAAATAACTTGGGACAAGGGCAGGAAGATGATGAAACAGGACGACTTTAAAATAACTGGCACAATCATTGGACAAAATAACATTAAAATAATATTATTAAAGAATTAGAATAATAACTGTTAGAATGATTGAAATAATATACCAAAATAAAGGTTGTAAGAAAACACATCAAACTGACACCACCCTGAAATTTAAATGATTTTTTCCTGCAATGAAATGATTTATCGTGGTAGTAAACACCATAAAAAAATGAGATAAAAAATCTCAAAACTGATCTATTTCGAAACAATTAATAGGTATTAAAATTAATAATTTTTATTATTTTTGAAAACAATAACATTTTTAAGGATTCTTTAAAAGAATACAAATTGCAAAAATATATTACGTAAAAAAATCGCATAATAGAAAGTAAAGTTTTTCAAAGAGGATCTCATATCAATTTCAATAAATTTAAAATAAATATAACAATAAACCTGTCAAAGATCGCAAATCAATATTTTTAACGTCACTATTTGGGCCACCTGAATGTTAAAATTAAATTATTAAAAAACTAATACTTTGGCGCTGCTCCTCCCGCGTCTATAACTGCATCGCACCGGCTACGCATGGACCTAACCAAGACTTCGCACAAGTTTGAACCCTTAATGCATCCCAAGCTTCTTCCCAATGGGTGACAAGTGCTTCCTTGGTTCTTTCTGTCCTATTAATCCATTTCTAAACCATAAAACTCCATACATTTTTAATGGGGTTTAAGTCTGGCGATCGGGAGGGCCATGGCACTGTTTTAATTTGTGGTTGCTCTCGCAACCACTCTCGAACAACTAGTGCACGGTGTATCGGGCAATTATCTTGGAAAAAATAAAACTCTGGCACCTCCATTTCTGGAAACACCGTGCGCATAGTCGGTAACATAATATGTTCAAGCACATCTTTATATGTGTGGCCATTTGCCCTCCCCGGTATGAAAGCCAGTTCGCCTGGTCCAGCAGCATTCATCCAGCCCCACATATTCACGACAACTCGTCCTGATTCTGCATTTGGGATAACATTTCGAGGTTCGTATCTTGTGTTATCTATACGCCATAAATTCCGACGACCTTGTTGGCTAGAGTCGAAGTCTCTGTAGTCCCGAGCGAATCGTACGCGAGCAGCTTTTTGGTTGTAGAGTCAAAATATTTTTTTTTGCGGGCCGTCTGTGCTGCACTCCAGCTCTATGTAACTCGTTCCGAATAGTTTGCATTTAAACATCAAATTCTTGTGCGAAATTGCGAGTAGGTGTAAATGGGCTTTCTTGAAATGTAGCTATCATATTGGCCAATTGCCCTTCGTTGATACCCCGAGGTCGAGGTGCACGAACACGCTGAGTTAGATCTTCTTCTTCATATCTGCGCATCCAACGGCGCACTGTGGTTCTCTGTAAAAAAAAGTAACAATTAGGTTTTTGATCAATTTTTTTTTGTGATAAATGAAAAGATATACAATATAAATTTTATTGCAAAACTATTTTTTAATTTTTTATTTTCGTTATAGTCAAAAGTTATTTTAAAATATTTTTTTTTAATCCAGTACCGAAAACCCCCGAATAAACATGAGCGCGTATGACGTCATACGTTTAGCTGCCAGATGAAGTAAGTAAAAATTATGAAGTCACAACTATAGTCATGTGATATTTTTTAAAATTTTGAAAATTTTTAATTGTTTGTAATTAATTGAAATAATTTTCTTAACGTTTGTTGTATTAAATAGCAACATTATTAATAATAAATTAAATACTATGTATTAAATACCAATATTTTTTTTTTCAAATTCCCTGTTAGCATCGAATTGTCACATAATATTGGAATTAAACAATACATTACTAGCAGTATGAAAAAGATTAAGTTATTAACAAATAAACCCTAACTTTTTAAATATCTATTTTAGTTATTAACATTGTTATCTGTATTTTATACGGATAGTCTGTAGACCACAAATAGATATTTAACAATGGCATTGTAGTAAATTCCAACATTGTGTAAAACTCTCCCAAGCAAATTTGTGCATTATTGTTAACGACTTAAGTGCGGTAACTCAATTTCAAAATACATTGATGACTTAAAATGAAGAGCCATTGTTTAATAAGCAGGTGTTGAAAGATTTGTTATCGGGTCATAAAATGTCCAAACAATGTCTTTGAACGCGCCGATATTAAAAAAAGAAAGGAAAAAACAAACCTCTTTTTAAATTACTATTTTAAATATTATGTAAACGTAATTTCTTATTTTATTTTTGCAAAATTCTAAGTTATGTATTTTATTAATATTTATCGCAAATAAGCGATCTACCTCGACTTCGCACGGGTCTTACAAATCTCTAACATGCTCGGCTTTGCTCTTTAATAATTTGCATGCGCATAAAAACCTCCCAAAAAAATTCTCTAAATGAGAGTGAGAACCCATATCAAAATCCCTTGCATTGTTTAGAAAAAAATAGCGGAGAATCAGACAGACAGACAGACAGAAACAGCGACTTTGCTTATACTACATTATTTCTTTTACACAGAAACGCATAACACACGATTTCCTTAGAATAAAATTTCTAATAACTACAACAAATATACGAAAAATAAAAAATGCATGTAGGTTTCTTTTAGGCATTCAAATATAATATGAATTATTAAAAAATTGTTTGTAGCATACGATTTAATCTATAAAACTCTGTTGTCGGGCCGACGGCGACGTCGGCGTCGGCTCGCGAAACAATAACTTTTAACGGTAACAGAAGAAAAAAAATGAGATCTATATAATAATGCAAACAATAAATATATAGCTCAGTACAGGAAACCAACATGCACTTAATTTATTTCTATCTCTAGATAAAAAAATATAACTTACTTGTACATTTAACTCCAGCGCAATTTGGAATATATATTCAATCCTTGTCTATGCAAGACAATGATTTCATTTCTTTCTTCCTGATTGAGGTTTCGGGTTGTCATCGTTAATGACAAAACACAGCCCTCAGGTAGTCACGATACACAGTCCAGGATACGAGCAAGGGTCAAAAAGAGTTCCACGATCACAGTCCGGTATACAAAGCAAAGGTCACAGTTGGGCAGGCAATAAGTCCGATAGAAATAAACAGGTCGTAAAATAAAATTGGGATGAAAACGGGAAGCGTGAACAATTAGCGAGATGCAAATCGGCACTGGCTAATGTTTGTTGACATTTTTTGCCGCACGCACTTACTGCACTCACACAAATATGTATTGTCTCTAATTGGGCGGAGCAAGGAAGGGGCGTGGTCTGTCACTATCTGCGCTTCCGCAGGACTATTTTCTTAACTGAGCATGCTTAAGTTTTGCCGATAGTACATTGCTCTCCGATCTCTACTGCCCAAAGCCCAATATTCGTCAAAGCTTTGTTTCCTTTCCAATTCAGAAAATCGTTCAGAACATTTTAATCTACAAGTTCTTAGTGAACTCAATTTCCTCTCACCCACTTTTTTTCCTTTTTCCGTTACATAGCCTTTACCAGAATTCCTTAGTCTTTTAGATTCTTCCCTCTCCTTCCTTGATCTACCCTTTTTTTTCACTTTCGAATTTTCTTTAGTTGGATCTTCATTCCTTGCCTCTGTCACACTGTTGATATCTGCAACTATATAATATGTATTTCAGTATATTCATAAAACTATTTTATTATAACTGTTCCTATTTTACATTGATTTTAACTTATTATACTCACATGAAGTAGCAGCTGTAGCTATATTTTGTGTATTATCGTTCGAAATGTTAGTGATAGTTTCCTGGTTTTCTGCTCTTATTTTTTCATTTTGTACAGAAATAGCACTTTCCACTAGGTTGTTATCGATTTTATCAGTATTAGATGTATTTTTTTGTAAATCTTTAGGAGATAAAATATCATCACAAGATTCGCAATCAGTTTCAGAGTTATCCTGTACAGCATTTGTTTTATTTGCCATTAAATCAGGAGATTGCATCAAGTCAATATTTTCAAATTCTAGGTCTGGTTCATTTAATAAATCATAAAGTTCTCTCGTTTCCGGTGACATAGGCCGAATAGGGGACGAAGTATGATCTTCATTTTCAAGATCTTTTAATAATGGAGACGATCTCAATCCTTCTGATGTGTCACTTCTTACATCAAAATTAGACTCACCTGAAATAATATGATTTCGTTTAAAGTATGTATAACAATTATATCCAATAATAAAAAGAGAAAGAAAAATAATTGCCAATAATTCCTGTATTAAAGGAGTCAATGGAGAAAAGGGGGGAGGAGAAATAGAGGGTGGCTCATTTGAAAATAACATTTCAGAACTGCATGTATCTGAAAAGATATTAACATAATATTATAGATTATTTTTCAACAGCATTCTCAGACTTCAAACTTACTAAGTTACTTATAACATCTTAATTAATTCATTAAGCTATTCATTCCACATTTTCCCATAATATTTAACATCTTGATTTGAAAATATTTTTTTTATTATAGAACGTCTTAATACAGTCTTACTGCCGCACACAGAGACGTCATTTTACTTTAATGTCAATTATAGCAAAACCTAAGGTACTTAACATCATAAAGATATAGACTATTATTCAATGACAAAATTAGTAAATCAGAGATTAGCGTTAATGGGCGCCTCTGAGTGCAGCAGTTAAAGTGATTAAAACAACAAAATTCCATCACCTGTCACGCAATTCCCTCCTACACCAGCAAACGCATTTGACAAAAAAATAGCTAAGAACGTAAGAGTTAAACTCATAATTTAATAAATTAGCAAATATGGTAAAAATACGATACAAAAGCATAAAAACTGTCTCACCTTTTTCATCCACCAAAAGATTACGAGGTGACTTAGACTTAGACATAACAAGTTCTCGTAGCTCAAGCAATTTATGCTTTTTATGTAATAAGCCCTTGAAAGCATTCTGCTAAAATATAAAAAAAACAACTGTACAATCAGTATTTATAACAAGCACACAATGCAAATTTAATTTTATATTATAACCTATCTGATAAACACAGACGTATTTTTGCGTACTTACTTTTTCCTCATTATCACTCATAATTATTATAAGCCACAATAATTGTTTTTCTTTATAAAAATAATATAAAGTTGTTGTAATACAAAACACTTAAGTAACGTACTAACAATAAAACCTCAGACGACGAGATACTCGATACTGACAAGTTCCGACACGATCTTTTGAACGAACGAACTGATTTTGATCATGTACCTACAGATCGGCAGTGACTCGTAATATGAAAGGCATTCAAGTATAAACCTGCCTTATATGTTTACAATTGAGTTCAAATTACCTTGCGCTTAAAGTTTTCCTAAAAGTTGATTTTGAGTCAAATTCGGTCATCAAACTCTTAAAACGATGAAATGATTTTATTTTTATAAAAGTTAAATTATATGCGTATTTTAAGTATTCTCAAAGTAAGTAAACGTAACAATTCACGCTTTGTTATTATAAACAATATAATGTCCATTTTAAAGAGTTTCATAAATGACTCGTGTGATTTTATAATGATAAAACTAGACAATTCGAAATGTTCTAAAATATCACAACTTTTGATAGCGTGCATAACTAGACAATTCGAAATGTTCTTAAATATCACAACTTTAGATAGCGTGCATAACTAGATAACTCGACATATATGTGCGTGTTTCGTACTCAAAGACGTTCATAACTTGATAACTGATTTTGTCATATTACACTCGCAAATCCACAAACGTATATGTTGATATATTAACTAATGCATGTTCTGACTTATGTTGATAAATCGAAATGCAATAATATAAACGCTGTCAGTTAAGTATTATTAATTTGACATGTCGTTTTATCAAATACCTATTTATTGCCATAATTGTAGATACTCACTTATGTACGAAAGCAATAATTTGATTTTGTTTGAGTATTTCGAGTTGAGTTTTTAATACCGGTAGGGTATAAGGTCACAGAAGCGTTTAAGCTAAAAAAAGAAAAAAACGACATCTCGAGTTGTCAACGTATTCACGCGTGGTACGGAATTATACAATGAAGAATAGTGCCTTGTAAGCGTGTTACTTAATCGTAAACGTTAGTTATTCAAAAATCAACCTTACGATGCAAGGTATCTAGGTGCATAGTGCAACTGAAATCATTGCAATCGGTAGTTACTTCATTTACCGATTGAAAAAAAGAGTGTAATTAAATTTTAAAATAAATAGAATTTCATAAATGAACCAAGTCAATGGTTACAATAATTCCAATTTTATTTAATTTATGGTATAATAGTTATTAACATTTATTATTTTCTAAAACTAAACTTATTACATGAGTAGCCTTAGATAATTACGTAACACTAAACTTAAATTATGATCAGAGTAATTCATTCTTAAAAATAAACGCATGACCCCAGGCTCGAGTTGAAATTTGATCTACAGATATCGATCGTTTGTCATCATTTCTAGATAAAGCAATTTTGTTGACAGTACGAGTAAATATTTCGTGTTTTATCGATTTAAACATATAATTTTTTCTCCGGATTACTCCGCCATTAAATAAAATGGTTTCATAGTCTGATAAGTTTAAATCCCTGACCACGCTTGCTTTCACCCCTTTTGCTTTTTTAATAATATTATTAGGGGTTTTTATAGAGTAAAGTTTCGATCTCAAGCCAACAAAATCAGATATATATTTTCCTCCCATTTCATCTTTAAAGAGACCGGGTACCTTTTTATTTTTTAGCGGTATCTGTAATTATTATTCATTTGCGGCTTCATAGTTACTGCTGTCAAAATATTGTAAAAAATTATATTTCAAATCATGGTAAAAATCGTTAGTGTCTATTTTATAAACAAAGGAATCGGTATCTGTGTAACATAGCTGCACTCGATATTTATAAAAAGGCTTTACAATATCGTAATGAAAGTAATACATGTGTGCTTTTGAAAGTTCCAACACAGTGAAACCTATGTAGATAGGCTTATCTAAAATAATTTGGTCAGGTTTCATTTGTATCGCAACTAAGTTTTCAGATAAAATAGATGCACTGTGGAAATAGGGGTTGGCTATAAGTTTCTCAGCGGATATAAATTTCTTAGTTCGATTGGACTGATCGCACCATTGATTAACTAAATGCACGGTTACTCTATTTTCAGTATTTTCTAATGTCTTTCCAAAAACACTGTTATTTAATAACTTAAAAAAGTCTTGTTGGAAGAAACTTTTTGCTTTTTGTCTTAATTGAGTATTTAACTCTATGTATTGTTTTAAATATGGAGCCTGTCTAAAAGTAATAGCTCTATAAATTTTACGTAAAATTAAACCATGTTCCAAACATTTTTTTAAATGAACGTAATGAATCACATAGTTGTACTTATTATATAAATTTGCTATGAGTTTCTTGGTTTTACCTCCCGGGGGTACACATTTTTCAGGACAAAATGGTAAGTCATTATGATGATTATGTAAATTTTCGGGATACAATAGATCGACTTCTAATATGAAGCCCCATTTTGCGTTATCTTCTATAGCGGTAACATCAAAATTAGCTAATTCGTTATCACCTAAAAATCTGAAACTAGAGTATGGTAAATACTGACACATGCTGAAACCGTAAAGATTATTACAATCTAAGTATACTATGAAACTCTCAGGTTGTGATGGATTATATTCAGGCATGTACTTGTGATTAGCTCTAGCATGCCGATGGGAACACATGCACAAACCACTACGTATACCGCTTTGTATCATTCTGACGATAGCTAAGTCCGACACTAGCTCTAACTGAACGCCTGTTTTTAGCAACATCGCATCGAAAGATAAACTGGGTGCAGTAATGTAAAACGCGGGGTCAAGACTGTAATATTGTTTACAGGTTTTCCGAAAATTTTGGAATATGTCTGTTAACAAAAGCACATCCGTTTTTAAGTATAGATCCGTATACTCGCCTAGGTTATTAATATTGAATTCAGCCCAAACAGCCTGCGCGTGATTATAATCTTCATCACTAATGACTTCGTTAGTCAAAGAATTATAAAAATTATCCTTAGACGGCAAAAATGTTTGATCGTAACATCCCCAAGTGGTCATGTAATCATATGGATAAACACCTTTTCTTCTCAATAAATTAAACTGTCTTTCTTTAGAAAAATGAGACCGTAGATTAACGAAATCTTCCACCTGCAATGTTTTAGCGAGCTTGTCTAAACTTGTTCCCAAAAAGTTGAAGGAATCTAGAAACCTTATACAAATGTACTCGTTATCGGCAATAGGAATAAATTTGGTAAATGCTACATATTTTTCTTTAGTCTTGGGGATTATTTTAATTGAACCTGGAATTTCACCTAACTTTTTTATAAATAAATGACAATCGTATCCGGATAAATTGTGAAAAAATATTGGAATAAATTTCGGTACTTTATGCTGTAAATTACAGTGTCGATGTGCTGCACCTCGATATAGACCTGTAATATGACAATGATCTCTTACTTTATCGGTTAAGAGTAAATTGTCGCAAATATGACACTTAACGGCATGTTTAAAATCACGAGAATTTTCATCAGTGAATATCATAGGCTGGCTTTTGGATATAATTTTATATATTTGTTTTACGTCCTCAGTAAGAAAATGTATAAATTTCGAAACACAATCATTACCTCGATAACTTCTATAGCCCTCAACGGTGGCATTTTTATTTGATGACACGACATTGTAAGCGAACGCCGCTGGCACGTGGCGTTTTAAGTATGACGTGTTAGCGGTGTTGAATTCAGCGCCGGAAATTGGTTCAAGTAACGTTTCATATACATATGACGAATGGAATATTTTGTTTTCTATCATAATTTTTAAATTTTAAAAATGATCCTTTTTCCGGTAAAACAGTGACTATCCCCCCACACAAGTGGGATTCAATTTGACTAAGCGTTGGAAAAAAGAATAAACATGTTTCACAGAAATATAGTTTACCATGATGTTTGGTCATCTGATTTCTAACTAAACGAGATAAATCTTTGATGAGACAGTAATGAGAATTATTATTGTTTTCTAAAAACAGTAGATGGATACTTTTATTAGACTTGTCATTCAAAGTTGTATACAATGGCCCAATAATTGTTTTCTCATTTTTTAAACCATATACAAATATATTGAGAGAAGGATTATTTCTCTCAAAGATAGCTATGTCCGAGAATGTAATTGGAAATGTTAAATTATTAACATTCAAAACATCCTGAAAGTATGGATAAGACGAAATCCTATCGGGATGTCTGTTTGTGGGGTACAATGCCGCCACAACACACCACAAAAAGCAATACTCATCATTGTTTCGAATATTCAAACAAGCTCTTTTAGCCTTTATGGATTTCGGCAAAGTTAAAAATTTAGATCCGCTGAGTGGTTGATATTTATTAATATTTAATTCGAATTACTTAAAAATGTCCAACCACTATCTCTTTCCTCAAATTCCTCAATTTTTTTTAGTAGTACATTAACAGCTGATTTGTAAGTAGAATCAAAATCGTAATTAATTAGTGTAATAAATTTTTTTGTTCGGAATGATTTTATTTCTTGTTGATCATTTTTAAACATAAGAAAGGAAGCAAACAGTTCGAAGTTTATTTTGACAGAGGTGTGTTTCTGTATTGAACTATCTATTAAATGTTTAATTTTTGGACTAATACTATTGAGGAACATTTCAGGATAACTACGTATTTGTTCGCCTGTCGCTGTGATTTTATAACTTTTGATTCGTTCTTTAAAAGAAGAATAATTAATTGCCACATTATCATAAATAGGAGTTGAACTATTGTTTTTATGTACATTGCTACGTAAATGACCAGACCATCGGCGATTATCTACAAATACTTTGCAATCAGAACAGTGAGGCATTATGTTATTGTTGAAATCACTAACAAAAAGGAACACTAACAATTTCAATAAAATTAGATTAGATAATACTTACAACTATTATTCACGATCTTAGGTATACCAGTAACAAAATATTTTATATAGGTAATTAGTACAACTTGATCAGGACTATTTTATGTTCGTTCCAAGATCCCTTGTGTAATTTCTTCTCAGGTAAGTCGGTAATTATGTTTAGGCAGAATGTTTCTAAAATAATAAAAAATTGGATGCATTAGACACATAATCTAATTAGATAGATAATAGTATAATCTGGAGAGAAAAATATAGATAATAATTACCTGCAAAATGTAAAATGATTTATACATAGGAATGTGTATCTACGTGATCCAAATATGGAGATATATTTCAGGAAATTAAATAATTCTTCACAGACCAGTCGGTAATTAATATTTTGTTTAGGCAGAATGTATCTGAAATAAAAAAAAAAATTGATTATTAGGTACCGATAAAGAATCAGACGATATAATTGTAAATTCTGGGTTGAAAAAGAGTCATACTATTATGTTAATTGAAATTAAAAAATATATATTTGATAATTACCTGTCCAATATGAAATGATCTGCTTTATCCAAACAGGTGTATTTCAGGCCCCCCACGATATACCGAACAGCGTTACTCCTGATGAAATCGTTCGTATGTACTTTCTGGTGTGTGATCAATAAAATATTTATTTTTAATAATTGACTTAATTTTTCGGTGACAGTTTAGAAAGGTGCTCACTCCGAGAGACCTTTGAAGTAATAAATAATATTTTGTAGTGAAACACACTTTTAAAATTGGTAACACGGTTTATTCTGGATAGTCGTTACACTAAAACTATAGTTTATACACAAGTTCCTAACAACCCCAGCGTTCAAGGGCGTGAGGAACAGAACGAACAAAAAAAACGTGACGGTGTTCGACAGCGGTGCGAGCCGGACTGAGGCGCGCGGTGTGTGGAGGCGGGGTGCGGGACGCTGCCCGCGCGCTCCACACAAGGAAGGCGCGAGTACCTACGCGTGCCTAAGCGTCGCTCTATGCTATGAATGGCGCGAAATTCTTCCTACATACTCCCCCTTTTGACCATACGAGTGCCCTCACAGATGGTCAAACATCAATAATGACACGTTCCTTACGCGGCCTACCACGAGAACGTTTAGGAGCAACCGGCTTGGGAACCTCAGGACATTCACCCTCTCGCGAATGATACCTCCTCAAGTCGGAAATGTGGTATTTACCGATGACTTCATCCGGTGAACCAGGGAACGCTAAGAGGTAAGTAGTTGGACTAACCTTTTTATGCACCAAGTAAGGGCCATCCCTTTTAGGCATGAACTTAGAGCTGACACCTTTAGCAGCACTACTAAGGACGTGTGATTTCATGAGGACAAGATCACCGACGGCAAGTTCCTCAGCCTTTCGTGTCTTGTCCTTGGCAGCCTTCCGTAGATCCTGTTGACGCTCAATGCACTCCTTACTGTCGCTGAGTGTCTCCGCTAACTTCAGCAGATACGGCGTAATCTGTGGAACATAGTTTTCAGCTTCTATCACAGCACGCAGATCGCTCTGTACGTCAATAGGTGAGCGGAGTTCACGAGCAAATGTGAGGTAAGCTGGGGTCTGTTGTGTTGCCTTGGTTATTGATGTGTTCATCGCAAATCGAATAAATGGCAGAGCTGTGGGCCACTGCTGATGGTGTCCCTCCACCAAGATCGCCAACTGGGTCTTGAGATCCCGATTCTTACGCTCGACCGGGTTGGCCTCAGGATGGTAGAGAGGCACGAGACTCTGCTTCACACCAAGCACAAACATGGCTTGTTGCATGACATCAGCAACAAACTGTACACCGTTATCGGATATTAAACGACGAGGAACACCAAAACGTAGGAAAACCTCTTCAATAAGTACCTTAGCGCATGCTTCAGCTGTGGCGTCGGAGAGGGCGAACAGCTCAACCCACTTGCTGGCTGTGTCTTCAACTATTAACACCCACCTCTCTCCGTTAGCTCCTTTGGGAAGTGGACCGAAAAGGTCGACAGCTAGGACTTCGAAGCGCTGAGCAGGAACTGGAGTCTGTAAAAGTCCTGCAGGTTTCTCATTAGAAGGTTTGTAGCGCTGGCATTCAATGCAGGTTTTTAAATACTCTGCTACATACCGTCGCATACCAGGAAAATAAAATCTCTGACTTATACGGTGCAGGGTTCGATCTAAACCGCCGTGACCTGAAGTAGCTGAGTCGTGACATTCAACCAGTACCTGTTTCTTTCGATTTTCAGGAACGACGAGCTGTGGTTCTTCGGTCTCCGCTTCCGTGTACCGGTATAGTACTCCTCTGCACGTATGGTAACCTCTCTCCGTCCATCGGGTAAGTTCTAATTCGTCCTTTCCTTCCAGAGCCTTCAAGATCTTCGCCACTTCAGGGTCTGCGAGCTGATCCTCACGAAGAGTAGCGGCATCCCAGCGAGGCGGGTCGACGTGCACCGTGCAGACTCCACAGGAATCGCGAGCCTCCTCCTCACACGGCGGGCGACTGAGCGAATCAGCAACAACGTTAGCTTTCCCAGGAGTGTAGTCGACTTGCAGATCAAAGGACTGGAGTTTCATGGCCCATCGTACGAGACGACCAGCAGGCGACTTCAAGGTGAGTAACCATTTCAGGGGCTGATGGTCACTGCCGACACGTACTGGATGGCCATCGATGTACCCTCGGAACTTCTCGACTGCCCAGACAACTGCCAACGCCTCGCGCTCGGTGGTAGAGTAGTTACGCTCCGCCGGAGTGAGGAGACGACTGGCGTACGCGATGGGTTTCTCTTCTCGCTGCGACTCCCCCTGTAGTAGAGCCGCACCCAGAGCGTAATTGCTAGCATCAGTCCTGAGAATGAATGGCACATTATAATCTGGCTGAATAAGAATCGGAGGAGAGGTAAGTAATCCTTTTAGTTTTCTAAATGCCTTAGCTTGTTCTTCACCCCACAGCCAGGGCTGATCCTTGCGCGTCAGCATCGTCAATGGCTGCGCAATTTGTGAGAAATTCGGCATGAATTTGCGGAACCATGAGCAACTCTGTATAAAAGATTTCAGATGCTTTACATTAGTTGGTTCCTTCATATCTAGTATCGCAGTAACCTTATCTGGATCTGGGGACACTCCTTCTGAGGTGATAATGTGTCCAAGGTATTTCACACTCTCTCGAGCGAATGCGAACTTATTGCGGTTGGCGTGGAGATTAAAGACACGTAAGCGGTCAAATACCGCACGTAAGTCCTGTAGATGCTGCTCAAATGATTCGGATATCACTATCAGATCATCAATATAACCCAGGAGTGTCACCCCCTTAAGTGATGACGCAGAACGAAATCGATCGATCAAACGTTGAAACGTTGCAGGCGCATTGCGCAGACCAAACGGCATGCGAGTAAATTTGTAAACTCCAAATGGACATACAAAGGCAGTTTTATCTTGGTCTTCAGGTCTGACCTTGACCTGCCAGTATCCTGATCGAAGGTCAATAGTAGTCATAAAACAGCTCTTACCAGTGTACTGAAGGAGGTCATCAATGACCGGCAGCGGGTACGAGTCACTCTTGGTGACGGCGTTCAGTCGACGATAGTCCACACAGAAGCGGTAAGTACCACCCTTCTTCGGTACCAGAAGAGCTGGTGCTGCCCATGGAGATTCACATTCCGTGATGATACCTTCACCAAGCATCTTCTCTATCTCCGCTTCCATGATGGCCTTCTTCGCTGGGGTGAGGCGATACGGCGGCACTGCAATCGGCGGGTGATCACCGCAGTCGATGCGATGCTCCGCGAACGGTGTAGGCTCTCCCCCTTCTGCGAAGATATCTCCATACTCTTGAAGCAGCCGAGCGAGACATTCCTTTTCTGAAATTGACAGCATCGAACCTTCATCCTCACGTAAGACATCCGCGGAAGCGCACCCTACGAATTCACGTGAATTTTCACAACGCAAGGGGTGAATGACCTGAGGCCGATCAGCTGTGAACCAAGTATTGTTCGAAACGTTAATAACCATACCGGCTTTACGCAAAAAATCAATACCGAGTAACGTGTCATTATTTCCTGAATTAAGAAAAACAACAAAATTAACAGGAATCGTCTGCCCCTTAAGTAGTACGTTAACATCTACGAGTAAGATCATAAGTTCCCGCACTACGCCATCGGCTAATTTTACCGACATAAAACTACTACGGAACGAATAATTTAGTTGGCGAAGCAGTGCGTACAGACTCGAACCGGCTACACTGCGTTTAGCAGCCGTATCAATCAACCCGGTACCACGATAACCGTCTATTTCGATGTCGAGTATCGGACGACCATCAGAACATAGGTTCGGTGAGTTACCTACGCTTATCGGCAACGCATCGCGGTCGACATTACACTTACAACTACAACAAGCAGATTGAGACACATTACCTACCTTATTATAATACATTTCGCTATTCATAATATTTACATTACACATAGAATTTCATTTTTTACAATCGTGTGAAATACAAACTCTAGTAGGCTCTAACATGTTAAAATCAACAACAGAGATCGGTTGTTTAGGATCCACCGAACATTTAGGGCACTTAGATCGAATTACACCGATAGCTCCACAGCCGTAACACTTAACACTTGACTCGGAAGTCGCACTTTTATCGGTTTTGTTTTTAATATTTTTGCAAGAATCACGAGTATGCCCGCCTTTACGACAGTAAACACAAAAAAGTCTTTTACCTTTGTTCGAGTTATTTACCACAGTCGGCGGGGGCGAAGCGCTACTCGTAGCACACGACGACTCTGCCGGCGCGCTCGTCGCGGAGCCAGCGGGGGCGCGGGCGCGCGGCGACGCAGGCCGCGGTGGCGGCGCGTGTAGCTGTGGCGCATGCGCGCTAGCGGCAGGGCCGCGCGCGTCTTTTGAAACTTCGGAGAGCGATTCTTCTATGTTTCGCGCCTTCTCGATTAATTGGTCCAGATTCTCGACGGATTCACGGGTTACACGTTTTCTTATTCGTCTATGTAGTAAACCGTAAACCATGTCAACTTCCATGTCGGTCGGTTTCCACTTTATATGGAAGTTTCGCAATTAGCGCGCGGAGACGAGCAACGAAGACTTCCGTGCGTTCTTCACATTGTTCCGCGGCAAATATATCCCGGAACAACTTGTGCGGTGGTCGGGACACGCCGTACATGGCGCGAAGTCTATGTAGCGCGTCTTCCCATGACGTCACCGATGACTTGATGCCCCGAAACCACACAGCTGCGTCTCCTTCTAGGAGCATAGGTAGGCCGCGAAGCGCGTGTTCGTCACTGATGGATGTACATTCCTTATATATTATGATCGAGTCGACGAATGCTTCGAGGGCCTCCGAGTCTTGGCGGGCTCCGCTAAATCGCGCCGTACAGCGCGCGAAGTTCCCGTGCATCAGCAACAAAGCTGATGCAACCGGCGATGGAGACGGTGAAGCTGTGCCGTTGACGGCCGACGTAGCCAGCAGGCTCTGAACCAGTTGTCGGTTCGATTCCGCTTGAGCCTTGGCGAACGCCTCCAAAAACGACGTAAGCGTCCCTTCCGACAGCGGCGCGGGCGTCGGGTTCGCCGGCGCGCCAAGGTCATCATCTTTGCTTCTACTTTTGCGGCGAGACATTGTAGTACGCAATAGTCAATAAACACGGGGAAACACTATTCACGTTGTACGTAATGTGCACTAAAGTTAGTAGCGTCCACTAAGAAAAACCGTTACGTGTAGGTACTTGAGTTCGCGTGGCGTCCGTTAGGTACGTACGCGGGCCGCGTTGGAGCACCAGTTTGTAGTGAAACACACTTTTAAAATTGGTAACACGGTTTATTCTGGATAGTCGTTACACTAAAACTATAGTTTATACACAAGTTCCTAACAACCCCAGCGTTCAAGGGCGTGAGGAACAGAACGAACAAAAAAAACGTGACGGTGTTCGACAGCGGTGCGAGCCGGACTGAGGCGCGCGGTGTGTGGAGGCGGGGTGCGGGACGCTGCCCGCGCGCTCCACACAAGGAAGGCGCGAGTACCTACGCGTGCCTAAGCGTCGCTCTATGCTATGAATGGCGCGAAATTCTTCCTACAATTTTAAATTATATTTTTTGCCTAAAAATATTTCATCATAAAATTTGTTTTTGCGCAATTGTTACACGTGTGCTTACCTAATTATTTATTTCACATTCACAATAATCAGCTATTTTAGTTAGGGTTGACAATAACTTAGTATCATTCTATGTATCAGCAAAATACAAAATTTACACAATGCATTATTACGATTAAAATATATCATAGCGTATCGACAGATATGGATTTCCATGGTTTGACTCATGGCTGTTAGTGTAGTTATGAGAACTATAACATAACATAACATCACGCCTGTAATTCCCGAAGGGTTAGGCAGAGGTGTACCCATTAGTAACAGCCTCGGAGTCTGGATTTGTGCCCGGTTGATGGCAATAGGCTCGCCCCCTATTACATGGGACTAAAAACATAACTGGCGAAATGTGGGTGAGAACTATATTATGTATTTATTTCAGGAAGTCTAGAAAAGTACTAGGTTGACGGCAATAAGTTCATATTTTCTACACAAGACCTAAACGTAGATGATAAAATAAGAACCTACCTTAGAAATATTTATTTACTTCTATAAAATAATTACATCAATGTAGTGTAACGATTCCGTGCTCGCTATCATTTAGTCAGCCCTGGCTAATTTCATAAAATTTTCCTTCGTCTACATTTTACGTGCATGTATAATCCGACTATAGAAAAAGTTACTTCAACACAACAATGCTAAATTGATTGAAGTGTTTTTAACATGCTTTATTTATAATTTGATTTTAACTTCTAAGCTACAAGTATTCGGTACAAAGTATTCGCAGTCTGCAAGTGCAACGAAGTGCTCTGTTATCATCGGTATACAAACAGTCTGTGTTGTCTACAATATCAGCGACGACATTGTCGATAGCCACCCGCTGCCGCCATCACCAACCAAGTCATCAAACCGAGTGGAACTTCTGATTGAAAAATGTAAGTCTTATTAAATATTCTGTTCGTTGTCATGGCTTACACTTGTGATCCGCTTGTAATTTACAGTTATGTTTGTGTGTGGGCGCGTTACATCACAGATCACCCGAGCTGCTCATAGTATGTCGAGGTCGATCCCTCGAAGGTGTCATTATTTTTCATCCAGTCTTCTGTGCTTTTAACAGCATGTAAAGCCATCGATCCTGCACCCAATCTCTCTATGGGTTTGCTATCCCATGGGCATGTAGGAGAACCAATGTTTGCGCACACACTTGTGTTGTATAGTATGCCCTGCGCAATGGACACTACTCCATTGAGATAATTAATAATAATTGTGTGACTAAATTTTCCCTATCTTTATTTCAGGTCAGACTCTGAGTGTGATTACTCGCAAGCATCGGTCACCGGGCAAAAAGTGAAGTGCAGCCGCAAACCGTCTGCAGACAGCAATGGGAAACGCAAGATGCAGTCACAATCAACAACCGTAGCTCGTGCCAGGTAAATTAATTATCTACTTACTCTAGCCACATATCTACTGACTAAATTATAATCGTGCAATTACTATTACATATTATTTTAAAAAACAAGTGCAGGTTCACTTGGTTATTGTTTGAATCGATGGATTGATTTAATCGATTACAGTATTGATCAAAGCCGAGTCAGTTGTTATATTTTTTTACAGCAGAAGGTTTTTCTTGGCGTATGCATCTCTCGTTCTAAACATTAACTAATTACAGTTTCTGTTATTGTTTCAGTAAAAAAGTGAATACTGGCATCGACATATTCGGCATCAGTAACAACCGCGACATCCCACACAAAGAAGATGCATCGGATCACCTAACTTCATTCTTTGTGAACCGGGTAGCCAGCGCCGAGCAACGAGCACCGACGGAGAGTACTACATCGACTGCAAGGTGTACAAGGCTGACGACGCTCGCCTTACCGACTCCGCCGAGCTGTGGAAGAAGGCGCTCGTCCGAATCAAGTTCCAGACTGACGCGGATTCTCCTCAGTGGCGAAAATTACAAGAGCTCGTGCGTGCGGCTGATATCTTGTTTCCAGGCAAACCAACATTTTATGATAATTAAACCAAATACCGTACCTTACAGTGGTTTTTTATTTACAATAATAACTCGTTAACGCTTTTTTCACTAGGTACTTGTAATTTCGTTGATTTGTTACAATCATCAACTCGTTCACCATTCTATGTTAACAGTAAATGCAACTCGAGTGACCGGTTAAGTGCAGTGGTAAGTAAATGGTTGATTGTTCATCGTGCTCCGAAACGCGGCATACTGACCAGCCGTATGGAAGATAGTGGTAAGGAGCAAGTTACTAGTCATTGGTCGAGTAAATCGTTCCTAATCAAGTACACGGTACAACAAACTGTCTCGTTCGAGTTTATCGGTCGAGTGGAGAGTCGAGTCGAGTGTCGATTATTGGGCATTCTATACCACTGTCGGCAGCGAGGCGCACTCGCCGAGCTACTTGCCGATAGTGGTATAGAATGCCCAATAATATACTACTTGCGGATCTGAGTTCGTCTTGTAGTGAGCGTAAACAACGCGGCGTGTTATTGTCCACCGCTCTTATCAAGTTATGTGATCAGGATGATCGTGAGCATATTGTGCGAGCCCTGCTTGATAGCGGTAGCACATCGTGTTTTATTACGGAACGATTATGTAGACGGCTTAAGTAAAATACTAGTCAAATAAATGGTTCAGTCTATGGCATAAATAACATAAGTTCTCGCGTAGGGAAAACGTGTCATGTTAAAATGAGGTCATTAAATAATAATTATACTGCCAAGTTTTATTGTTTCGTTTTGCCATCATTAACGACTGTTGTGCCTTGTCGTGAAGTCGACATTTTAGACTTAAATATTCCAGATAATATCTGTTTAGCTGACCCCACTTTTTATAAGCCTTCAGAAGTAGATGTCCTAATATGTGCTGATCTCTTCTGGGATTTGGTTGGTTCACAGAGACTTAGACTAGGCGTAGGTAAACTAGTATTTGCGGTGAAACATTATTCAACAGGCTGGATTGTTTCAGGACCTTCAACAATGCTAAGGCAGTAAGTTGAACTGGGCGAGTCATATCGACGCAAAAACAAAGAGGGCCTGTATAGCTTTTGGTCAGTGCAGAAGACTTGTTGGTAAAAAATGGGGTCTTAACCCAAAGATCACTCTTTGGCTGTACATATCAGTTATTAGACCCTCTCTCCTACCTGACTGCCTCGTTGGTCTAGTGGTCGCAAGCGCGACTGCAGTGCATGAGGTCTTGGGTTCGATTCCCAGGTCGGGCAAAGTGTTATTGACTTTTTCCATCAGGAATTTCTCAGTAGCAGCCTCGGAGTCTGGATTTGTGCCCGGTTAGTGGCAATAGGCTCGTCCCCTATTACATGGGACTAAAACATAACTGGCGAAATGTGGGTGTACTAATGGGTACACCTCTGCCTAACCCTTCGGGGATTACAGGCGTGATGTTATGTATGTATGTATGTCTAACCTACGGATCAGTTGTGTGGTGCCCCGGAACACAACTGACCACAGTAAAAACAAAACTCCAAAGTCTACAACGCTTAGCGAGCGTAGCAGCCACCGGATGTATGAAAACCACTCCATCAGCCGCTTTAGAGTACCTCCTAAACTTGAGACCTCTAGATCTTATCATACAGGAAGAGGCTAAGATAGCCGCCTTAAGATTAAGGTCGCACGGACTGTGGAAATTAAACGCAGATACAACACACTCCAAAGTTCTGCAAGAGGTTCTAAAGGAAATACCACTCCTGGAGGCACCCATGGACAGAACTTCATGTCACCACATCTTTGATCGAAGATATGATATCCAACTCAAAGCGGAAGCTGAAGATTTCTCTGGCATCAATGAAGTTCGGATATACACAGACGGGTCCAAAACCAATTATGGTACTGGAGCTGGCGTCTTCTCAAACGACTTAAACATCAAAATTTCAATAACTTTAGATAAACTAAACACGATCTTCCAAGCAGAATACATTGGCATCACCAGAGCGGCTCAAGCAGTTGCAGCCAGAGACGTCAGAGATCTCAACATCAAAATTATCTCAGACAGTGCATCGGTCCTTCAAGCACTACAAAACAACACTATAATTTCTGCTGTAGTATGTAAGCTATATACAAGCATATAAACGCATGTTTAATCAATAAAAGACCAGTTGTTATTCAGCAGTCAGAGCGTTTCATTCCATCTCCAATCCCAACCTTACATGGCGACCCTGCCATGTTTGGTGATGGGGCGTCCGCGGCGGCGTCGGGTAGCGTAGTAGTGTCGCTTACAAGTTAAGGACTTTGATCAAACTAGTGCGTTATTGAAGAGTGGTTTTCGGACGTTTATCATATTTTTTTTTAAACAATGTGTAACTCTAATACGCCAAAAAGGGAAGACGTGATAATAAACCAAAATGGTATCGGCACTGCGAATTCGGCCAGTACTGAGCAAATTCAATTTCATTTATCTGCGATCAGTATAGTAATGATGACAATACTGGGATTGTTGCTGCTAGTGGGAATGTATTTAATCTACAAGTGCTACAGAAAATGTCACCATAACTGGATCAACGACCAAATTGTTCGCCAAACATTGCGAAGGTCATTTGCCTGGCGAGGAGGACGTAGAGAACGGGACACGGACGGTGCTAGATGTTCAACGTGCGGTACGCGGTGTCCTTCCTGTGGCATCGGGTGTTCAACGTGTAGGCCTGTTCTGCCTGCAGACGACTACGCTTCGAAACAAAGTGCGTCATAAACTATTACGGTAACGGCAAAAGCGTGCATTTAAAGTCCTATAGTGTAAACGGGAAGTGTTTAAAAGTTGTGTTGTGCAAGTGTGTCGAAGTGTGCGTAAACATAAACCTGATGAAGATAAGCGTTGGACAATGGTAACCGATTATATACCCAATCTTTTTATCATTACTTAATTTGTAAGAATGTCAAGAAAAAATATCTTATGTAAAAATGACAAATTATGGCTCACGAGCTCAATGACATATACGAAAAATTGAAAATAATTAAAGAAAACTTAATTAAATTAAGTTATGATAAAAGAACGCCAGATCGTTTAAGTAGTAAGTTAAAAGAGGCAACTACAGTGTATGATAGTTATTCTGCATTAATTCCAAGTATTCGAAAACAAATAGATGAGAAAGTTTACAGTGGAGTCAGTTTGTCAATAATTAAATCTTATAGTGATAAGATTAAGGAATTATATTCCCAGATAAAAGAGTTTTGTCAAAAGTTACACGTGCGTGTAACTCATAGCAGTAATTGTGAAGTATTTGGCTCGACATCAAGTAACCAAATGGAGTCCAAAACGGTATTTGATTTAAAAACTGCCTTGAGTTTGTTACCACTCATGAATAAGGAGGAAGAATCAATACGACTACTAATTGACGGCATTGATTACTATAGTTCTACGTTAAAAAATGAATCATGTAAATTAGACTTGATAAACTTTGTCTTGAAAAATCGTCTTTCGTATACGGCAAAATTAAAACTTAAATCTAGTTACGAAACCGTAGATGCATTACTAGATGATATGCGTACGATTCTTTTACCAAAAAAAAGTTATGTCGCTTTACAAAATAAACTTCGTACTTTGCGACAAGACCAAAAGTCAGTCGATGATTACGGTAGAGAAATAACTGAGATATTTATGGACTTGTCCATCGCGCAAGCCGGTGGCAAAGCGGAAAATTTAAAGATTTTGCAACCGTTAAACGAAAAAGAAGCTATTAAACGTTTTGCCGACGGACTACGCAATAGACGGGTCAGTACTATAATAGCTGCTCAGAAATTTGACAGCTTAACAGATGCGGTACAGGCAGCAATAGATGAGGAGACAATTGCAATGCCATCTACGTCAGGTGATATTTTAAGTTATAATAAAAAACGTAACACTCATTTTCAAGGTTCATATAGACGAGGTAATCTGAATTCTGGGTACACACGCCCGTTCCGAGGTGCTTTTTGGGATAGCAGACCCGCAACCCATCGTGGTACTTCGTTCCACCGTGGGCGAGGACGAGGTTTTCAACATTATGGTCGAGGTCAACCAGTCAGAGGTACGTACTCGACTCGTACTTTTAATAATAGGTACCATCGAGGTCAGCAAGGATCACGACGAAGGGCAACTGTTCAAGTGCTAAACGATGAGCCTGCCAAAACTACGAGTAATACACCTGAGGAGCAAAGTAAGTTTTTTCGTGAATAACAGTTTTTTATGTGCAAGTAATAGTACTTGTTGTATAAATTTCTATGTAGACAAATATCATTATTCATTTTTAATCGACACAGGAGCTTCTATTTGTGCTATAAAATATAAACATGTAATTGAGCTAAACATTCCGATCCATAAAGAGAACATTAAGATAAACGGAGTCGGAGGTACAATAGAAGCAATCGGATATGTTTATTTAACGCTTAGCAACTGTTATGATTTGTCGGGAGCTTTGTTTACACATAAGTTCTATGTTTTTAATACCTTACCTTGTAAGGCACATGCTATTTTAGGACAAGATTTTCTTACGAAATACAATGCTGTGTTGGATCTTAATTGTTTGACTTTAACGCTAAGTAATAACTTAAAGGAAAATATTATAATGCCTTTAAAAAATAATTCTCATGGCTTTACTTTACCACCAAGGACCGAATCACTACATTATATTTCAACTAATATTAGAGAGGAATGTGTTGTTTGTTCTTCTGAATTGCGGGAAGGAATATTCATTGCTAGCGCTTTAGTTAAGCCTTTAGACGGCATGATACCTATTTTAATCTTAAATACGAGTGAAAACGAAGTCCATCTTGATAACATCCAACCGATCATACATAATATTAATGACTATAATGTATGTAATTTCGGGAAATGTCAAAACTTGGATGTAGTACGTGTAAAAAAATTATTTAGCTTACTAAACTTAACACATTTAAATGATGAAGAAAAAGTCGCAATCGAAAATATTTGTGCGAAATTTTCGGACATATTTTTATTACCAGGCGACAAGTTGACTACAACAAATGTATTTAAACATCATATTAGTTTGAAACCAAATGTCCAACCGGTATTTAGTAAACCATACAGAATTCCATACTCGCAAAAACGCGAAGTAAATGAGCAACTTAGTAAGATGTTACGAGACGGTATAATAGAACCATGTCAGTCGGAATGGTCAAGTCCTTTGTTATTGCATCCAAAAAAACTAGATAATACAGGAAATAAAAGTTGGCGATTGGTAATTGATTACAGAAAATTAAACAACTGCATACAAGATGATAAATTTCCACTTCCAAATATTACAGAAATATTGGATTCTCTTTCGGGTTCTATATACTTTTCTACTCTTGACCTTTCTAACGGATATTATCAGTGCGAGCTTGACCTTGAAAGCCGCAAATATACTGCATTTTGTTCTGGCCAATATAAAGTTACGGAAAATAGCGAAATAGGTAAAAAGTGTACTGCTTCCATGTCAGGACAGTATCAAATGACAAGAATGCCCATGGGGTTAAAAACAAGCCCTAATGCTTTTTCAAAATTAATGACTGTTGCTATGTCAGGTTTGACATACGAGAAGTGTCTCGTATATTTAGATGACCTTGTTGTTTTCGGGAAAAATTTAGAAAGTGCTACTAAAAACCTTATAGATGTTTTTACTAGGTTGCGTCAGGTAAATCTAAAGTTAAATCCTCATAAATGTAACTTTCTAAAAAAGGATATATTATACTTAGGACACGTCATATCGGGGGAAGGTGTACTCCCAGATCCTGAAAAAATTCAGGCATTAAGTAATTGGTCAGTTCCGAAAAATATAGAAGAGGTAATCAGATTTGTAGCGTTCGCCAACTATTATCGGAAATTCATTAAAAATTTTGCAAAAATATCTAATCCCTTGACCCAGTTGACAAAGAAAAATACACCATTTATATGGGATCATAAATGTCAAACTGCATTTTCTACATTAAAAAGTGTAATTTCATCCCCACCTATACTTGAGTATCCAAATTTTTCAATAGACCATAAAATTATACTACAAACAGACGCCTCACAGTATTCTTTGGGCGCTGTTTTATGTAATTCTAATAGAAAGCCGATAGCGTTTGCAAGCAGAAATTTAAATAAAGCAGAACGCAATTATCCCACAGTGGAAAAAGAGTTGTTGGCAATAGTATGGGGCGTTAAACATTTTCGTCCATATTTATATGGCCGAACTTTTATAATTGAAACCGATCATAAGCCTCTTATATATTTATTCGGAATGCGAGATCCATCGAGTCGTCTTATGAAATTTAGACTTTTACTCGAGGAATACGATTTTATTGTGGAATATATAAAAGGAGCTATAAATATTCCAGCTGACACAATGTCACGATTACCTATTACATCTACTGATTTAAAATCAATGCATGAAAGCATAATCAATGTGATGACGCGTTCGCGGTACAAAAAAGTACTTGAATCACAGAGTCCTCCGAGTGCAATGTCTTCTACTGACGATTGGCCTGCGCAACCAAGAGTTGTAGAAATTCATAGTAAACCGAAGATGTCTGTGGAACTAAAATTTATTGACTATAAAAAACTAAACAGCCTACGTAGGTCCAAAGAAATAGAATTAGAAAATAAAATAGGGTAAGATCCCCAATTATTGGCACTTTAAGGATCCCTGTTCAAAGAAATCGTAAAAACTATCTTTATAAAGTGTTGCCAGAAAAACAAATGTATGTAAAAGGTAGAAAAATAGTTAGTAAACGTTTTTGAATAAAAGCAAAATCTTCTAGATACCTCTTTAATAACGTTTTTATTTGTTTAAAAAAAATAACACTGTTTTCCCAATAACTGGCATACTTTGACCAGTTATCTGCATAGGCCTAGTCCCATTTATTGGCATTTTAGTTTATTTAATAAATATAGGAAATAGTATATAGAAAACAAGGATGAAGTAAAAAAAACTAGTAAAACAAGTAATCATTTATATCTACATATGTTTTTAGTTAGACACCTAGCTTTCTTTAGCAATCATTTGGTTCATAAAATAGTATTTAAATCAACATTTAGTCAAAAATTTAGGACAGACTGTTGTCTGTCCTAAATTTTAAGGACTTTTAAGGATTTTTTTATTTTAAGGATTTTTTATTTTTTTATAAGGTATACATTTATATCTTATCATTAGGCAATATCTTAAACTTAAGAGATCAAGTAGGAACTGAATAGTTACATTTCTAAATTAACGTTATAATAATGGGTTCCTTAATCTTCAAATTCAGTCAAAAACTTCTCTATATCAGCTGCTGTGTATAAAATCTTGTTTTGTTTCTGATCTTTATTATCAGGTGTCAAATTGGCGTAGTCTGTATCATTTTCCTTATCTTCTTCTTTTTCATTTGGTGTATAATCTTCATTTGCAAGTGGGGGTGGTATTAACGACAAAGCAGCAGAAGTATTCAATTTTTCTGATAACATAAGTTTTTGCACATCTGTGTTTACTCCTTTGTAGTCCTTCTTCATTTTTATCTTAGAGTTTTGTGCCTTTGGTTTTGTCGGTTTAGTTTTTGCTTCTAATTTCTTTTTTTCCCTTTCTTCTTTTCTTCTTTTTATGCCTTCTTCTTTTTCTTGTTTTACGCGTATCTTTTCGCTCTCTATAGAACTCCACTCATCAGATGTTAACACAAAAGGAGCTCTCTTTATATTTCTAATGCCTTTTCGTTGAGGTGATTTGGGCAACACGAGGATATCAGTTAATTTAATGGGAGTAAGATTTAACCTGGCGGTGGTGGTGAGTTTCTGAACCCTTACAGGTGCTGGATCTGTATAAGTTTCGATTTTGTCATAATCTAAACTTTGGTTGTGTACGACTGTAATTCTAGGGCATTTCCTTTCTTGGGGCAGAGCAGGAATTCTGGTATTATCAGTCTTAGCATCATACACTTCTGCTTTATGAGTCAAATGTAAAACTTCTTGTGAATCGTCCAATACTCGATCTTCATTTTCATTATAGTCTTCTGTTGCTACAGTTACTTCCGAGGCAGGTACAGGTACGCAATCAGATAGCTCTTCTCTCAAGTCCCCACTTAAAATAACTGGCATATTTGCAATATCCATTGAATCAAATGGCATTTCAACATCCCGGTTGGAAGTACTAACTTTGTTCAAATGTGTATCAGTTTGCGTTTTCGTGAAAAAGTTCCAAATCTCTTTCAAATATTTTTCATCTGGTCT
Organism: Hoplodrina ambigua; assembly: GCA_949774945.1. Taxonomy (NCBI): domain Eukaryota; kingdom Metazoa; phylum Arthropoda; class Insecta; order Lepidoptera; family Noctuidae; genus Hoplodrina; species Hoplodrina ambigua. The sequence goes on along the minus strand of OX458964.1, from coordinate 5,931,048 downwards.
TAATACATTTAGTTCAATTTGACTTAATTTGCTGGCTCCTATAATTTTTTCAAAGTCCTTTTTGGTCATCACTTTTGGATTTTCTTTGTTAGTTTCGTTAGAAGTTCCTTCTGCATGCTGAACATTTACTTTGCCGAGACATTTTGTATAGTCCACCGCGTTTACATTCCACGGGCAAAGACCTGTAGCTCTAAATCCATTAATGACTGTCGATGCCGTGATCGTGTTCTTGATGGTTTTGTTTAGGAGCGGTACAAAATTGATCTTGGTGAGAGCTACGGAAGGATTATTTCGCCTCCACTCCAAGACAGTTTTCTGCCACCCAGATTTTAATGGCTTGAATGCTGACACATCAGCTGGCTGTAGTAATCTGGTACAATTGGGGTGCAAAGCAATCAAGACAATTGCTAACTTTTTGCAAAGCTCACTGACGGCATATGTTAAATGGGTCTTGTGACCGTCGACAAACATTATTACGGGGAATTGAGTTCCTTTTTTAACCAAGTGTGGGTATAGTATAGTTTTAATGTAATCATGAAACACTTCGGCTTTCATCCACCCGTTATCACTCAGTCCTATACCCCACTCTGATGGAACTTTGGACGTAATTTCAGCTGATAACCGTTTATTCGGAAATATAACCATTGGAGGTGTGAGATCTCCATTAGCAGAAAATGTGAACATTACCGTCAAGGAAGTTTTAGCCAGGGCATTGTCTACTTCGTAGACGTTTCTTTCGCCTTTAGGGGCTAATACGACTCCTGTTTTAGGACAAAGAAGAAAATTGTTTTCATCACCGTTAAATACACGGGATGAATCTGAAAGTACCTCAAATAAATCGTTTTCTTTAAGATAAGTTTCAATTTGATTGAACCAGGCTCTCACGTTATTTTCTGACACAGCAGCACTTGCAGCAGTGACTGCCTCAGGTGTGCGTACAGAAATGTTTGGATGTCGTTGAAGAAACAACTTATACCATTTTTCGCCGTTCTTAAAAACGCTGGCCCTGTTACTATTTTTCAGAAAGTTAGCTACACTACTGATTACGTCATCTTTGCGTTTTGGGAAACCTTTTCGGCAACTCAATAAAATCCAGTCTTCGAGGTCTTTTTCTTCCTTTTCCGTCAAAATAGTAGGAGGGCCTGGACGTAACTGATGCTCAGGGTTCTTGATCCTATATTGCAGAGTAGCCCGCGGAACTTGATAAGTCTTAGCTGCCAATTTCTTGCTCATGCCATCCTTGACAGCTTGCAAAGCTTTATTTAAGTTTTCCGTGTCGTATATTTTACGTCGGCGTATTGCTTTGGGTTTTTTCCTAGACCTCTCAGTTGTAATTTTTGGTTTCATGGTTAAAAAAGTCGGGTACACTGAAAATAAAACCATACAATACGTAAGATGACCAATTATTAGCACACTTATGGCCAATTATTGGCGGTAGTGGTCATAATTGGTAATTTTGCAGTTGGCACCGGTGCCAAGATTTGGAATAATGCGTTTTTATACATGTATTCATTAATGATGCAAAATAAGGTTGTCTAGGAATAGGGGAAAGTGGTTACCCTTCGTACGCGGGGCACATTCGTACAGTTAGTATACCAAAAAAACTAAACGGAACAGAAACACGCCTTTGCTTGTGTGCATAGACATACCGGCCACCATGTTGCTAGTGGAGTATCGCGACAATCGCACTACGGTGTATGAGCTGAAAAGACTTAACGTGTTTTCGCGCGCGGTGAGTAAATTTTTTACCTATGTTTAGTTCGTAATTGCAAATAGAATTGTTATGCTTTTGACAAAATGGTGATGATTAAATAATGTTAACATTGTTTATTTTGAGCTTTAATTGTTATATTTCTCCAACTAAATTAGAATTTGTATAAAGTTGTATTTTAATTTTGTGCAAGGCAATGGGGCACTTTCGGACAGCCAAACATGGGGCACATTCGTACGAGTACGAATGTGCCCCATGATTGGCTGTCCGAAAGTAATATAGTAATAAGTGGCTAATCTTTAGATTTTATTAACCACCAGTACATGAAAACTCAACTTTTATAATAAAATTATCGTGCAGACAGCCTAATTACATATTTTTCCTTTTATGAAGTATTTCTACTAACAAAATGAAATATTTTTATTATGTGGGTAAACCTTATAGTTAATATTTTATTGCAGAATCATGGTGCGAAAATATAAGAAAGAGGGTACACGTAATCAGGAAATGGGTGAAGAGTCCACGAATTTAGCAATTGATAATATAATTCAAGGACGGTTGTCGTATAGAAAAGCCGCGTGGCTACGAATACGCGAAAGCGTTGAATTTAAAATATCTTAATACAGTTCATTTAAATAATTATAATGTGCAATAAGTTCCAAAGTAACCGTCAAAATACCTACCTGCTTTATAAACCCAACACACAGAGAGAGCGGGAGTGGTACGAGAGCGGGACGTGTTCGCCACGATATGTCGTGGACTAAACGGCCCGCCGCTATTGGTCAGTCTGCCGACCCGCTCACATCCCGCTCTCGTCACGCTCACGACCCGCTCCCGTCCCGCTTCCGCTCTCTATGTGTGTTGGGCTTTAAGTTAAAATTGTCAAAGACTGTACTCTGACTGTAAAATCTCATACAATATGGTTGTAGAGACCTCATTTAGACTGATCGTAAAGCTTAAAATTTTATTATTAACATTTTATTTTTTGTTATTTTTCTAAGGAGAGATTTATCGACTATGAGTCAAGTCAAATATAATTAAGTTAGTTCCTTTGATAAATTATTATTTTTATAACAAATAATAAATAATTAACGACTTTAATAGGCTTTTTAATTACCCTGTATGAATCTACCCCATGGCGTACGAAAGTACCCCACCTACTGTACGAACGTACCCCATACGTGGGGAACGTTCGTACAAAAATCATGTCGTAGAAAAATGACTATAACTTTTCAACCTTTTGACAGAAAGGTTTCGGACTTTTTTGTAACAAACTACAATATATTTGTTACACTTAAGTACATAAACGAGATAAATTCAACAATTAACCAATAAGTAAAAAAATAAAATGTAAAAAGTGTACGAAGGGTAACCACCTTCCCCTACTATAATTCACTAAATAAACCTCTGAAAAAATAAAGTTCAAAAATCCATTTATTGGCATTAGTGCCAATATATTAGAATTCGGTCATTTTTGTAACACCAATTGTTGGCACCAGGATAAAATAACAAAAACAATAAAAACCATGGAAAAAAATATGACAAAAACGTAGAATAATATGTGTTGAATTTGCTATTCATGATAAATCACAGTATAAAACACTTTAATAAAGATTTGATGATATAACAAAAGCTCTTACCTTAACAAAAAAAATAGTTTTCACATACCAGATCGAGACACGCTCAGCTGTTGCTATCCTTCTGACGCCATTATAAATTCTTTTTTATTTATGTGTTGCCAGTGCGATAGCTCAAGATTCTACTACTCTATTTAAATAAGTTGCAACACCGCGAGATTAGATGTTTTCTTATAAAAACGGTTAAATCACAGAAGTGCCAATAATTAGTGGGGTGCCAAAATTAGGTCACTTTACCCTATTTTGTTATTCGTCATCAACAATGACATTGTTTATAAATCCAGTATCTCAATCACAGCTGACGCCAAGCGCTTTTGTGAGGGAACTGAGAATTTTCTGTGAGAAAATAAATGTGCACGAATTAATTTTTATAAGAAATAAGTATTATGATGATTTTATAAAAACACTGTTAACAGAAAAAAAGTCGTATACACATTGGACCGGTCCACGTTTATGTATCTTAAACGATATAAAAATAATCCATAACAAAGACGACCGAAAGGTAATATTGAATGATTTTCATCTTTTACCAACAAGTGGCCACGCTGGTATTAGAAGAATGTATAATAACATCAAGAAATATTACTTTTGGCCAGGTCTTGAACGAGATGTAAAAGAATTTATTAAGAAATGTAATAAATGTCAAAAACAAAAACATAGTTCTCATTATGTTCAGGAGCCTTTAGTCGTTACAACCACTGCCAATTCAGCAATGGAAAAGATTTTCTTAGACGTAGTAGGCCCATTAGATAGAGATGACAACAATTACTCATATATACTAACTATTCAATGTGAGTTAAGTAAATACGTAGAAGCTTATCCTATGAAATCAAAAATTTCAGAAGAGATAGCTAAAAATTTTGTCAATAATTTTATACTTAGATTTGGCATTCCAAATCGAGTTGCAACCGATAGAGGTACCGAATTTTTGTCATCCGTTTTCCAGGATACATGTAAATTACTGAATATAACTACTTTAAACTCTACTGCTTACCACCATGAGACAATAGGTTCTTTAGAAAATACCCACAAACACTTAGGTAATTATTTGAGAATTCAAACAAATAACCACGCGGGTTCATGGAGTACATGGTTACCCTTTTGGTGTTTCTCTTACAACACGTCAGTTCATACAGCTACAAAATTTACTCCGTTCGAACTAGTATTTGGCAAAAGATGCAATATACCAACCAATTTGGTACAAAATATAGTAGATCCTCTCTATAACTATGACAATTACCCTTTAGAGTTAAAATTTAGGCTACAAACATCGCATAAGGAAGCCCATCAAAATTTATTACAAAGCAAATTACTTAGGAAACAAAAGCATGACTTAAGTTGTCATCCTATTACTTATAAGGCAAACGACTTGGTACTAGTGAAAAATGAGACTGGAAACAAACTCCAAGGAATTTATAACGGACCATACTTAGTAATCAAAGATGTCACGCCAAATGTTGAAATACTAAAAGATAATGGTAAAATTGATTTAGTTCATAAGAATAGAACTAAGCCATATTATTCATAGTTATATAAAAATTTACTTATCATGCATTATACAATGACTATTTTATACCTTTTGTTATACACCAAAATATACCTATTTTTATACATTTCGTATATTGTTAATTGTACTATTTTACACATGTTTTGTATTAATTTGTTGTTAGCGTAATTAATTAAAAACCTACATATTGGGTACCTAAAAACATGTTTAATTAAATGCATTATATCGCATTATATTATTATAATCAATATACTCAAATTGTACTTAATAAAATAATGGTAACCAATTATTTTATTTCTTCCTTTCGGGGAAGGTGTAGTATGTAAGCTATATACAAGCATATAAACGCATGTTTAATCAATAAAAGACCAGTTGTTATTCAGCAGTCAGAGCGTTTCATTCCATCTCCAATCCCAACCTTACACTGCCCTCGTTTTGGAATGTCATAATACACTCCAACATATTGCGATCACAAACAAAGTAACCCCGCAATGGATAAAAGGGCACAGTA